>JARKIA010000273.1:0-219230 GCA_029289565.1 Mycena galericulata | reverse complement strand
AAAGGGATGTAAGCGACGGATGTATAGAGAAGGAAGAAATACTTGGTCGGAAAGACACCGGGATTGATCCCAGCATACACGACATACCATGGGTCATCTGGACTCCGATGCATCAAGGTCGGAGCCGCAGATTGCTCAGCATCGACTGGGGAAGGGGCGCACGAGAGGGAAAGGGGGAGAGCAGACCAGGATCCGCCTTGAGAAGTCCAGCCATGAAGGTGGGCGAATTCGAAGGCCGACTTGGCGAGGTCGAGGGAGGGATATCCCTGGTGGAGGGCGAAGCGAACACCGGAGATGGCCGCTTGAACCTCGGGCCTGGAGACATCATGAGGATGCAGTAGAGATGTTGATATAATATACGGACCAAGATTGCATCACTCCAATGGTGCGCCCGCGAAAGACAACGTACGCCAAGACAACGTACGCCTGATTTTTCTTGCGGTTTTTGTTGGGCGGCCGGACTACCTGAACGTGTGAGGAGGGAGAGCCCTGGGTGGCGCTGCCGGCTTCGGACCAATCGGGGGTGTAGCCCGATTTTTTGGGGGAGGAGAATCGATAGATGGTGGGATTGGGCGGGGCATCCGTGTTTCGGGCAGGGGTAACTGGAAGGGACGGTGCAGCTCGTGAACTGGGTTTAACGGGGGTCGACGGCGGGTCTGGAGTGAGAGTGGCGGGGTGGCGGCTGTTCTGGAACCTAAATACGCGGATAAGTGTATGATGAACCACAAGACCGCAAGACCAAGCGAAACTTACGCGATGCCAACCAGGCCTTCTCCTCCTCCTCCTCCTCCAGAGTTAAACCTGCGAGTATTTCATCGATGTCGTAGGAGGGCCATCCACTGGGTTCATCGTGTTGGGCCATGGCGAACTGACGGAAGGTGCGGGCTTTCTCTGCTCAATATAAAAGTTAATCTTAGAACCATCAATTGTCCTATGATGGACATGTGGTGGTTGCACAACGCCAAGTCCCTAAAGTGGAGATACTGATGGGATACTGATGGGAAAACGTGATGGGATTAAAACGACTACGCTACAGTGACTTGGGCTTCGAGAGATGCGCGACCCAACTGGAAATATGCAGTCAGGGGTGGGCGGCGTAGAAAGAGAGCGAAAAAAATACATACCGACGAACCGACTCATCAGCAATCGAGTAGTCCGCGGGGAGGATGTCGACGATGGGGAGATCGCGGTTGGTAATCGCGGTGTCCAAAACAGGGGGATGCTTCACCACCACGACATTTCCGAGGCAGGTCGTGACGCCGGGGGGAAGCATAGACGCAAGCTTCTTGTTGGGGTATAGAGGATACTCGGGGTCGGGGTCGTGGTTGCAAGCGACGAATATGGTGAAAGATGCCATGTCTGTGGCGAGGGGATCCCGAATATGGACCTTCGGGCAAAGCTGACACTTGGATGGATCGGGATCAAACCAGGCGGCGAGGGCGTCCGTTTTGCCGAGGGTGAGCTTGGAGGGACCGATGAGGAGGAGCTCGACGACCTGCCGTTCAACGGCGCCCCATGGGTAGAGAAGCACCTTTCGGGGCGCCCAGTAGTTGCGTTTCTTCTCGGGTTTCTGCAAAAACACTGTGTAAAACGGCGGAGATTTTGCGGGCGAAAAAAAAACCTACTGGGGGCATAATAGAGTAGTAAGGAGTGCGCAGAGATCCGGATTCCGGTGAGCTAGATTCATCACGCGCAGCGGCTCGGCTACTTTGTTGTAGAAGATTTGGGGGAGACCGTGATCTAGTTTACCCCCGTGCTTTTGATCAACAACCACGCTCAACGCGATAGACGCGACCTAGAAAAACAAGACCGAGCTTCCCAGGTGAGCACGGAAGTGCAGGTGCACTAAACCAGCTGACGCAGCCCGGACCAGACACGAGAAATGGCCAGAAAACGTCAATGGCGCCGCAAGTCGAAGGAGCTTCGCAAGAGTAACAAAATGTGGGCGGAGGGGGCACGCGAGGATTTGTTGCGCCCCCATGTCGAGCCGTATGCGGACGCCCTGGACCGGGGCTGGCGAGCGGAACGCGACTACCTCCAGAAAGTCGCCAGCGAGTACCACGCGCGCATTAGTTGGCGCCTGTTGGACCACGAGGAGCCTGAGCTTCCACTCCCCGTGTACGACCCGCTGAAGCCACCTGCGGCGGAAACGTTGACAGACGAGGAGAGGGCGGAAAGACACGCCAGAATCGAAGTCCTCAACGTCGTACGTGACATTATGTATGGTGTGACATAACGTGTTGACGTGCACTCCTCAGCGTATCCGCCGTTGGCTCAAGTATCGCGCCCGCTCTCTTCGTCGCAAGCTCAGCTCGAAAGTCGATGTCTCGAACCCGTTCTCCGTGCTGCTCTCCAAGCTGGCTGGAATCAAAGTGCCGCACAAGGCCCGACAAGCGTACCAGCAATATATGCATGAATCGTACAAGACGGTGATTGCGCCGGTGGTCGAGGCGCGCTGGGCCGCCAAATCGGTCGACTCCAGCGGCGCTGCCAACCCCCAAGAAAGCGATGCATCCTTCCGTGCCGAAATCTCGCGGGAACTTTTCGCTGCGTTGCCTGAGGCGAGCGAGTCGCCTGGCAAAGCGAGCCGTGGCGAGGCCCGGAAGCTCAAGGCCGAATACGATGCGGCGATGAAGGCTGGGCCCCAGTAAGTCGCCGGAGTATCGTCAGAAGTACGTACCAAGCTTCTGAGTACGTGCGTACGGACGACTGATACTGAATAGTGTATTGACGCATTCGGGCCATTCATGGTACCATTGATGAAGGGCCTGGAGGAATACACTGGTCTCCAGGGTATGATCATCATGGGTGGACCCATGCCAAAGTTTAACGGGGAGATTGGGACAATTCAGTTTTTCTCGTCGTGCTTCATGCGAAAAAACCTAATTTGAACTTTCGTAGCTTATCTGTGGGTCGAAACCTGGCGGCCGTGCCCGTGCCATTCCCCACCTGGAACAAGGAACGCTTCACCCGCGACGTGGTGGACTTCATGAAGGAGTATCTGCGAACGGCGTACAGTGAGTATTTTTTCGCTGCCTGCGATGCGAGAAATACCGCTGACATTTACACGCGTCTAGCATCCGAACAATGCGCGGAGGCGGCGTTACCTCCTCCTACATTGGGGGACGCGCCATACTCGTTCCCGAAGGACGACGACGACGACGACGACGACTCTGGGTCTGATTCAGACTCCGACTCTGACTCTTCGTCGTCGGACTCGTCTTCGGAAAGCTCGGGGGAGGAGGGGGAGGGAGGGGCAGGGAAGGGGAACAAGCAGAAGGGGAAGAAGCAGAAGAAACCAAAGAGTGGCGAGAAGAGAAAGCGGGGGAAAGAGAAAGAGAATGTCGAGGAGGAGAGTGTCGAGGAGATCCCCGCGAAGAAACGAAGCTGTCCCGGGCGCGGGCGCGGGCGTTGGCCGCCGCGGATAAGGGGGGCGGAGCGCGTACGAGCGGGATCGGCGGGCGAACCTTGCTAGGAACGCGCAGCTCATGGAAGAGCTCGACCTGAGGAGGGCGGCTGCTGACGCGACGGCGTCTGATTCTCCTCCCGTCCCTGCGAAGGAGCGACCAAAGCCGAGGCCGCGCTACACAGCCGCGGCGCCACCGGGCCCACCTCGACGATCCCAGCGCAATGCGCAGGCGGGGACGAAGGATGTGGAAATGCCGGATTCCCCGCCCGACCACGGCAAAGGAGACGAGGGCGGCGGCGACGTCGAGATGCTGGATGGTGCGCCCCTTGCGCCCGACAACGCTACCGGGATCGCCACCAGTACCAGCGGCGGAGGAGGAGGCGCGGTGGAGACTGTACCCCTACCCTCGCTCCCGCCCCCGCCGCCCGCCTTCACCAGCGGCGGAGGAGGCGCATCGGAGACTGCGCCCCTGCCCCGGCCCCCGCCCCGCCCCCGCCTCCCCAGACCACCGGGGGCGGCGACGTCGAGATGCTGGATGGTGCGCACCTTGGACCTGACAACGTTACCAGCCCCGCCACCAGCGGGAGGAGGCGCGGCGGAGACTCTACCGCTGCCCACGCTCCCGCCCCCGCCCCAGATCACCAACGGCGCGGGCGACGCAGCGAGCACTCTTTCGCAGCCCCCGCCCCCGCCCCCGCCGCCCCAGATCACCAACGGCGCGGGCGGCGCAGCGGGAACCGGCAACGACGCGCCCGCCTGCCCTGAGGATGCGCCGCCTTGGTTACGCAGCGCACTCGCTCAAGTGTCGCGCCAAGACGTCGGGCCCCAGTACAAGCGCCTCCTGGAGGTTTATTTAGCGGTGGAGAAGGGGTATGATTATGCGAGTTCGGGGAAACTATCCCCGAAGTGGAGGCCGGGTCAAGTCACGGAGTGGATTAGGGACGGCGGGGAAGGACGAAGTCGGTGCTTGCAATTGCCAATGTGGATGTGTTCGAGAAGCAGTGGTGGGAGTGGTGGGGCAATATGCAGCCGGAGTGGCGACTTAGGGATGCGAAGGGCAGACCCGTCATTTCGGAGGAGTACGGCGAAGACTGGGGCGGTCTCGTCGCGCCAGGGCAGAACGGCCTGCTCAGCGTGGTGGCGGCGCTGTACTGGTGGGCGTGCGCGGAAAAGTCGGACGGGTGGGAGGCGGCAGTTGCGGATACCATCTGGGTGATGCGTGGGTTAATCGAGGCCAGCACGGCAGACTGAGAGGGTTCACGCGCACGAGCCGCGGCCGGACTTTGTATATCCTTTTCCTTTCTTTTTTTCTTGACCTTTTCCTTTTGTTTCTTGAACTATTTAATCCCTCGTGTATCGTGCGAGGGCCAAAAAATGAATGCGATAGATACATGTTTTCTTCTCTTTGTTACTAGACTACAACGTGTAGTACTACGTTAACTATGTACTTCACAAAAAAGTTGGGCGACGTCTGCTACTGAGGTCACGTGCGTAGTGGGACTTGGGGGTGAATTTTCGATTCTGTGCTCGACTTGTAAATATCTTGAGAGAGAGAAACAAGAAAAAGCGACGTGCCAGAGTGAGCTACAAGACAGGGGAATGGAACCTGTGAAGAGAACGGACGATGATGCTGTCCATTATTAGAGGTGGCGGGCGGCGGCGGCGGCGGCGCGGCGGGTGGCGGACCGGGAGAAAACGGGGAGGGGTGCAACGGCGAGGGATAGCAGTGCTACGTCGAGGTGCACGCTGCGCGAAGGGAGGGGTGGGCGAGGGCGCGGAGGGGCGGGGGCGGGCGAGGCGGGAACGGGGGGCGGGCGGTCCGGAGGCGAAAAATCAGCAAGAGGGGAGGGGTGTGTATATATGAGCTGCAGGGGGGAGGGCAAACCGCACGGCGGGCGGAAGGGAGGGCGGGGGGCGCGCAGGGGGCGGGGGCGCGCGCGGGCGGGTGCGGACGGCAGCAGGAACAAATAAGACCATCGTGAGGCTGTACAGCCGAGCATGCCGGGGGTGGGAACAGCAAACAGGAGCATTCTGATGCGTATCCGCGCAAAAGGCCAGAAAGGCCGGCCCATTTTGGGGTGGATACGGCCGTGCCAAAAAAGCCGGCCCAAAAAGGGAACCCCCAGGGTCTGGGCCCGGCTATTATGAGCCCGGGACTGCCCTGGCTAGGGTATTATAGTGGTGGTACCAGCCATGTGGTGGCTAGGTCCAGGCATGATGTAAAACACATACCATGGCTACACAGCCACGGTATTTTGCCATTATACTACAGCTACGGCTCCTTGATGTGATACTGCTTCTCGAGGTATGCAGCGCTTTCACGAATGGTGTGCCGTTGTCCGTGACGATTTCGGTGAGAGTGCCCCAACGGCATAATATATCCTCGAAAATCCAATCTCCGAGGGCTTTCGCATTTTCCTTGCGAAGTGCACGAAATTCCGGGTATGTCGAGAGCGAGCAGCGGCCTGGACGAGATATTAAATCCTCCACTGGTGGGCAGGTGCATGGTGTCCATGTGAACCTTCGAAAATAATGGCGCTGGAACTGCGACGTCGGAGGAATTCGAATTTGGCGTTTTTGCCGGATTTGGCAAAGATAACACGTTTGCAGCCACCAGGTTATATCGTGAGCCATATATGGCCACCAAAATCGCTCGGATAGAAGCGCGCGCGTCGCATAAAATCCGCGATGTCCGACGTCATCGTGTGCCGAGCGGAGGATGAATAGGCGGCGAGTGGGGATAACCACGAGTTTATGACGGCCTTGCGGGGTCTTTACGCCAAAGCTGATCGTCGGCGAGGTAAAATTCCTGGCAATAGCGAACAAATGCCTGATAATCGGCATCCTTCATATCGCGTGGGCGGCGGAGATTCTCGTGCCATAACGGACACGGTCTAATGCGTGCGTCGGCAAGTCGCGCATTGTTTGAACGTGGCACGATATCGTAAGCCAGCGACTCCGGAGCTTCTTCGTTTGCGGGAATTATTCGGCCGAGAGCGTCGCGATCGTCTGCTGTCGGCGAGACACGTAAGGCGAGTCGTTGATCTGGTGCATGAAACCGTGTGCACGGTCCGATCCAATCATCGAAATCATCTTCTGGTTCGGGTTCATCACCTGGCTGAGGATTGCGGCGAGAGAGGGCCGTCGGGGCGGTGCGAGACTCCAGGTACGTGGACAAGCGTGAAATGGAACGTTAATATGGCGAGAATCCAGCGGTTCATGCTGGCTCCTGGGGGCGATATCGGGATTGGCGAGCATTCCTTTGATGTAACGCGCGTCGACCTTCCACCACGATGTACGTACACCGATGAGGTAAATTTTCCAGGCGCGAAGGGCGCGATAAAGGCCGTAGAGCTCCAATTTTGGCTGCGAAAATCGGGCCTCGCGGTCGTTAAGTGTGATTGATCCAAAACGCGCATAGAAGCGGCGATCCAAATTTTCGGGGTCACACTGGGCGAGCATAAATCCAATCGCGATGTAGGAGGTATCGGCCGAGAAAATGACTGGTGCGGCTGAGGTGTAATCTATGGGACGGAGCGCCGGTGAGTGGATAAGTGCGTCTTTTAAATCCTCTTGTGCTGCGATTTGTTTGGGGCCGAATATGAATACAACATCCTTCCGTGTGAGGAATATTAGTGCGTGTGCCCGATGAGCGAAGTTGTAGATGAAAATACGAGCCACGCCAACGGTGCCAAGAAATGCGCGGACCTCCGAAGGTCTTTACACGGACCCCAGTTCACGATTTTGGCGATGTGAGACTGATCGGGGATACGGCCTTCGAATGTGCAAACATGTCCGAGGACTGTGATGGTATGCCAACATAGGACCAGTTTGAGGCCGGAGAACGTGCCCCCACAATATTTCATGCGTGTTACGATTCGGTTAAGCACCTGGAAGTGCTCCCATACGAAGCGCCTGATTCCCGAATTCTGAGGAATAGTCTCGTAATTTCCCTCTGCGTCCTGATAGCGTGATGCGGGACCGCGAATTGGGCAATCGTCTATGACGGGGATGGTATGGTGCGGAATTTCTGGGCGTAAAATTTCCGTGACGTCGTCGTGAAAGATGGGGACAGAGTTGGTCCAACCCATGGGCAAGGTTACGAGCCGAAGTGCTCCGTAAGGCGTTTGAAATGTTGTGTAATCGCGCGAGGACTCGGCAAGAACTCGCTCGTCGTATCCCACATATAAATCCAGAATTCCACCGCATGCACGGCCGGCGAACTGCTCTGCAACTTGATCCGTGAGCGGGGTAACACCGCTGTGCTGAATGGTGACAGCGTTGAGAGCTTCAAGTGCGTGCACAATACGCAAGCTCTTATTGTCCTTCTTGACAACGCAAAACCAACGAGATCGATAGGATGAGTTCGACGGCTCGTAGACGCCGGCGTCGATTTTAGAGCGAATAATACGGCAGACTTCATCATAAATTCCGGGTGGGATTGGAATATTTTTCTGCACCCAAGGCGTGTGCGGGATGACTGGGATTTCAACCGGTGGGAAGAAGTCTTCGCGGAATTTTCCTCGCTCTGAATCGTTCCATGCGAAGGCAGTGTGGTGAAGGCACATGAAATGGTGCATCAGGGCACGCTCGGCGGGCCATAGAAAATCTCCATCGTGCGCGCGGTCGATGATGTCGCGTCGTTCTTCGGTATACCGGCCCGTGGGACGGAACGGCGGCGGAACCGGTGAGAGAACCGGCATGTGTTCGAGCGGGTCGCCACTAATTTTGCGTATGATTCTGAATTGCTCGGGAAGGCTTCCACGGACTGGCCGGACCTTCTGTGCGACTGGTTTATATTTCTTTTTGGCGTAAGTTGCCACTGGCGGAGACGGGATAAAATTGGTATATGCGGCGCGGGTTGAACCACGGGCGCGTGATGGTTCCCACGGTTGAAAGCGAGGACGAGAAATGGTGTCCGAAGGGGACGGTAACTCCGTGCAAGCCGAAAGGTAGGCCTGGCTGAGTTGATCGGGTGAGGAGTCCGTTGCGAGTACCGAATACGAATCAATGATAAATTGACCGTGAGCGTTGGAAGCCGGGGTTATGATGAGTGCGATCTCTCCTTGATCAGGGATCAATTCCTCGAGGCGTGAAAATCCTGGGTGGTGCGCTCGCGCGCACGGCCACGTGGAATGGTAGGAATTGTCGACACTTTGCCAGTGTTACGGTCGTGGATCGTGATGGTCTGATCGCCGTTCGCGGAGTTGGCAACCGTGCATTCTGTCAACTTGTCAAATGGTCGTCCGAGGAGAACATCGTATGCAGGCGCGCGAACGATGTGCACTTGGAGATACAGTGTTATTTCTCCGAATTTAAATGCCACGTTGCGGGAGAGACCGAGAGAAGGCGAAATAGAGCCGTTGGCGGATTCCATATTGATGGTGATAAGCGGGTCGTAAGAAAGGCCGAGGTCGTTGCAAATGGCCTCTGACATAGCCACGATTTGCGAACCGGTGTCGTAGATGCATTCGACACGCCGCTGATTATCCACAATCGGAATCACGGACCGAAGTGCGCATGAATCAACTGCGACTGCGAGTTCTTCTGGATCAAGTTGAACTCCTGCATCGTATAGCATTGCGAAATCGTCGGTGGCGACTAGCGCATCAGGTGAACGCTCGAGATCCGCAGCTTGAATAAATGCGGCAGGCATGGACTGCGTGAATGTGCTGAATGTGCTGAATGTTGTATCATCATTGCGGGGAGTGCCTGGTCCTTCAAATCCAGCCTCTGGCTCGGAGTCGAACGGAAGTGCGTCTTCAACCGTATTAAAGAACTGTGCTGCAACGGGCGCTGGCTGTACATCTGGAGTGATGCGGCGGCCGGTGGTGACATCTTTATATTGGGAGCGAACATCCGGGGCAAGGGAGAGGAGTTCCCGTTGCGAAAGCGTGACCGTGGTATCCAACGAGCGATCAAAGACGGCCGTCGCGATTTTATTATCGTAAACGGGGGCCGCATTTCGATATGCTGGGTCTTGGCGTTTCGCGGGCGGCTGTGGCGGCGGTGGCGCGCCATAATTACGGCCTCGGGGCTGCGCGTAGGCAGCATCGCGGGCGTTCGAATATGGGTGCTCGGGAATTTGTTGAATCGGGACTTCGACCGTGGCTGATGCAACCGGGGCGCGAATCGGAGCTGGCAAGGCAGCTGGGGGTGCGAGGACAACGGGAGAACGTGGCCGTTGGAGTATGGGGCGAATCACATGCTCTGGCTCTTCAACTGGCTCTGCAGCGCGTCTCGCTTGTGCTCTGGTTTGCAATGCTAATGCCTGTTTTATCCCCTTCAGGTCCTCCATCTCCTGGACCAACTGGCGTTGACGTTCTTCGATTGACAGGCGGCTTGATGTCTGAGAGAAAGTGGCGTAATCGGGCTGCGCTCCTACCATCAATTGAGCGGCGCCCATCTGTCCGGGATTCGCGCGGTGCCACTCTTCTACGCGGGCGCGAAGGTTATGACCCTGAATGTAACGCGGGACGAAGGCGCCAGAGGGAAGGACGACCCTGCCGTTAATATCGCGTTTGCAACGTCCTAATTTTGCGTCGGAGGTAACGAGGTCGCAGTTGGCGATAAAATGCGGGCCGCTGCAATAGGTGCAGCCTTCGGTGCGGGGATTCGTATTCGCATTTGGGTTACGTGGCGGGTTCGGGTACGGGGAATTATTCAAAGTATTTGTGTTGAAAACTCCGGCTTTTGCCAGGCTCTCGACGACGGTTGTGATCAGGACTGCCATATCTGGCTCGGCTTTGATCTGCTGGGGCGTGGACGAAGGCGACAGCGAATCGGAGACGGTAGTCGAGATGGGAGTGCCATGGAGTACGAAATCTGCGGCCTCTTTTAGGTCGGCCAAATCGTACGGGTCTTCAGGATGAACATCCGGCTTTTTAATTTGCAGTCTCTGGTGGATTTTCTCCCATAGGCTGCTCGGCTGCATGGCACGGCGGAACGAGCGGCTCTGCTCCGATACGGAAAGTCGTCCTTTGGCGATGAGGTACGTGGTGATAGCGGAGAAGTCACGATAAAACTCGCTGAAATCCCCTTTCGAAAGGATCCCCGTGCGTGCGTGTGCGCCAGTTAGGGTGTCCAAATCTCCCAATCCGTATTTTCTGTCGGCATCCGTTCCGGGGTATAGCTTCAACACCGCGGCTTTGAACTCGTTGTACGACGTAGCGGGAGCCGTAAATTCGGTGAGAGCTTCCCACGCGTCTTGGTCGCGAACGCTGAGGAACCGCGTGGCATGTGACTTCATCTGCGTGTTGTCGGTAACAGCACAACGCTGGAAGTGGAACTCGAGGTCGGAGAAATAACGTGGAAGCTCACGAGGCTTCGTCGAGTCGAAGGTGGGAGCATTGCGATCTCCGCGTGCGGGCATCGCAATATTTTGGGCCATTGTGGAAATGGAATGAGTTGGGTCGTTGTAGGTGTTGGATTGTTAATAATATCGTCGAATTCTGCCGGGCGAAGGAGCGGCGTTGTCGAGCGCGAAGGCGAGGGCGAGGGCGAGGGCGTAGGCGTAGGCGTAGGCGTAGGCGATGGAATATCGGCGTGATGCGATAGATGGTGCGGAACGGCTTCAAAGAATGATGAATCGGCAAGATTATCTGGGTCTTGGCCGATGTCAATCAATTCTTGACGTAGGTCCCGGAGAACGTTCCTTCGCAAGGTACGAGATGGGTATGTGGAATCTATGTTAGAACCCCTCGCGGTGGGCTCCAAGATGATACGCCAACTCCGACTCTAAGAGTGGATGCTGAACAAATGAACAACAACAACCCCAAGATGGGAGAAGTGGACGTGGGGTGCAAGGTGGGTCTAAGAAGATCCAAAACCAGATCACGTACGTGCTGACCGGCTCCGGGGACGGGTAATACGGAGGCTTCAACGTCTATATGACGTGCGGTGGCTTCAACGTCTCGGCGACGTGCGATGTCTTCAACGTCTCGGTGACGTGCTTCAACGTCTCGGCGACGTGCGATGGCGTAGGCGGTTCGGGAGCGAAAGGCTAAAGGGTAAGGGCAATTGAGAGGTGTATTGGGGAGGGGGATCCTTGAACAGTACATAGTAACTACGGGCTTTTATAGAAGAAGATTACTCATGCTTTAGTCATTCCAGCTACGCGCTCCAAGATCCTTCCGAGGACCGCATGGTACTTCTGAGAATATCCATCCATATTGGGACTGCTCGTCGACGAACGAGGTCTCGTAGGAGTTTCGTCGACGGACGATACAAGAATATCGCCCAATTGGGAAACTGATCGGTTTCGTTCGCCGGCGATCGTGGCTGTGTAAGTCCGTGACGTCGGCAATCTTCCGGGAAAGCTTCGCCCATGAACGAGACTTCCGGGAACAGCGCGCACTGGTGCGCATCACAGGGGGTCAATCACACAAGACGCTGGCGGTTTGGGAGACTGGCTGGCCATCACATGGCGGGACCACTGGATAAAACCCGCAGGGCCTGACCACCAGCAAAAAATGCAGGTGTGCAGGAGGAGTTCCCCCCTCCCAGGCAAAAATCCCCAGTGTCCACCAGTCTACCAAATGCTGTCGTATGTCTTTCCCTTTGCAGATGCATGCACACCATCGATGCTCCTTCCGAAGAAGCAGACCCAAGGACTTTTGGGAGCGTCATCGACGCAACGAGACCAGGGGCCGAAGCCCGCCAGTATCAACATTTCAGCACCAGAATATCCAGTGGATGCTCGGCATCAAGGAGGAGCCTACTGTCTGCCATTTGGGATATATGTGCCAATCAGCCACATGGATCCCAGATCGAGGATCAGAATATCCGGAGAGCTGAGGTGAGACTTAACAAACTGAATATTATCCCGAATAAAGACCGCGACCCCACCGCCACGGCGGTTCGACTCCAAACGGGGTTCACGCGCCAGCGAGACCATTATGTTTCCGTCAGGGATGTCTGCGGTGTCCTCCTTCCCGGGAAGCATTTCCGTTTCGGCGAAAAAAAACATGATGTCGTACGGCTCAAGCAACTTGTGGAACTCGTCGCTGGTCAGTTTAAGCGTGAAGTGATGGAATATATTCCAGTACATAATCTTTACATCCGTGGCCGACGAGGTAACAGCGTTTCCGGTCGTGCTAACGCCAATGGTGCCCCCAGTTCATGTGGACCCCCTTCCGCGATGATTACCTGAGCCGCCACGGCCAGTCAGTGCTGCACGGGTTCCGGTGGGCCTTTGGATGTTTCCTGAGGATCGCCCAGAGCGATTGGATGAGCGGCCTGCCACCTTTCTTCCGCACAAGTGGCCGCCACTGGGTAGCACAATACCAGGGAACAGCAAGATTGATGATAGCGCGTTATCCGAGGATCGAAATTTGACCAAGAGGTCGAGAGAAGGGCCAATGAATACCCACGTCTGCACTACCTAAAATCTCGCCAGTAGTTGGTCAGCAGAATCACCCCGTTCGAACCGGGGCTGGGCATTTGTTCACGCGCACTGCAAAGTTTTTTCTCTGCCATATACTGGACTTACCTTGATGTTATTGCGGTTAGGTCTCGCGGATTGAGCGACCGAGGTCATGATCACTGTCGAAATGAAATGAACACACAGTGAATAGTGCGAGAAATGAAAACAATAAGACTTGGAACACAAAGAAGGGGAAGAGGCCCGATGGTGAATGACCTCACCTGCCCTGGTCCACCATCTGTTATTTGTGTCACCAGAAGCACCTGTTCGAATCGGGGCTGGGCCATCCACTGTCTGGCGACGTTTTTGTTTGATTTTGATTTCAGCGGGATGACTAGGAATCGTCGAGTAAGTAGGTTAGCTTGGTTTTAAATACTTACATGCAATATTTGATACTGCTCCAGTTAAGCCCCGTTCAACTCAGGTCCAAGGCATAGTCAATGATTTGGGTGGATTTTTGCACTGGAGAGCTAACGTAGAATGATCTCATTTATCTGGAGGGAGGGAGATTGGCACTGGGGGAGCGGTATTTCCACCACGTTAAGAATGGGATCGATTCTGTTCCATTCTTGCATGCAAGCCGGCGATGATCTGCGAGATGGACAAAGGGACAAGTGAGCCTTACTTGAAGTTTTAATGCAAGCGGTAGTGGGGATGAAGAAGCGCGATGGAGACAAGATTCTGATAAAAATAGGACTTTGTTGTTACAAAAAAAGGTGTATAATAGGAGCCCGAGACAAGGAACGCTGTCCAGCGAGAATCTGGATACGAGAACAACAACAGGAACGAGAAGACATAGAAGGACCGAGCGACGATAATGCCGCAATTAAGGGTCGGTCCAGGCGAGTTCCAGAGCCTCATCCGCGGCCGCTGCCAGCGCAGTGACTAAGTGAGTCCACAGTGCCCGCCACTGCAGTTCTACAGCTTCAGAGGGGCGCGTACAGAGATTCGACAGGATCCGCGACAGGGGGAGGAGGAGGTGCAAGGGGAAGTCTACGAGGACACCGCTTGCACAGCCTTGGGTAGCGATAAGATAAGCGTCATCGCCACCGTGACAAACTCTTACCTATTTAAATTTAGGGGCACGTGTTTGAGCTCCGCTTTCTTTTCTCCCTCCACACCAATGCTCAAGACAGCGCCACTTCCAATCCCAATACCACTCCCGCAAGTCCTCGCCGTCGTCCTCTCCTTCGGCGCCGGGGTCAGTGCGCAGAATCTCAACAACAACAATAGCCATGTGTCATCCTCGTCCGCCGTTATTGGTTTCGTCGTTGGTGGGTCCTCTTACGGTAGAAACAAGGGAAAAAATCGATTTACGTCTTGCATTTGCTCTCGTAGCGGCCGTATTTCTCTTCCTCTTCTGCTGCGGACTCCAACGGCGGCGCGTCCAGCGCGCCTCAACGCCGGCGTACGTCCCCCCGCCGCTCGTCCTCCCACTCCACTCCACGGGCCTCGGAGGGAGTGCGTTACCATCTGGGATGCAGTATGGCTCGCCATATCCACAGCCGTACGCGCCTCAGCAGTACAACAGCACCTCCGAGTACCCGCCCACGGGCCCGAACGCGGAATTGGCACCGCCGCCGTATGTCAAGGAGGGGGCGCCGTTAACAGGATATACAGCGGTGTCGGTGCGTCTGTTTTTCATTTCTGCGTTTGTTGATGGCTGATTGGTCTATTGGTTGAATAGCCACCAGGCCCACCGCCGCCAGGCATCGACGCTGCGTATCCGAGTGTGTATTCTCCGGTGCGTTGCTTTTCTCTTTCGATTGTGCAAAATCCCGCTTGCTGATATCGATGCAGCCTCCAGGACCCCCGCCGCGCGCGCATATCTCTGTGCGTACCTTTCATTTCCTTTCCTTTATTCATTCGCTCTGTTCTCCCTCCCCTTCCACCCATTACCACTCCCTGTTCTCAGCCCGTTCTGCGCTCCATATCCGCATGTCCTACGTATTCTCCGTTCTGCATCGGGTTCCTTCTCACCTCCCTCTCCCTCCCTCTTCTCTGCTCTGCATTCCACATGCACACGTTCCCTTCTATATTCCCTTCATGCCTCCCCATCCTCCTCCGCCCTTCCATCCTGCTCTGTCCCGAATCCTCCTTCGCATACACTTACGCTGACGCTAATCCAAATTTTCTTTTCACTCAGTCCAACTCGGCCGACTTCAACGGCGGCTTCCGCCCACCTGCGTCCTAACGGGGGGCTTCCTTCCACACATGTGCTAATGTTTCCCCGAGTTGGACCCCCCACGTTGGGACTTGTTTTCCCTCCTACCGATTCACGAGTCGATTTGACTCGATACGATGCGATACGAGCCGACCCAACCGACGAACCACGACACCACGTTAATGACTCACAATCTCTACATTACATACCTGCCTACTTACGTTGCTGTATTTGTACCTCTATACCTGTCTATCCATCCCATTCCATTTACTCCATTCTCGATCTGGCGGGCATTCCAACTAGTGCGTCTGATTTTGCTCACGGCTAGAAAGCCACCGGTGTACTCCCCGGTACGTTTCTTGACTTTGTTTTCGTTTCAGTTCCAAGGGCATTCTGACCTTGTCCCAATTTTCTTCCAGCCCCCCGGGTCACTGCCAACCGCTCAGATTTTTGTGTGGATTACCTTCTCGTATTCTGGAAATCATTTTATGTAACGCTCATTTTGCTAATATGTACATTCTAGTCCACTGCACATTTCCACGGTGGATGTCCATACCTCATGACTCCTGGTATTGCTCTCGGGATGTCTTCATCCATGTCTCTCAACGCTATTCGATACGACCTCGACGCTAGGACTCCGACACGAACGCACCAGCACCTTCAACTCGACTGCGATTTTATTTCCCGCTCGCCTACATACTCCCTACCCCGTGGTTTGAATTTTCATCAACTGCAACTACGCTGTGCGTGGTATCGTTCTGTGAAGATAAGCTGGGGACCAACTGGGGACTCGAGCACCGTCAGCGTCGAATGCCGTTTTCTCACCGACTCATTGCTGGCGTTACCCGCTCATATCTATCCCATGTCAGGCTGTACCCGCATCGTGTGTTCTCTCTCAGGATATCCACCACTGTGGCATTCTCCTCGTTCGTTTCAACAGCTGATCGTGACCAGAAGGCGAGAGAGTTATTCAACCAAGAACAGAGGCGAGTTCTGTTGAGAATCCGAGATGACATTGACTCGGACGCGCCATTATGAACTAACTCATTAGGAATGTTTACAAGGCAATAATGTCCGAAGGTTCAACTTTCTGCCATTTTTTCACTCTACGCCTGCTTTAGTTTGGAGAGAATGGTAGCATTGCGCCGTGGGGGCCCTCCACTGTTCCCGCACATTGATCGTGTGTAAGGGAGGAGAGGGGAAACTCTGTAAATGAATCAAACTCTGCAAAAATTGCGACATACCCGCAGCCAGTTCAATATCCAGTCGAAGGAGCTGTCGGTCAGGAAGCATGCGTGACACGCCTTATGATACTCGGTGCATGGTTCCAATCTTGAGCGACCAAGATGATGAAGTAATTGAAGAGAAATGAAAACTGTAGTCCAAGACTACGCCGTAAGTACAAAAAAAAACGGACAAGATCTCGAAATCTCAACCTCGAGACCTGGAACTTAAAATAGGGAAACAGGGTCCAGTAGTGGACGTACATCCATGCCTGTACTTCCTGCACCAGCAGATAGTATTCGCGTAGGAGAACCTAGTTCGAGTCATGGGCAGGCCATCCCTTAGACTTTACTTTTTTTTTATCTGTTCATTCAACCTGATTACAGTGCGGAGACCGTATAACAAAGGAAACACGAGCTATTAGATGGTTTGTATGGGCGATATACCGTGACTGTGCAAAAATTAGCGAAATTTTGCAGGGTTTTTGCGGGCAACTTACATCTAGATGGGTACTTCAGGTGACACCTCCGAGAAAGGTTGCATCCTTCGTTTGGATGCAACTCCTTTGAACTTTGAACGGCTCGCATCTTTATCGAGCGACTGACATCTCGCCGCGTATCTCGCTAAACTCCGATTGATTGCCGGAGCTTTCGCATCAATCGAATCTGGCGGGCCGGGATCAATTCAACCTCTGTCGGCCGCCTTGTGTTTCTACTTCTCTTCAGGACTCTCGGCTGGGTTTTGGTGGACGGCGAACAATATTAAAATGTATTTAAAAGATAAACCACCTTGTATAAGAGCAATTATAAACAGAGAAGCAGTAGTCTGATGTTTTGGATGAGGAGCTTGCCTAAATCCTCACATGCTTCATGACTCCTCTGCTATTTAAACCACAGGCTGGAATTAACTTTGAAAGGACATTTTCCCAAATCCTAGAGTGTCTCCTGCTCTCTGGTGCTCGAAAGCCATAGAATATCCTTTTAGGATTCCGGCGGAGTCTTCAGAACACTGTTCCGATCAATATCATCAAATTTGGCCGACTTTGACCATGTTTCACTTAAAAAAAAATCCAGTGGTTTGAAATTGTGGACTGGCATTCAAGGTTGTATCCACTTCTATGGGTTTGTAAACCTACTCAAAGTTGCCTCCATTTTGAACAGATGCAGCCCAAAACCCTGTATCCATTTCGAAGATGTAAGCCAAAAACCCCTGTTTCCACGGAGATGTCATCCAAAAGATTCCGGGACTCCGCAGTGGGGGCAGTTGGGAGAGGGGGCGAGATGGAAGCGGAACAGGTAGGCGTTGAGTCCGACGTGCCCAGTGCGCAGCTGGGTGAGAACGCTGCATTGAGGCCTCGACAGCCCTTCATACAAACGTTTGACCGCGTTGCCGGGCTTGGCGTTGTCGAAGGTGGCGAGGCGGGCAGAGCGCGGGGAGGCAGACCACTCCTCGGCCCAGCGCCGACGGAACGCTTCCGCACTGGATGCGAGGGCGGCCGCCTTGCTGACGGGGAGTGGTGCCTCGAGGGTGCGGATGCAGGAGGAGAGGGGAGTGGAGGCGCCCTGGGCAGCTTCTTTCGCGCATGCGTCGACAGCTTCGTTACCCGGCGATGCCGACGTGGGCTGGAACCCAGTGGATACTGAGCCGGAGGGAGGGGCGAGCACAGTGAAGGCGACGGAGTGTGGTGTGGAAGGCTGCGAGTAGGAATTGGCCGGGCTGCGCCTTGGGAGCCGAGAGGGCGATGATGGCCGGCTGACAATCCATGAAGATGTCGGCGCTTGTCAAGCGCGGGGTGGACTTGATAATATCAAGGGCCAGGATCGCGCCAGTGACCTCGGCCTCGAAGACTGTGCGCTCATCGCCACTGCCGAGGTGCAGCATCCTGTGCTCACCCAGAACCCCACCTTTCTCCGCTACCGCCGCCGCTCCCACTCCTCCCTCGAACCCTGAACCGTCTGTGAAGACACAGAATCCTCCTCGTCGCGCAATCGTCTCCATCTCCTCACGCGCCTTGTCCTTGGAGTCCGCGATGTGCATTGAGAGCAGGCCCGGGGGCGGCTCATCGACGACTCGAGCAGGGTCGATGACCTCGAAGTCGCGGCGGAGGATGGGGTAGGCAGCGAGGAGGTGGTGGATGGGCGACCGATGGAAGCGGGGGACGTGGCGGCATCTGCGCACGATACGGTGGAGGGGGTTGGACGGCGGGAGGGACACAAGTCGGACCGCGGCATTGAAGGCGGACCGATTGAGGCAGATATGAACGGGTAGTATGTTCGCATGAAAATCCATCGTGTCCGTTGCCGTCGTCCGCAGAGCGCCCGTGATGAGCTTGCAGGCCTGGCGTTGCACCTTTCCGAGCGCTTTGGCGATCCAAACAGTGCCCGAGCGCCGCGCATCCGTGTTTGGCGAGACCGGCCTGTACCACACGGGGAGCGCGTACTCCATGCGCGGGACGACAATTGTCTGGAAGAGCTGGCGTACGTAAGCGTGCGGGAGGCCGAACGTGGGGGAGGCGATGCGAGAGAGCGCCAGGACCGCCTTGGTGCCCCGCCGCTGTGCGAGCTCGACATGGCTCCTGAAAGAGAGCTTGTGGTCGAGTAGGACACCAAGGAGTTTGGCAGAAGTGGACGCATGGATGGTGATGTCGCCGGATATGAACGGGAGGGGCTGGTAGTGGTCAGCGTGGCGACGCGGGGAGACAAAGTGCACCAGCTGGAATTTGGGGAGATCGAAGCTGAGGCCTGTGCGCGCAGACCAAGGCCGGGCGGTCCCATCCATGAATTCCTTTAGCTTCTCGACGTTCTCCGTGAGCGAGTGGGAAGTCTCCAGGCGGCTCGTGTCGTCGATGTAGCCGGTGGTGTTCCCGTCTGGGTTCTCCAGCAGCTCATTGGCGAAGATGAGGTAGAGCAGTGCACTCAGCGGCGATCCCTGGGGGAGGCCGTTGGGGACAGGCAGGGAGGGGAGGTATGGTTGTCGAAGGAGAGTGTGGTGCGGCGGTTAGAGAGGAAGCTGTGCAAGAGGGAGACAATCTGCTCGGGGACTCGCTTCGTTCGGAGGCGGTGAACGAGGTGATCATGGCTGACAGACGGGAAAGCCTGCGAGATGTCCATCAGTAGAACACTCGCCACTTTCCCCACCCTCCACGCATCCTTGATTTTCTGCGTGAGTTGGAGCAAGGCGTCAACCGTGCTCCTCCCAGGTCTTCCACCGAACTGGTTAGCCGACAACAGGCCGTTTGCCTCCGCAAACGACGAGAGCCAGTCGGCCAAGACCGACTCGATCACCTTCCCCAACCCTTCCTTCTCTGCAATGGGCCTGAATGCGCCCGGCACCATGTAGTCGCTCTTTCCAGGCTTCCGGAGCGTCACCGTGATGAAGACGCGCCAGGAATCGGGGAAGTACCCCAGTCGGAGCCCTGCTTCAAGGATGTTGAAGAGGATCGGGGCAAGAGTGTGGCGCGCGGCGGAGATGGCGATGTTCGGGATGCCGGACGGGCCCGGGGCCTTCCAGGGTGAGATCTTCGCGATGGCGCGGAGAACATGGTCGACCGTGAAGGTGGGGGGAGGGAGCGGAGCAGGGAGTGGGTCAAGGGGTGGGGGGGGGATGGGGGGTCTGGCGGGGAAGAACTTGGCGTGGAATAACGCCGCCTTCTGGGTCGGGGTGGAGGCAATGGAGCCGTCAGGTGCAGTGAGGTCGGGTGTGCGCGCACTGGAGGATGAGCTGGTGGGCTCGAGCACGTACTTCGCAGCTTTCCAGATGTTGGCGCGTGGAAGGTCAGCGATGAACTGCCTCCAGTGTTCCCTCTTGGCGCGCCGGATCGCTCCGTGGTAAGCGTTCCACGCCTCGCGCATTGCGGCCCAGCTGGGGTGCAGGGGGTCATCCTTGACTATGGCCCTGTGCGCGCGGTTGTATGCAGCGCGGAGGACAGACAGTGAGGCGAGCCACCAGCGGCGGGCATACGGGGACGGGCGGCTGAGAGGGACATGCGCGATGACTGCGTCAGTCAGGATGCGTGTCAGCGCGTCCGTGTACGCATCGATGTCCGCAGGGGTGAGGAGGGGGAGGGGAGGGAGGGGGTTGGCGGCGAGAAGGCCGTCGAGCACGGCAGCGAATTCCTTCCAGTCGACAGCACGGTAGTTGCGACGCAGTGGGGTTTCCCGATGAACTACCGCGACGTCGAAGACGACCGTGATGGCGACGTGGTCGGAGCCGTGGCCCGGGGCAGTGGTGCACTTCACGAGCCTTTCCGCGAGCGCAGCGCCCTTGGATGCGAAGACGAGGTCGATGGTGGAATAGGTGTTATGCGGCGCAGAGTAGAACGTCGGCGTGCCTGCCTTGACGAGTTGGGCGAGGCCGTGTACCGTCATGAGGTCGATGATGGCGGACGCGTCGCTCCTCTCGGTGCGGTGGGGGAAGAGGAGGCCGGACCACAGGGGGTGGTGGCGGTTGAAGTCGCCGAGGATCGCGATGGAGTGGTCTGGAGGAAGCGGGCCGAGGGAGGTGAGAAAGCGGGAGAGGGTACGGATCGGAGAGTCATCGGAGTCAGGAGGGTTGTAGAGAGAAGAGATATGTATTATACGAGTATCTAAAGTAAGTGTAACAGATGTTATATATGATGATTTTATTTTGTTTTGAGAGTAGCTAGAGGAAGGTATAGTTTTATTAATGTATAGTAAGGTATTGGGGGTTTCGGAGCGGAGAGATGGAGTGAGTCTATCCCAATGAGGGGGGGAGAGCGAGGGGAATTTATCTATGTCGGGCGGGGGTTCTTGTATGCAAATAATGTCGAAGTGAGCGGTGATAAGGCGTGTATCAATACACACCTGAATTCATCGATTTTACACTAGTACACGCGGATAGCTGTATACAAGAAGTAAGACTAGAGGATGCTAGTTTAATCCCGGAACTGAGCATTAAGCCTTTGAAGCGTTGCAAACTAGCATAACTATCAAAGTCAGGCAGTATTAACGGTACCTTCACAAATGGGGCCTGCAATAGTGACTGAGCAAAACCCAGCTAGCTATAGGAATATCCTGGCAAGTTATATGTCAAAGATGTAACAAGCTCGGATTCAATATGGACGTCAGGCGACTAAGGGACTTTGGAAGGATTCAAACAGCATAAGACTATTAAAGTGTGCACTACAGAAGTAAGGAAATAAACTAGACCAGGCTACTAGAAGGGCATTTAACTGGGAGCGCGGTTGATCAAAAACCGGCCCTGAAGTATCATGTGATCGCGTTTGATCACGTTTTAAAGAGAGAGGCGAGTTGGCTTCAAGGAAGTTAACTACAACAGACAGATGACGCTTCAACGGTCTAGACAGACCTATAGGCATAGGGACTAGGCACGGAAAGCCTTCCGGGAGTTCTCTCAGGCCTTCAACAAGGCTAGGAGCCAAGTAAATCCCAAAGGGCTTGGTTCAATATAAATGAGCTCAAGTCCTTCAGTCAGCAAGAGACTGTTAGCCAATAGGACGGCAAGGAGATCAAAGGTATCCGGATAGCTATCCGAAGTTATTCACCTCGGTGGTTAGATTAATAGGTAGTAAATACTATAAAAGCAACATGTAAAGTAATAATTAGACAGTGAAATACTCCCCCAGTTGTTGGCACCCAGCTCTTAGTAGCTCTAAGTTTCATTTTGTTAAGACCGTGCCTAATTAGCCGCTCTTACAACTTGTACTTACACCCATTGAGAATTCAATAAGCTCTTGTAATAGAGTCTTAGTTGTCTTCAACCCAACCAGCCGTTAAAAACTAATCAACTTGGGGTTGACTCTATATACACTCTGTGACCTTAAACCAGTCCTACACATTGTTTAGAACACGAGAGTAATCTAATTGAGGTGCTTAATAGACCCTGTTTTGACTATTCAAGTTAAGAAGTATCGAGTTGGCGCCAGTTTGAGATTGAAGGTCGATACGCCTGACCTATATCCCCGAACACACACACGTTTGTATTGGAGTTGTTAGTTGTTGGATTTTGGTATTAGATTTAGTGGGACTTCGTTTCACTCAGTTTGGTATTAGATTTCACGGCTGCACGCCGCTGCACCGTTTCAGCGGGGTTTGTGGTGTTTAAGAGGGATGAGAGGACGTTGTAGCATTTATGACAGTTTAGTGAAATTATACGTAGTTCATCGACGGTGTATGTAGAGGGTGGAGCGTTCATTGGGAGGGGTGGGGGGAAGAAGGGGCAGTGGAGGGGCGGGGGCGGGGGGAGGAGGGTTCGAAGAAGAAGGGTTCGTCAGCGTAGAGGGTGGGGGAGTATGGATCGAAGCTGGGGTCGAAGAAGATCCGGCCGCGGAGGCGGGCGCGCTGAAGTTCACATTCCTTCATGCGCACCGGGCAGTCCTTGCTGAATGCCGAGTGCTTGCCGCTGCAGGCCGCGCAGCGGGGCGCGAAATGGTCGCAGCGCTTGCCGGGGGCGCACTTCGTCGCGCTCGTCGAGCACGGGCAGGCTGTGGTGCAGTGTGGGCCCGCGCAACGCGCGCAGGTCGGGGTCTTCTCGCGACACTGGTGCTGGGTGTGACCGTACAGCTGGCAGTTAAAGCATTGCGTGGGTGGCTCTTCATAACGGTGGGGGTAGCAAATGGAGGATTCCACGGCGAGGCCGAGCGCGATGCACTTGTCTGCTGAGAGGGCGTCTGAGAGGGTGACGAGGAGCGACGAGGCAAGCTTCTTGGGGTCGCGGAAGACCTTGGGGTTCAGCCAGCGGATCTCCGAGATAACAGAGGGGTCCGAGATGCATGATCTGTTATGCGCATAGAGGTCTTGGGCAGCATGGGGGCTGGACGGATTGAAGGAGCGGGGGACACCGTTGACAACGATCTCGCAGCGGCGCACGATGAGACGGCAGTTTTTAGCTACCTTCCCAGTCCAATGCGCGGCTGACTGCTTGAGCAACGACGCCGCCTTCTCCGAGTCCGCAGCGATCAGGAGGCGGCCGCGGGGGAGGGCCTTGACGCCCTTGAGCGCAATCCCGCGGAGGCGGTCGATCCCAGTAGCCGCGACAGCGGCTGCGACCCGGTCCTTGATCTCAGCCTGGGGGAGCGCGAGGATGTCGGCGTCCTTGTCCATGGAGATGGTGAACTCGTTGGGCTTGATGGAAGGAGGGGTCTTGGCAGGTACGGCAGCAGGAAGAGGAATGCGCGAGGTAGGGGACCCGGAGGTAGGAGCAGAGGCGGCGGCAGCAAAGGAGAGGGCTGGGGAGCGGGCCGTGGTAGCGTTGATCTCGCCTACCAAGTCGAGCTTGAACGACTGGAGTGTCGCGGCTAGGTAGTCCGCGTCGTCGAGCATGGAGGTGAGTGAGTCGAGCGCGGCGTTGCATTTCGCGTGCGAGTCGACAGTGAGGGCTTTGGCTTTGGGAGTTCTTGTGGCCGCCAGGATCTGTCTGATGATCCGGATTTGCTCTCGGGGGTTCCTAGAGGGGTCTGCAGGGGCTTCGGCGGGTGGGAGGGGCGTGGAGGACGGCGGGGAGGACGACGGGGACGGGCTCGACCTGTTCGCTGGCAGCTGCGGCGGTGCTTGTGGCTGTGCCATGTGGCCGTAAGTGAAGTGCACCGATGAGTCGAACCGGCGACCACCGGCGACAGGCCATAATGCAAGAATGCAGCATAACCATTCAGCAACACAACCATTTCAAAACTTGGTGAGCTGTTCAGTATAAGGGGTTACCTCCCTTCCAACAACAACTGTCTGCTCGTCTTCAGCTGCAAAACACAAAATAAATTCATAGAGCTATTCTTAACACCATCCTGACAGATGAGCTACACTGTGTATATTTTTGTGAAGAATTTTGGTTCTGTAAATAGTTCAATGAAATACTGTGGCTTGTTGAATACTAATTGCAGATCTGAACTGCCTTGAGGCTCAGGTGCCTACACGGGGGCGGGGGGGGGGGGGGGGGGGGGTTAACTATGGGAAACTATGCAGCTTGGCCACAAAACTATGTACAACTATGTAGCTTTGAGTGAAAACTACAGACCACTACAGAGTCCTATGGCAACTATGGGAACTACAGCAAACTATGGCCAACTATGGTCAACTATGGTCAAATCCAGGGTTTGCTGATGTTGCTTATTTATGTTATGAATACAAGGTTCTGCCACCTGGCACGCTCCTCCTTGCTCCGCTCTGCATTCGCGCTACACCCCTCGTTTTGCTGTACGCCCGTTGCCTGCCTTTCGCCTCGCGCCACCACCGCCCGATCCTCGGGTTGTGCCTCGTAGCTCTCGGCCTGGTTCCGTGGCTCCGGCCCATCCTACTGCCTGCTGTAGCCTGCTGTCCTCTCGCAGCTGCCCTGCTCGCCTGCTCCATTCGTGCCCTGCTTTCTTCCTCGCATCTGCCATCTTACCTACTCGTGCTGCTTGCGTCTCCGTTGCGCCCCACCCGCTGCCCCCGCCCGACGCCCGACACTCCCGCCAGCTGCCCCGCCGTTCCCGCCCGTCTCCCCGCTGCCCACTCCCCGACGCCCTTCGACGCCCGATGCCCCCCGCCCGCTGCCCTGCTGCCCACCGCCCAATGCCCGTGCCCCGCCCGCTGCTCCCACCGCCGTTTGTGCTTGGTGTCCTGTCCCACTTTCTACTTGCCATGCCGCCTCCTTTCTGGCTGCTCCCGCTCCTTGCGCCAGTCCGACACTCCTGCAGCTTTGCTTATGATTGCTGCCTTACCCTCCTTCTGTTGCATGACCGTCAGTTTCTATACTTCAACATTTATTTTCCCTCTCAACATTGGATCTACTTATGAGAAGTGGATATATCGATCTCTTCCTCTCTACATTGAATAAAAACCTGTGAAGTTGTACATTTGAGTCCAATATCTCTCAAACTTCCTAACTACATATATTGAATTAATAACGATGTCATCTGGATGCACTCCCTACCGAACTAATCCTCAAGATGCATTTAAGCGCCCGGGCGCTTAAATGCGCTGACACTGAAAATCAACTCGAAATGCCTGCGTTCCGATTTTCTGGGAGCCTTAAATAGTGGCAAGAGACTTCCTGGAATGTTCTATGAGTTTTATGAGTTCCAAACCTTTACCTTGGTCTCGCCCTATATGGTTTTTCACTTGAATCTCATTCTAGTTATCATCAATTGCGGTGGGCCAGTGTTTCTTGACTTAAGCCTATCTTTGCATTAGACGGACCGAAAACACGCAGATAAGAAACATTTTCAGCAGAGCTGACCATTTGGCATGGATATCATGAGTAATGATAGTGCACGACGGAGTTGAGTCGATGAATTTGCCTTTTAGGTTTGCGCGACAAATCAAACTTTTGGAAGGTCCTTGGATGTTCCATGTCTCAAGTATGCTGCCAGAAATGTTCATTTACAGTACATGTAGCCTCCCAAACCGTTTATACAGCACCTGGACAAAAAATGTTCCTCAACTTGCATGGAGCGCTCCTAGATCTGTATTGGTGTTTCGGTGGATCTGAGCTAATGCCAATCGCGACTTTGAGGAAATGAAAATACCTGAATTTTGTAGGTTAAGTGACCATTTCATCGTCGGATGGACTGACAGGCATGCTTTATGGTGTTATATCTGCGAAAAATACCTTTGGACCCACTTGACATCGGAAATACGGTGTTCCCAAAATTTTCGAGTATTTCTGAGAAAACACTTGTACTGTCCCATGAGTTTACTATAAGATACGGGGGGTAAAATCCAAGATTTTTCATACAGTGGGCTATCTTGTCAAGGTCAATTCCGACTTGTAAGAGACTGTTTCCTGTGTTCCTCAACAAGAAATCACAATCTTGAAAGTGGCCACCGGATTGGCTTGCGGCAACTATACACGTCAGGATAGGACTGGTCAGTAGAGACGTTCTCTTGTGTTAGATCTGGAAAATATCATGTTGGGCGCACTCACCATTCGAAACTCCATGTTCCCAAATTGACTATCGTCCCCAATCTGTTCTTTTACCATATTTCTTTTGCTTCACCATGTTTGCGAATAAAATTAGAGACTTTCTGTGTCCTCAGAATTTTCATATCTTCCCTGTTGTGGTTAAACACACGCGTTCTTTTTGTTCCTCAACGCTCATCAACGGTGTGTCACGGGCGTTTCATGCGTGACATCCTGCTTCTTCCACGCCACATCTACCGTCGAACTCGATTTTTTTCCCTCTTCAACCACCGCCAGCACTCAAAATGCGACATACCAGTTTAAATGCACATACAGTCTGGTTATCTGCGCTCCTTCCCTTGGATGAGCCGTGTGGATTGCTGTACCACGTCGATACCACGTCAAGAGGCTCTCGGCCATAACTCACACACCGGTGTTTGTGAAGAGCTCTTTTGGATGTGGGACTCTTCCCAGAGTCTCACATATCCTATTCTTGCTCGCTGTGCCTGACCATAGGTGCTATGAACATGATCCAGAGCTTTATTCGAGCAACAACAACTGGTGGTGTGGGATTGGTGTGCTGGTGGCTGGAGGAGCAAAATTGGAAAGGGAAATGAACGGGAGAACACTCCCATTGACCCCCCGGATCTTGTGGGCAAAGGTGTGATGGTATACATGCGTGTATTACTTCTCTTTTTGCGCCACACTTTCGCTGATTATATATGATCACGCTGGCGAAGTCTACCTGCCTCGTATCTTCACAGGCCAGAAATGAAGTCCACCACGCAAAATCTCATCTCGCTCCCGCATCCGCTTGTCAGCAGTGCGTGCATGGCGAGGAGCGTGAGCCGTGCGTGCCACATCCAGCGCTCCGTGTCTGGCGGTACCCACAGCCACGCACCATGTCGCGGTACCTCATGGCCTATCTGCAACGCGTCCGCATTTAGCCGCACACGCAGCGTAGCCGCGAATCCGCGTACCTAACGCCGCGTGTGCGGCTAGGCGGGAACGCTCCTGCGGCACCTACAACCGAGGCGACAGCGCGCGTGGGTCGACTCGGCGTAGCGTTGCGCAAGACCACGCACCGCACCCTCCAAATCCCGCGCTCCCAGGTCCGCCGGCGCTGCACCGGGAGCTAGTCGCAGCCATGGTCACGCGCCCCTGGCATGCGATTGAATCAGATGAAGCTTGCACTCCGCTCGGTGTGAATGCCCCGCTCGCAAGTCTGCTTGTGCGCGCCAACAGCAAGCCGCATACCGACCATGGTTGCGATCCACACCCGGTATGCGCGGCTAGGCGAGGACACTGTCGCGGCGCCTGCACCCGAGGCATCAGTGCAAGGGCGTGACAATACGAGGTTCGAGGTGCGGCGCTAGGCGCTGAAGCGGACGCGATCCTGGGTAGCTCGTCCTGAGCCGTTTTCGACTCCTGCGCCAATCGCGTGCGCACATGGGAGGCGTACGAGATCGATATGGGCGTTTACATCGATGCCTGGGACTCACCTGGATGAGCACGAACGCAAGCAGCCTGGATCGAACGCCCTGGCCCCGGATACCGTGTTATGCACCACAGAGCACGTCGGGAAAGCCACGCAGAAGCTGTACGGCGTGTGGTCTGGTTGCTCACCCGCAAGTCTCGCCCCGCACCCGCATCCAGCCGCGCATGCACCGCGGCCACGAAATTGTGTGCCCAGCGCTGCGTGTGCAGCTGGATGTCGTTCTCCGCGCTCATGCCGGAGCCAGCCAAACACGGTGCGCAAACACGTTGGGTGATGCAGCAGAGCGAGGTCGGTAGGGCAGTGGGATGCGGTATATTCCTCGCCTGCCCTGCGGGCGCCAGGTTTGCGGTGCGATGCAATCTTGAATTACACAGGTGGTAGTATTTTTGCTTCGTTTTGTATTGTCCCCAAGGTGTAGCACGATCACAGTGTCTAAAAGTGTATATTGGAGTACGAGTCAGTGTATGACAGAGTCGCACCCCAAGATAAGTGTCGCAGAGGCACCATGATTGCGGTTGTGCGTGTGCGGCGGCATGTCCGCCCGATTCGGACACATTGGCAAGCTTGTCGCCAAATCATTGTCAATAGCATCAGGGAAACCCCCCCCAGGAATTTGTTAGTATTTTGAGCTAAAATGTGCACAAATTCCTTCAATTCCTCGAATGTTCACATTTTTAGTCAAAATATGTTCTCACCCGAATAAATATCAAATTTTGTGCTCAAAATACCTCAAAATACCTCCAAGATGTGCAAAATGTTTTGCTGAATGGCACACCAGTTTGCTCAAATATCGCACACAGAAACACAGATAGAATGCCAACGAACATTTGTATTATCGTCAAAGCTACATAATACATTGGAAGTAATCTACATAGCTGTAATGCTACATATGTATGATACCCTATAGACAGTACCTACCAGTGATCTGTGACACCGAACGAGACCCGAAATTCTGCAAAGTAAGTGAGTGGAATGCAAAAAATCAAGTGCAGGGTTCACGCACAACAAAAGCACCGTGGCCTCGGATGATGGTGACAGGACACGCGCGAAGGGGCATCTGTATCACACCAGTAGCCTCACAGCTGCACATCGAAGGAGCAGTGATCCCCGCGATCCCACGATGAAAGCAGGGCGGCAGCTGGAGGAGCTGTTAGCATATGCCGTTGAATAGATATGAAAAACACACACACACACACACCGCCTACACCAAGCGACAGCGCCGACGATCCAGCGGAATTGTCTGTCGGCTGTCAGGAACACTGTCAAGAAATAATAGAAGCACTTACGTTGTCAAGACACCTAACGCGGGCCATTCATAGACGCGGGAAAGGAGGGTCGCGCAGCATGATGAACGCAGGCACAGGCCGAATCCTTGGTCATCTGTGGGGTGGATCAGAAAGGGTGGGCTGGGAGGTATGAGTACAGGTGGATAGAGTCACCATGGAATGTGCAGCACTGGAAAGAGGTCAATGCTCGGTCCTGCTGTCGAAGGATCAGGGCAAAACATCGGACTGGGACAAATCTACTCACCGCAGATGTACCTCGGAAGATCCAAGAACATCACTAAGTAGCCAGACTGTAGATAGAAGGCAGCTAGGGCATAAAAGACGATGGGAGGGAGAGGACGAGAGAGAGAGCGAGTGGGGGGAAAGGGAGAGAGTTGTTTGATCTTGTTGACGTGGAATCAAAACAAACCATCTTTTCTTCCACGTGATCGGCAATCGTCCGACTCCGCGGCGACAGTGACTTGCCGATGCTTTTCACACACATTGACACTGACAGAATGATACTTTAGGGTGGGGTCGTACTGGCCTTCCGTGATGCGCGGGCAGCCGCTTCAACTCGGAATATCGACACATCCATGAAGAATATAATGGCTCTAGCTGCGGACCTCAAGCTTGCTACTTCACCTTGATGCCAGGTAGCACTTTTTTTTAAAATGTTTGTCCAAAGTTTATCAAGGAACAATTTTGTAGACTTGTGACTTGCGCTCCCATTCAAGAGAAATTTGTCAACAAATATCAAATAATTGTGCATAATTATCTGTGAGGCCTCGAAAATTATTGAACTTTTGATATTTTGACCACAAAATACTTGAGAATTGCTCAAAATATCAACCCCCAAGAAATTTGAGCACAAAATTTGATATTTATCCCAGGGAGGTTTTTCCTGATGAGAGAGAAGTCCGTGCCAAATATCACAATACCTCTGATCGTCGTCAGCAATGTCGACGATGCTTTGATCGCTGTGAGTACAGTGAGCACGGTGTATTGGCAGGCCCAACGAACTTCTGACGTTTTATAAAAAACAGCTCTCTAGTGTACCGAGATTTTTTAAAAAATTGCCAGACTCTAATGACCCCGTTTTTTATAGAAGAGCCCCAGGCTGTGGTGACGTTACATACCTGCCTACTTACGTTACTGCATTTGTACCTCTGCACCTGTATCCATCCCATCCTACTCTGTTCTCGTTCCCGCGGGAGGTTACATATTTTCCAGTGTGTCTGATTTTACTCATAGCTGGAAAGCCAGCGGGTCCCCGGTACGTTCGTTGACTTCGTTCCAGTTCCGACTTCATTCTCAGGCTGACCTTGTCCCAGATTTATTCCAGCCCCCCGGGCCACACTGGCACCGGCTCATATTTTTGTGTATCCTAGCTTCTCTCATTTTATGGCTCATGTTGCTAATTTGTGCATTCTAGCGCTACTCTGCCCCCGCTCACTTTATTGCTTTCGGGTTGTCTTAATTCACGTCTCTGCACGTTGTTCGGTGCGACTTCACCTCTACGATTTCGACGCACCATGCGAACACCCTCAACCAACTTCGACTTTCCTTCCCGGAAATTTCGAATCCATGTCCTCGCCGTGCTTCATATCTTGCTGTACCTCTAATCTCCTCCTATTCTAGTCTTTTTTGTCGATTTGGAATTCACACAAGCGGGCTGGATTCTGTCGTAAAAGCCTTTTCTTTCGGGCTGCGGGATGCGATTGTGGACCCATACGTCCTCAACTTCAGGTTCCAGAGGATTAGTAAACTCCTCGGCGACATGGCACGAGAACCTGACCCTGTCGGTGTGCCGACGGCCTCTTGCGCGAGCGCGGGGCGCCCAAAAGACGCGCCGATTTTTCTCGGAATTTATTCGAGCCCATTATGTACTCAGTCTAGAATCCCCGTTCATGCTACCACCAGCCTTTCTGGCTCGTCGGATTTACTTGCATCGCAGATAAACTGGGGACTCGAGCACCGCCAGCGCCAAATGCATACTACTACCCGCATCTTTTGTTCTTCCGTCGGAATATCCACCACTGTGGCATCCAACTCGTCCGTTTCGACAGCTGATCGTGACCAGCACGGGAGAGCTTAATCATTTAATCAAGAACAGAGGCGAGTTCTGTTGAGAATTCGGGATAACATTGAGTCGGATATACTATCATGAGTTCATTATAAAGGCCGGATTATGCGCGGTCTCATCTTCTCCACCATATCTTCACTGATACCTGCTTTAGCAAGGAGAGAATGGTAGCATTTCTTCGTGGCCGCCTTCTGCCGTTCCCACACATTGATCGTTTGTAGGGGAGGAGAGGGGAAAGCCTGTAAATCAGTCAAACTCTCTACTTGTTTACAGAAATTGCGACATACCCGCATCCAGCACAATATCAAGTCGAAGGAATTGGCGGTCAGGAAGCATGTGTGATATGCCTGATGATACTCAGTGTATGGTTCCAACCGCTCACATAAATACGTGAGGTCGATGGTCTCCAGCTCACGCAGAACGATGTTGCATGGCTGGCTTCGCGTCAATATGTAAAACCATCGGCTAGAGAAGAAGATAAGGATCTCCTCCACTGGAAGAATATCGCAAAAAGATAACATACTGATCAGCTTGGTGGAAACTGTTCGTGGCAAGGATTTCTTTGATGCGCTGTATACAGAGGAGGGCAGCATGTCGCAACACTTCCTCCCGACTCACGTACAGGGTGCCGCATCTGCCGGGATCGGAGAGGAAAGTGTGTATGCTGGTGGGGTTGTTTTGCAGGATGCCGCGCAATCGGCAAAATGGCCGGAAAACCTCCCATGTCATCCCTAGTAAATCCAGTGCTGTCGACCACCCACATGAATAAGGAAAAGACAGCACTCGAAAACTGCATAAACGCAAAGCAGAAAAGATTTGAGGGTTTTCTGATAGAAGTTGTGCGTATATCGCGTCGAGAAAATCCATGGTCGAGGAAGTCGTATCTTGTCGCTGCATATAAATCAGTTGTCGAGGAGAACATAATGACAAAAGCACCCCCAACCTTAAAGGCTGCGAGGTATTCTAGATCTTCCCAGATTTCAACGAGGTCGGATGGAGGTGAAGGGTGCTTCTGAATGAATCAGCAAAAGGAAAATGAGAGAAAGAGAGATTGAACATCAACCTGAAGCCAAGTGGCAACGTAATTTGTGTGGGAGAAGCTGAAATAGGTTTGCTGGACCCACACGTTTCGTAGGAAGGGGAACAAGTCTTCCGCGGGAGGAATACGGACCAGACAATGCAGAACGTTGGATGTGATGAATCTGGCAGGGAAATTAACACAGCAATTTACACCAGATAATTTAAACGGAGACGCACTCCCAGTTCCAAAGCTTCATGGACCTTGTCGAAAACGCACGAATCATGCTCCGTACGAGATCACGTTCCAACTCTGTGTTGGCAACACAAAATTTAGAAGAACGGGTGGCATCAATCAGGAAATCTTGTAGAGATGCATGAAGCCAGGTGACTCGACTGTCGATGCCGATAAAGCAGGGAGGTACGGAAACCACTGAATGTACGCCCCGTAATGTGAGACGCGATGTCCCTGATCGTAACTGCCACGCGATGTCAATTTCTTCGGGGTACAACCGGAGTTTCGTGGCAACCAGTGCATGGAGGATTCGGAGGAGCCGAGGGCTGTTTGGAACTTCCGACAGAATTTGTGTATATAGGTCGTCGAGGGGAGTCGTGCTCTCAGGATCGAGGCTGAGAACAGACTCTAAGCGCTCTTGTGGATGGGAGTATTCGTCGTCCACATACCGGATGGCGGTAGTTGCATAAATGAAGGCTCCGGACGATTTTTTTACGAGATGGTTGATGTGACCTTCACCAGGCCAGCCACTGTCCATCGGTGTTCCTCGCGAGGTGTGAACCTTGCGGATCCGGGAGAATTCGTCCCGGAGATATCGAGAGATATCGGCATATGCGGTCGGATCGGCACACAACTCCACATGCCGACAGATATCAAGATTTTCTGTGGCCTGAAGTACTTCTCGAATGTGCGGTTCGGAGCGACTGGATATGAGAACACGGAGGGAGATGCGTCGAGTACGAAGGGCCTCGATGATGATTTGGAGAAGTGTTATTTGTACCTCGTGGCTCTCGCACTCGTCCAGCCCGTCGATGACAAGGATCGGTTGGAATGCGAGTGGTGGTGCTTGCTCCAATGGTGTAGTGATCAATTTCTGAAACTGCTGGAGCATCGCCTGCGTGATGACAAGCTTGTCGGTTTCGACTGCCCGTTGGATCAGGGGATTGATCTCGGGAAACGCAGCAGCAAGCTGGTAGGCAAGCGTCGCGAACAGCTTTCTCCAGGATCCGCGATCTGGGTCCCTGCGCAGAAAAAAGAAGGAACCACCCAGTAGACCCTGGTCCTGGCAGCTGCAAGCAAACATTTGTGCGATCGCAGATTTTCCGGCGCCAGCTGTTCCATGCAGCCAGAGAAGAGTACCCTCTTGGCGCTGATCTCCCCGCCAATTATCCAGTTTCTCCAATATCTGATTCCGTGTACCCGGATGACAGGATGGGTTTGAGGGACGCGCTGCTGAATTGTGCAACGCATCAGCACAGATTGAGCGATACAGAATGTCGAGGCCTACGGAAGGTTAGAACATCACTCACGGCGTCCGTTCGCACCCACCATTTTCTCCGTAGGATGTGACGCTGAAGTTTGTCATATTTCCGGCTATGGTGTTGAAAGTACTATGAGTTGTGGAGAAGTTTGAGTCGACAGCTTGTCGATGGTCTGAAGCATCTCGCCCATTCATTCCCGACCAATCAGATGAGTTAAGAGTTAACGGAGGCGTGATATCGTCTCTAGAGTGGTCATATTCATTCCTGGGACCTGAAAGATTTCGGCGAGATTGTACTAGAATATCCATGAGCAAACAAAACAGGTGATGCAGAGTTGAACAGGGGCGAACGATAGGGATCTGTACGTCCTCGCCAGGTAGATCTAGTTCCCATCTCGTCGCTTCTTGCTGTAGTAAACCATTATCAATAAGGTCTGAACTCAAAGATTCTAGTTCCGAGACTCACAACGGCCGGAACTGGACAACACAGTGGTACTATGGATATTCAGATCTCCCGCGACATCATTAAAAGTGCCGCCGTCAATGCGCAAAGTCTGGTGAGGGCTGAGGGGCATGCAGTTGGCGGGCGAGGGGAATCAAGAGCTTCTGTTACCTCTGGTCGACGTATTACTCGTTCTCTTAACGATAACCATGGCTTTTGTTTGGTCTTATCTCCATTCATGTATCTCCTTTTTGTTTTCTCTCTGGCCATCCTGCTTTCTCAAGGTGTGATGCTATCCAAGCCTGTGTTTCAAGGCACAGGCTCTGCCAAATTCCTCTACAGCTCTTCTGCATCTGGATTTAAATTCGCACTGTGCCGCAATTTCATTAATCTCGCGGCATATCTTCTTCACACGCCACCCAAAATATCGATGGTTCTAGGCTGCGCCTAAATTTGGAGCTGTGGAATTGGCATCCCAGCTTGGATTATTTGGTCGGAAAGCCAGCTAGCTTGAATAGCCTTTAGGGATTAAAATGTAACTGCACTGCAATTCAACCCTGCGGCGCAACTACGGCCACTTTAAAATGCTGCTCTAGAAAGCCAATTCACTGCTGTTACAATTACCTCACTGCGCCACAGTGGAACATTTGTTCCCTGCGGCCACATAGATCCAACCATAGATCCATTTTCTGATGATCAAAGCCCAATATTTTAATCTTGGCACCGTATCAGCCCTATCCGAAGCCCCTTCTCACCCGCCACCTTCTGGGAGGGGAGGGGGGGATATATTATACTCATGTGGTCCACAACATGAACAACAAGTTTACCGAAGACAAACATGCAGTAGTGTACGGGTGGTTATCCATACATAAAAACTACAAGATGCCAACGGAACACGCAGAGATTCCAGGGGGGCGATGACTACAAGACACTGGCTGAATGTCAGCTGGCTGGCCCTGAATAGGCAGGACCGGTTAAAACCTCGGGGAGAAACACACACCGACTAATTAGAGCCATTCTCCAATCGGCACGTGCCGAATTTCGTCAAGGTTTTCCACTTCGGGTACCGGAGCGGAGGGGAGGCATATCTTGTATATGTTGTGGAAGAGCTGTGCGACAGCTGTGGACTTGCTGTGCAGCGTGATGTACGAAGCGGGGCTCAAGCTGTACCAAAGTTGTACTGTACATGTCGGTTCACAACTTGAAAGAGGACTCAATTGACCAGAGCCCGTTTGTTGATAAGTTATGATAAGAGAAAGCCGGTAATGCGCACACTATAGGAAGGATCAAGGGACGATGAAGTCAATGGCGGCCGAGAATGTCAGAAATTGTGAGTTCGGTCCCAGGCCGATAATAAGAGAACCAGCAGATAACTCCTTCAGTGCTCTGAACAATATTCCGGTGCTTCACTGGCAGAACTTCGAGAAGATTTGAGCCACAGATGCGGTTGGCATCTTGTAGGTTTCTGTAAGGATAACCACCCATACAGTACTACATGTTTGTCTTCCGTAAACTCGTTGCTCAGCCTGTGGACCACGCGAGTATAATATACCCCCCCCCCAGATGAGCGCACTTGGATGGAGACGAAGCCCGGGTGTCATTAGAATCAGGAAGACTAGGGGGATGGAGGAGTCAGCCGACGGCAGATGAGAGAAATGCAGGCCGGGAGAATGCGGAGCGCCAGACATGAAGAGGGAAAGAAGCGGCAAGAAGTCCTAGAACGGCACACGCGGTCCGGATCCCGGATCAGATTGCGCCGGGAATCCCCATCAGACAGTTGAACTTATCCTCGTCCGACGAGAACACGGAAAGAAAACCAACGAACGAAGAGATTCGGGTGTGGTTCATTTGAATTCGGGTAGACTGGGGATTTGCTTGCTGGCTGCCAAATAATTCGAGAGTGCAGCAAGTTGAGGATTTGAAATATTTGGCGGTGTCGACCATCTGGCATGATACGGGAGGCAAGAGGCCCGGTGGCGGATGGATATGTCAGCACTTCAGCTATCCTCAGCAAAATCCGTCTGCAGGAATACCCCGTTCGACTGTGGATGCTTGCCGGATATAGAGCATCAATCGATGCAGAAGGGCCGGAACAGCGAAGGTTGACAAGACCTTATACTGGATAACGAAGAGGGAAAGAGATGGTTGATGGGCGCATGGAACTCTCACATCGCGTCGGTGCTGCCTGAAATTGTGTCGCTCAATTTAGATATACCATCCTTGTTGGTTGGGTCTTGATTCATTTCAGAATTCCGAACGAGGGTGGATCTCAACCGAAATTGAATCGAGGAGAATTGCCTCTAAATGTCGCGGGGCTTGAGTGCGGATTGGTCTAGGTCGGAGAAAAAACTATTACATACCCGTCCTGCGCCATCCCAGGATGATAAATGCATTTTTTTTAAAAAGTGTCACGGACAACTCACTGAAGGCGCAGCATTCAGCCCCGAGTCGCACTGGAAACCCTACAGGAGACGACTGGTGGCCACATCGGGAGCAGGTGTAGACCCTCCGTTATCGAGCCTCTTGCTATTAGGTGAGAAGGAAGTACATACCCTCTTGTCCGTCACGGGATGATACAGCCATAAAAAGAAAACAGACGCCATCTCACTGCTGAGCCCCGAGTCGAACGGGAAACCCTACCAGACAGAACTAATCGCCACATCGGGAGCAGGTGTGGACCCTCCGCTACCGAGACTCTCCGCACGTACCTTAATTGTGTGATACCTAATTCCCCTAGTGAAGAATGCGAAGTAGATCCTATCTGCTATACGTTCGGTCCGGCCAGCAAGTCGCCGGTGTATCTTCATCGAGAGTTAAAAGACGCATGAGCGGCCTGCGGGGATGGCTTTGGTTGCAAAATTAGAGTGGTTGTTGAGTTCTGAGCGGCGGGGAACTAGACATTTCGAGGAATAGCATGTGGGTCTATGACGGCAAAAACTGAACATCGGCATCACTAGTGGGTTGAGAAACCGCCGTGATTGAGTCCCGCTCTATCACCAGTGCAAGAAAGTACGCCGACCCAGGGGATTCGCGATCAATCCCGCACGTTCAGACCAGCGGTAGACGGGCGGCCTGCGCTCCGAGGACGTCGTCGAATGAGGGAAAAAGTGCAGCAGGTCCGGATTTCGGGGGTCAGTTGTGAAATAACCGAACACACCGGTGATCCGCTGAAAAGAAACGAATTTCGGGAGGAGGTCATGCGTTGGATTGGTGAACGGTTGGACAGAATCGAAAATCTCATGCCATGCCATGCGGCCGAGTTCAACATCCTTGGAAGCTTGCTCGAGATAATCGATAAAGCAGATGGATTGCGGAATTGAAAACGTGAATGGGAGACGGTGAGAGACAGAGGATGCATACTGCGAATGCAAAGGACAGAACGGGCGTAGTTCGGTGAAGATACAGAGCAAGGCGTGGGCGTAGGCGCGCGGGAGATGAAGTCGAAGTACATTTGAGGGTATCCGTGGATGCGCGTCGAAGTCGTATCGAAGACCGCAGAGAGAGACATGAATGAGAAGATCCCGATAGACCCGATTGACGACATCTCGGGACACCGAAAATGACAGGTACACGCATGGAGATGAGACGACGCTAGGGTGCAAGCGGGCGGAAGCCGCCGTTGAAATCTGCGGTGGGCTACAAAACATGAAGGTCAGTAGAATCGCGGAAGTAGAGAAAGACGACGTACCGAGATGTGAGCCGGCGGCGGCGGGCCAGGAGGCTGAAGAGTTGTGTCGAAATTCAGAGTGAGCTCGGAAATGACATGCACTCGAGTCAGCGCACCGGTGAGTACACTGGGGAGTATGCCGCGTCGATCCCAGGTGGCGGGAGATCCGCCGACTGTCCACCCAGTGAATCAGATAGTTACTGGAGATGCAAAACCAGACGCACCGGAACATCCATTCCCGCTGGTGTGCCTTCCTTGACATACGGCGGCGGCGCAAAGTCCGCCGCATTTGCGGATGGGTATTCGCTTTCGGGATTGTTAATAAGGTATGGATTAGGCACCGCAAGGCTTCCGTTAATGTGTGGGTGCCTGTGTAGGGGGAGAGGCGGCGGAATATACGGCCTCGTCGCCGTCACGCGTTGGACGCGCCGCCGTTGTATTACGCAGCGGAGAAAGAGGAGGACTACGGCCGCTGAATACGCCCGGGAAAAAAAACCGGAAAGAAGGATCCAGTCAGATCTTAGTCTCACAAGTGTGCGGATCGGACTCGCCGACGACAGCGCCGACGGCGCCGGTGGAGGCCGTTACATGGCTGCTATTGTCGGAGAAGAGGGCTGCAGCAATGAGCCCGCCGGTGAGCAGGCTGGTAAAGACGATGATGGGGAAAAAAATGCGCCCTTGCACGGCCATGCATATGGGAGGAGGGCAAGAAGAGGGAGAAAAGGTGGCGACATCACGGTCCGGCAGCCGACTCCGGCTGCTGTCTTGAGACACTCGATAAGCTACTGTTGTTATCTTATCACAAGAGGCTGTGCAGGATCGGAGGATGTGAACTTGACAAATATTGTTAGCCCCAGCTAGTTTATCATGAGAAATGCGCCGTGCCTTATTTATGCTACGTCTTGCATAGGGGTCAGATTTCCATTATTTGTTCCATTTTTTGAGGCTTTCAAACTCTCCAGTTAGCTCATCACACGTGCACGATTTCAGGCCACGGACCTCGCAAGACAGTCAACAGAAGAAGGGAGATCAAGATAAGCAGGGGAGAACCAAAAAAATGCCTCATTTGTTTTTCTCGCAGCGGCTCGGCCCTGAATCGAACGGGTCAACGTTCAACTTTTATGCGTGAGCGGCGCCTGCAGGTGTGGCCTTCCACCACCGAGCCGGTACGCTGCTCGTTGGGTTACTCAATCCTTTTGCATCTGGACCGTACGTTGAAAGACGTCTCTGGCTGACGTTCAGAGGCTCGGACTGAAATTTGAACTTCTGATCGTGGTTGTATCACCTCATCGTAACTCTCCTATAGCCAGGTACCCACCAAAGCCTCTTTGGACGCTACAGTACATACAGCCCACCCACCCAATTGGTTACAAGCACCAGAACGAAAGACCAAAAAGAATCTCATCCGCGGACAATGGCCAGGACCCCCGAATCGAACGGGTATCCTACTACTTATGCTACAAACACCGTATGGAGCGTAGACGTGGGCATCCACCACCGGGCCTCTTTCATCTCTGCGGCACCGGGACGTCACTTGGGACGTCGAATCCGGATTCCGCGTCCGGTTTTCGATAGGCGGACAGGATCAAGTTACTGTAAACGGCCTCCGGGTTTCACCTCATCCTGTGAATGGGGTTGTCTCATGGAGCAAACACAGATAGTAAGACGAACATGCTCAACAACATACAGTAGGTACGAAAATTTGCTCCATGGACCATGGCCCAGCCCTAAGAAATAGCAAGTTCAAGTCAAAACGGACGACTCAAAATGTAAGTTAGAAACACCTGAACCAAAAGATAACGTATGCGCCAACCCATGGCCCTACCCGACTCGAACGGGCGTCCTACTGCGTATTCCTACTCAAAGGCATAGTGCGTAGGCGTGGGCATCCACCACCGGGCCTTGGTGTGCTTGTTGGCAACTTGGGTTCCGGGTTTGGATGTGAAATCATCTGTTCGAGTCTACCCTGGACCTAGTACGCAATACGCAGCCGAACACCCAGAATCTCAAACAACGTTATGAATCCCCGGCTCACGTCGATTGAGAAAAAGTGTCTTAAGTGCGCCCTGCGCGTCGAACTAGCACAGGACTATAAGCAAATTCCACATCCAGAAAAATGGGCTCGGCGCACGGAAGGACTGAGGGGGATCCAGGATGAAAAATTCGGTGGGAGTGAACAGAAGTAGTAAGGTTGAATTCAAAGAACAACATGCAGTACTTAGCTGCAAAAAATCCACGCCCCAGGCCCAACTCAAAAATGTAGAAATACCTGACTCGGCCGATAAAAATACCATTCGCCCAGACAATGGCCCGGCCCCGGCTCGAACGGGGTTCTCCTGCACCGACCATACAACCGAGAACAGAAAACACAGGCGTGGGCATCCACCACCGGGCCTCAGCGTTCTTGGTGGGTTCCGGGTTTCGTACGTTCAAGTTAGGATGTGAATGGCCATTATCTCGTTCGGTACGCAATTCGCGCCGATCACCGATGGCCAGTGCTGTGCTGTCGTCGATTCGGAGAAAGTACCGCGAGGTGAGGCGAATTAGCACCGTACTTGACTACGTATAAGAAGCCAAGCCCACATCCATAAAAAACGAATGACCAGGGCGCGGAAGGACTGAGGGGATGCTGGATGAAAAATCCCACGGGAGTGAACAGAAGTAGTAAACGAACAACACGCAAAAATTCCCTCCTTGCCCAGGCCCAACTCATACCTGAGCCAAAAAACACACTCTTGTCACCTCATGTCCCGGCCCCGGCTCGAACGGGGTTCTCCTGCGCAGGTACAATATTTCTTGGCAAGAGGAATAGAAAACGCAGGCGTGGGCATCGACCACCGGGCCTTAGTTCGCCTGGTGGGTTCCGGGTTTCTTCAGTTCAAGTTAGGATGCGAAAGTATCTCGTTCGAGGGGACGTGGATGGGAGGGGATTCCGAGACGCGCAGGCGAACGGGGTCGCGGGGCAGAAATACGGAAGATGGGGAAACGGGGGACTGCTACGGAGACCCCGCGCGCGAACCGGATGCTTCCGATGCCGAAAGTAAGAGTCAGTTAGGAGAGGGGCAATAGACGTAGCATCGCGGAATGGAAAACGGCGTAAACGCGGACGTGAACGTTGCACGACCGCAGTGCATGGCGAAACAAGATCTCGAAGGGATTCCGACGCCGACGCTGAACAAGAATATAGAAAACAGGAAGACGGCCCGGGGAGCCAGCTACGCTACGACTCAAGCGGGTGGTGGAAGCCGCCATTGAAGTCGGCCGAGTTGGACTGCGGGTGCGGACGTAGGTTAGCGTGGGCGTGTGCGAAGAACGCAAGAGGTTAGGGGGGAGAGAGATGGAAAGGAACGTGAAGGAAAATGAAAACGAAGGTGAAGGAAAGGAAAAGGAAAGTACGCACGGAGATGTGTGCGCGTGGTGGGGGATCGGGCGGCTTCAAACACATCAGCATTCAATTCAGCAAGCCGACTTTATTAGAGAGGCGAGGAAACGCACCGGAGAGTACGCAGGCGACTGCGGGGCGTCGATATCCGGAGGCGGTGGACCCGGGGGCTATATCACGCGCAATGAATAAGCCACCACGAGTATCTCCGCAAGGGAAGCAGAAAGAGGCACCGGCGAATACCCCGTGCCCTCCTTCACATACGGCGGCGGCGCCATCTCCGCCCCCGGGCCCATCGGCGGGTACTCGCTCGTGCTGTTGAACGCTTGGGGTTGCGGTTGTGGCCAGTATTCCCTCACGCGCGGAAACCTAGTTCCGCTGGAGGAGAGGACAATAGTCGGGAGGGCGGCCGGGGTCCGCGCACGCCGCATGCGCCGGCGCGCGAGGCCGCAGCAGACGATGAAGAGGAATACGGCGGCTGGGGATGCAAGACGGGAGTTAGATTTTTTGTTGGCGTTGCACACGGGACAATAGGAAGAAGGAATGGTAAGGTAGAAAGAATATGGTATTAGGTTTGGAGGAAGGACGGAGAGCACTCACCGACGACGAAGCCAACGCCAACGGCGGTGTTATTGTTATTATTGTTGTTGTTTCTCTGCGCACGGACCCCAACGGCACCGACGAGGAGGACGGCGGGGATTAGGGCTCGCAGGGGCAGTGGCAATGGCATGGGCGTGGAGGAGAGGATGGGACAACGGAAGGGAAGACTCGGATCGGAACCTCAACTCCGGCTACACCACGTGCCTGACTGCGGCGCTTATCTTATCGTATACGGCATAGCCCTGTCAAGGCTGTGCAAGCAGGAGCCCCCTATATCTCTTATACTTTCAGCTTGCGCCTCCCTCTCTTGCAGATCCTGGGGAAGAATAAACACCTGCATCTAACCTATGAAACAGATGGGCTGCTGCGAACGCTGGCGCGGCGTGGGATCCGCGCCCGGATTCCGGAATTCGTCTGTACCGGCCAAGGATTTCTTTTTTTAACTACGTAAGCTCTTGCGGCCTTGATCGTCGCATTCCTGGACCTTATTACCTTTTCCCTCTCGAGTAACCTTCTATTAACCATCGCATTTGTCCTCTCTCCCTCTTTCTCTTTCTGAACAGCAACTCGGTCTACAATTGCACTCCCAGCTCTTGTTTCGGAAATCCCTCAGTGCGGGTACTAGTAGGATTCTTTCTCGGGCAGTTATCCCCATCGCCTCTGTCCCTGTTCGACCTAGTACACGTGCAGGATCTATTACGATTGACGCTCATTATAAATCCCTCGCGGCACGGGGTCATTCCCTGCATTGATGCATCCATTCCAAGTCTATCCGCTCTCAAGACTCCCTTAGGCCCTCCCTCACACGATAACTCCAAAGGAAGGAACTTTAATCAAGCAAGCTCAACAGAAGGATGGATCCGGAAGCAAAGAAATAAAACCTTGAACACCACCCATGGCTTGGCCCCGAATCGAACGGATTGCCCCTGCTGTAATCTTCGAGAACTTGCTCAATAAACGCAGGCGTGGCCTCCCACTACCGAGCCGTGTCTGTGCGGAGTGCGTTCTTCATTATAGATTGGTCGCCTTATTATACGTTGGGTATACATACACACAGTGGTTCACAAAAGCCCTCGCGGCCGGGGGTTATAAAATTACTCCGAGTGGTATCATGATATCTGCCATCGTTCTTGCGCTCAACCAGACAATGCCAAGGCAGGTAATTTTGAAAGGTAGGTAGGTAGGTAGAATTCCAAGAACACTAAAAGAATACTCTGATCTACCAAAAGAATACTCGGAACTATCAACTCGCTATGGCCCGACCCCGAGTCGAACGGGGTTCTCCTGCGTAATCGTACGTTATATCAGTAATATCGAAAGTGCAGCAGGCGTGGGCATCCACCACCGGGCCTTAGTACTCTTGGTGGGTTTCAAGTATTGTTTAGGTGGTAAGTATTTCATATTCATCCAGTCGAGTGCACCCCAACAGCTCAATTGCTCTTGTTGCGAAGCGCTGTACCCGGCGGGTCGAGTTTTCACTGTACAAACAATCCCACCCATAAACTCTAATCTCGAACAAAGCGCAAAATTAAATCTCAGGAAGGAGAAAGGAGGGAATGGATGCATGAAAAAATGCCTAACATCTCACATCGGCACGACCCAGCCCCCAATCGAACGGGGTTCTCCTGCACAGTAGATGGATGATGGATGGATGGGGGAAAAAATGCCTCAAAGCTCTCATCGGCACGACCCGGCCCCGAGTCGAACGGGGTTCCTGCGTTAATAACTATCAGCGATCTCGAAAGTGTAGCAGGTGTGGGCATCCACCGCCGGGCCTCCTTTCTGCCTGTGTGCTTCAGGTCTTGAGGGGGTATGACTATCTTTTTTAGTATTCGTTCTTTGACGATTAAACAAGCTCCAAGGATTTCCAAGAGAAATCCCGACCTGGCTCCTAATTCACTTTGTTGAAAGTATTCTGAATCTGGCTCCGAGTCATTGAACAACTAAAATCTGGGATTTGAAACAAAAGCAATGGAAATCTCTTGATTATGGCCTGACCCCGAATCGAACGGGAATCCGAGTCTCCTGCCGCGATCGACATTGAAGATATAGCCTCAGAGGAGTGCAGGTGTTGCCTCCCGCCACCGAGCCTGTCTGCTCTCGTTTTCTAGGACAGAGACTCATCGGAGATTTCGAATGATCGTACGTTAATTTTTATTTCATTTTATTTGCCACTTGAACAATGAAGCTCTCAAGATGGGTTCCACATCCGATCATCACCCACGACCCCACCGACATCGTGACTGCAAGGAAGTTTCAGTTTTGTATAGGTGTCAATGGTAAGGATTTAAATATTCACCCAAACAGCCTTATTCCTCTCGTTGAGAAGTACAGCAACCGGTGAGTTGAGTTTTCACTGTACAGTAATAATATATACGGTAAACAATCCCACCCCAAAAACTGCGATCAGAACAAAGTGCAAAATTAAATCTCAGGAAGGAGGGGAAAAAATGTCTAGTCACAGGCTTCACGACCCGGCCCCGAATCGAACGGGGTTCTCCTGCGTAATGGTACGCTATCTTTCCGGACTAGGAGGTGCATGTGTGGCCATCCACCACCGGGTTCCTTTCTGCCTTTGTCCCAGAGTCTAGGTTGTGTGCATGTGGAGTTGAACTTCTAAACATAGTACGAGTGCGGATAGATTCTGCATGCAGGTGTCCCAATTCATAGACTCGTTACCAGTCGGCCACAGCATATTGTGAGCAATTTTCCGTATGCAACTCGGATAGATCAATGCGACTCCTCTTACTCACTGTCTCCTACTAGTATCCTGCTCATTCCAATCTAAACTCGCTCCCAAAATTCGGCCAAGGAAATCAAACCAAACCAAAGCACGAGTTCATATCAAACTTCCCGCAAAACTCGCTGTTGCGCGCGGACTCCAAGGCAAGGCGTCAAATCAAGTAAGCTCAACAGAAGGATAGATCCAGAAGCCCCCAAAAAATTACCAATCCTCCTGCAAATGGCTCGGCCCCGAATCGAACGGGGCTCTCCTGCACAATCTTCGCAACATGGAAAGTGTAGCAGGCGTGGGAATCCACCAGCGGGCCTCTCCTCTCCTCTCCTGTTTAAGCCTGGGTGCTGGAGATGTGGATCTCCAACCGTGTTTCGTCGAACGTTCGCAAAATCGTCCCGCCGGGTGGATCAGAATCTCGCCGGCACAGCGCGATACCGCGACTCCCTTATACCTACACACCCTAATACCCTCCATGAGCAAAATGAGACGCACTGGTTGGAATTTACCCTCCTGCGGGATCGAGAGCAGAAGTAGGACGGAAGAGATGAGATGGATACAGGTATAGAGGCACAAATACAGCAACGTAGGTAGGCAGGTATGTAATGTAGAGATACGTGTGTGAGTCATTAACGGGGTGTGGTGGTCCGTCGCTTGGGTCGGTTCATATCGCATCGGGTCGAGTTGAGTCGTGAATCGGCGGGAGGGAAAATAAGTTCCAAGTGGGGATTCCAGGTGGCGTGAACTAGGGGAAACATGAGCACATGAGCGCGAGCCCCCGGCTAGAACGCAGGTGGGCGGAAGCCGCCGTTGAAGTCTGCTGAGTTGGACTGAGCCAAAAGAAAAATAGGATTAGCATCAGCGTGAGTGTATGCGAAGGACGACTCGGAACACAACAAGATGGAAGAGCGAGGAAAGATGAGGAGGGATGAAGGGAAGATAGAAGGGAATGGGGTCATGTGGAGTGTAGAGCAGAAGAGGGAGGGAGGAAGGAGGAGGAGAGAAGGAGCCAGATGGAGAACGCAGGATATGCGGATATGGAACGCAGAACGGGCGAACGGCGGGTGGAGGCGGAGCGAATGCGGAACGAAAGTGAAGGTACGCACAGAGATATGCGCGCGCGGCGGGGGCCCGGGGGGCTTCATTCATATCAGCAAGCGGAATTTGCACAATCGAAAGAGAAAAGTAATGCACCGGAGAATACACATTCGGATACGCGGCGTCGATGCCTGGCGGCGGTGGGCCTGTTGGCTATTCAACCAACAAATTAATCAGCCATCAACAAACGACGCAAGTGGAAGCAGAAGTGAAAAACAGACGCACCGACACCACTGTATATCCTGTTAACGGCGCCCCCTCCTTGACATACGGCGGCGGTGCCAGTTCCGCGTTCGGGCCCGTGGGCGGGTATTCGGAGGTGCTGTTGTACTGCTGCGGCGGTTGTGGGTACGGGTATGCCCCGCCGTATTGCATCCCAGATGGGAACTCACTCCCCCCGAGGCCCGTGGAGTGGAGTGGGAGGACGAGCGGCGGGGGAGTGTACGCTGGCCCTGAAGCGCGCTGGACGCGCCGCCGTTGGAGTCCACAGCAAAAGAAAAGGAGAAATAAGGCGACTACGAGAGCAAATGGGGCACGGTGAAAGTGCCGCTGTGTGCCGCAGACTGCCGCAGCACAAATTTAGATTGCCGCAGTCAGCGGCAACACTGCCGCAGCGTGTCACACTGCCGCAGTGTCACGTAATTATCGCCGCATGCACTGCGGCAATCTTACTGTTGTGCCGCAACAATGTTCCCTGGGATAAAATAACATTGTAGGCATCCTCGGACACTCAAGATATCAATATACTCTGGACCACGGTCGCCACCGAAGTCACCTCCATGATGTTGAATATTCACTCGCAGTAGCATGTGAACGCCGCGCTTCCGACCTGAGGGAAACTTGATCACTCACCCAGCAGAAATGTTGCCCGGTCCGTCAAAATGCGGGCTGTTGTCATTAAGAATTGATGTCAGAGTACTTGTGCGTGCATCTGCAATAGGAATACCCACCTCTGCATCGGCCACACATTTTTGGCCCAATGAGGTGAGTAGGTAATCTCACGCTTGGGCCACAAAATTTGGGGCATAAATTCTGGTTTTATTATCCGTGCCGCGCTCTCGAGTGTTTCCCAATTGAGTAGTATTTTTTGGTTAATCTCGTTGAAAGGTGGAATGGATCAGTTTGGCACATACTAGGGCATGCCTCGTACCTATAACAATACAAATCTCCCCTCATCTCAGAACCTATCTGTCGGTATGCTTGATCATACCAAAAAAAATTGACGCAGACTTGCCGCAGGGTGGCTGTGTTGCAGCAGGTAATAGTGCCGCACGCACCTCGGGAGCACTCTAGACGCCCGAGAATTCGGTATGAGGCGAGAATTGCGCAAGTAAACTCCACTTGTTATATCCATGCACTTTCAACCCCTTTTATTTCACCGCTCCGGCCTCTCGGAGCTCTCCGGTCAATCCCCATTTAGATTGATTACCAAGCTCATCCTTTAATCAGCCTTCCCTGACCAATCGGTTATTATCCCCGCATTGTCCTTACACTCCTTTCCACCTTCCGCATTCCCGGCAATACCCACTTGTCCCGGCCTCTCCGACACAGCCACCCTGCTCCGGTCCAGTCCTCCCTTTACGGAACATTACCAGCTCCATCATGTTCTTCCATCTGGGTCCGTTCCGGCCTCCGGCCCTCCGGCCCTTTCCCACGATGGATTCTGTTGTCATCTGTTCTTCTTCCAAGGACTCCCTGGAAACGTTCCACCCCTCTGCACTTCTTCGGGGCACCTCCGTGTGCTTCCAGGTATTGCGAGGAATGTTCCCACGCCTCCGGTACCTCCGGTACCTCCGACTATCTCCCGCACTGGATCACTCCGCCATTTGGTTCGCTTCCTTCCGCCTTTTCATGCGGGCCTCCCGTCAGCCATTCCACCACTCCCCGACACTCCCGACATGTTCTCGGGCCTCCGGTCCGGTCCCGACCTCCGGCCCTCCGAACCTTCCCACGGTTGTCTATGTGTTCGCTGCATGCAGGTTTGGATCATATTATATCCTCCGGCTCTTTCCTGCAGTGGCCATCTGTTCGAACACTTCACCACCTTCCATCCTCTCACGTCATCTCCGTGGCTGCGCCTCCGGTTCCGATCGGACCTCCGGTACCTCCGGTACCTCCAGCCCTCTGGATGTTTCCCACGGTTGTCCATGTGTCCGTTGTCAAGCGGGTTTGCGTCATATTACATTACTACGTGTTTCCCTTTTATCTGTCTTCTTCCTTATTGTCTCTTACTAATCTTTCCCATGCATTTCCTTTTTGGTACACTACTTATTGTTACGTCCCCGAGTCTTCTGACTTATCCATTTTGGGTATTACAATAGAGGACTTATCTATATAATCCCAGTAGATTACATTCTGTACTCTATCTGGAAAATTAACGTTATTCCATGGCTTCCTTCATGGACTGAGTCTTCCTTTACTTCCATCCTCATCCCGATGTCTTCTCGACACCTCCGGATCTTGTTTGTCTTTGTTATTCTTCGCTCCAGTCGTCCGGTTCCTGGCTTAGGCCCTTTCTGGTTTCCGGCCGACTTCCTTCTACTTCATCGGGTGCCTCTCCGGTTCCCTTCCGGGCATCCTCCGAGTCTCCCGCACTGTCACAGATCAGCCCCGGTTCCCACGCACTCCTTCCGGACCGCTTCCGGTCACTCGGGTCCCATCCGGGACGTGTACCGCTTCCGCAAAGTCTGTTACATTGTGTTGGGCTCCAACGGAGCCTGTCCGCTTCCACCAGCTTTCCTCCGGTTGCTTCCGGTATCCTCCGGATCACTCTGCACCCCTTCCGGTACCTGTCCGGCTCCGTCCGGGTCACGTGGTTGCCTCCGGAGTCTTCTATTCCCATTTCTCCTCCGTCTAGTCTCGGCTCGATAGTCAGACAGTTCGCTCACCCTTCCGAGCTGTGGTGTTGCGAGAACAGCCGACAGGAGAACCTCCGGTCTTCTTCTGGATGCTCCGGACTTGCGTCCACATCCGGAGATCCCGGAGGTCTCTCTTTCCCCTTTTGGCTCGGGATATAACAGTATTTTCCAGATCCCCTGTCTGGACTATCTGCATGCTGCGATCATCCCACCTGCAGTGTTGTCCTCATCCCGCTGTGCTTCGCACTTCCATTCCTTCCATCATGACTTCACGCTCCTTTCGGAAATCCCGGTTTGCTGGGTTCCATCCCAATACCATTCCAGATTACCTTCACGACTCTCTTCACGACTTCCGGCTGAGCTCCGGTCCTCCGAGTTTCCAGTGCTTAGTCAGCAATCAGGTTGCCGGAACTTCCGGATAATGCCATTTCCACTCCGGCACCTCCCTGGACTTTCATCATGCCCTGGTGTGGCAGCCGGAACCATTCCGGACTACTCTGGGATTTTCCCTCAGGCTGTATCACCACTTCCCTCCGGAGCTCCGGGGTGTTCCAGTATTGCACTGGATGCCTTCCGGCTCATGCTCACAACATTCCTTCCATCATGACCTTACGTCCTGTCCGGAGTTCCGGTTCCCGTGGTCTTGCCCCGGAACCCTTCTGGACTACACCCATGACCCTCATGTCCCTCCTGCGAGGCTCCGGTTTCCTCCGGTTTCCTCCGGCGTAATTCTGCGCCTCCGGTCCTCTTAACGACACTCATGCCCTCCGAGTCTTGGTGCTTAGTCAGCAGCCCGGTTTTCGGAACCTCCGGAACATCCTGGCTTCCGCTTCAGCACCACCCCGGACTCTTGTTATGCCCTCCGCACGCAGTCGGATTCCCTCCGGTCATTTCCGCATTGATCACCACTTCCGTTTTTGTCCCGGAAGCCTTCCGGCTCGTGCTTACGTCATCCTTCACGACCCCATGTCCTCCGGTTTGCTATTTCAGCATAGAGGCTTTTTGGAAACTCCGGATTTTCCGAGTTCAATTCCATCCCTCTCCGGAGTCACATCATGTCTTGGGCCTATCGCCCTGAGCTCTCCGATCTAGTCCGGAATTTTGCTCTCCTCGGCCTTCTGTCCGGCCTCTTCCGGTCATCCCGGAACCCATCCCTGGTGTTGTCCAACCTCGTTTAACTCAATTTAACTTGGTTCGGAAATTTTGTCATCTTGAATCTTAAAATTTCGCAGGTCTTCGGATATCCACTACTCCACCACCCTCGCTCCGTTGAGCTGACCGGTTGGAGCTTAGTAACCACATCCATTCCTCCGTCATCTCCGATTCCGTGCGCACATCCTTCAGGCATTCAGTCTGATCCCGTGTTGGCTTTCCGGTTACGGAAGGGCACCCCGGAACCTATCCGGTCGCTCCGGTCTCTCCGGTGTGCCTTCGCCAAAGTCCTTTCGACATCTTCACCAGGTCCAGATCCTTTAATGGATATCTTGGGGCTTCTATGCCCATCCCTCCGGACTTCCGTTCGGACGTGTGGATTTCTCTGCACATCTTCCCGGCCACCTCCGGAGTTTTCGCTCCATCCCGATTTGGCCTCCCGCTCACCTCCGGTCACAGTGTCACACCTTTGGTGTTCTCTCTGTCACTACCTCTCGATCCGAGCTTCTCCGACCTCTCCGAACGCTTGTTGCAGTTGTAGGTTGCACTTCGCTTTGGACTAGCCCACCTCCGGGTATTAGTCACTACTTCTCGCGCCTCCGGTCCGGAGTCATTCTCGGAGCTCCCGGATCACCACCTGCCTTATCGAGGCAACCTTATACCCAACTCTGCCTTTGGGCCTGACTTTTCGTTTCGACGCCCTTCGCACCTCCGTATTTTTTGGGGTCTTTATAAAACCCTTCCGGCGGGTTTTCTTCCATGTGACCACTGGTGCCTTTCCGGCATCTTGCACTCCGGCATCTCGTGTTCCGGTTGTCCCGGACCCTCCCGGAACCTGCCTTTGGTCATATGCTTAGGTCAACCTTTGACCTGTACGCGACTTTGGCAAAGGTGACTGGTTTACCCAGCATCGGATAGGCCATTGTCCCCGTAGAGTATTTCAACACTTCCATTCCTTGACAGATGGTTCTCTACGGTCCTCCGGAGCTCTCCGGCTCCATCTCCGGATTCCATTCCGATTTTTTCCTCCTCCTTCCCTGTTGTTTCCAGCTCAGGAACAACATTCCCGCTCCTCCTGGTTCCTCCCGGGAGCCCCTGCGCTTCCTCAGGAAGTTTTTCCAGACTTTTTCCAAAATCCACCGTTCTGTGATCCGATCAGCATCCGATCAGTCGGGTCCCGGAACCTCCGGAATCATTTTCCGACATCCCCTGGATCTTTGGTGTGGTCCTCCCCTTCTCCCTACTCCTCCGGTTACGTCCGACAGGATCAACACTCTCCTTGCTATACCCTCACCCACATTGCTCCGGCCTGGCTCCGGATCATCCCGGTCCCGGCGATTTCGTTCCGGCACCTTTTAGCTCTCTGTATTTTTTTGGAGCCCTTACAAAACTCTTCTCAGCGGGTTTTCTTCCATGTGACCATCGTTGCCTTTCCGGCATCTTGCACTCCGGCATCTCGCGCTCCGGTTGTTCCGGGCCCTCTGGATTCTGCCCTTGGTCATGTGCTTAGGTCAACTTTTGACCTGTACGCGACTTTGGCAAAGGTGATTGGTTTAACCAACATCAGATAGGCCATTGTCCCTGTAGAGTGTTTCACCACTATCTAGTCCTTGATGGATTTCTCTCTACGGTCCTCCGGAGCCCTCCGGTTCCATCTTCACCTTCCTTGTCATTCCCAACTCAGGGACGACCTTCTGGCTTCTCCCGGTTCCACCTGGTAGCCCCCCCGCACCCCCTCCGGATTTTTTTCGGAACCTTTCCATGATCTCACCACTTCCCGCAATCCGATGTTCCGGTCCGCATCCGATCAATCCGTCCCCGGAACCTCCGGTATCAATTTCTTCAACATCTCCCGGATTGTGGTGCGATCCGCCCTTTCTCCCTCTCCCTCCGGTTTCGTCCGACCCGATCACCACTCTCCTTTCCATATACCTTTGCCACCATGGCTCCGGCCCTGGCTCCGGATCCTCCTGGTCCTGGACTCTTCGTTCCGGCACCTTTCGGTCCTCTGTATTTTTTGGAGCCCTTACAAAACTCTTCTCTGCGAGTTTTCTTCCATGTGATCTTGCCGTCCTCCGACTTCCCCTTGCGCTCCGGACGTTCCGGAACCCCCGGCCCGGTATTCCGCGCCCTGATCACGTGCTTAGGTCAACCTTTGGCCTGTACGAGACTTTGACAAAGGCAGCTGGTTTTATCTAGCGTCAGATAGGTCATTGTCCCTGTAGGAAATTTCTCACCGCTTCCACTCCTTGATGGATGGTTTCCTATAGATCCTCCGGACCTCTTTCCGGTCCCTGCCGTCCTTCCGGCATCCCTCCGATGTCCTCCTGCCTCCGGTCTTCCGGTCCGGAATCATCTTTTCCCTTCTGCCAATCCCTCCGGCACCTTTTCTGCATCTAGTTCTGACGTCGACGTCCTCTGGCGTCCCCTCCGGTCTCTCCGGACCTCCGGTTTTTTCCGATCAAAATTCTACTTCACCACTTGGCACTCTCTGCCTCCTCCACACTCCTTCCGACAGTCCCTCATATCTTCCTATGTCCCTTGAGGGCAAGGAACGTAAAGGGGGGATACTGTTATATCCATGCACTTTCAACCCCTTTTATTTCACCGCTCCGGCCTCTCGGAGCTCTCCGGTCAATCCCCATTTAGATTGATTACCAAGCTCATCCTTTAATCAGCCTTCCCTGACCAATCGGTTATTATCCCCGCATTGTCCTTACACTCCTTTCCACCTTCCGCATTCCCGGCAATACCCACTTGTCCCGGCCTCTCCGACACAGCCACCCTGCTCCGGTCCAGTCCTCCCTTTACGGAACATTACCAGCTCCATCATGTTCTTCCATCTGGGTCCGTTCCGGCCTCCGGCCCTCCGGCCCTTTCCCACGATGGATTCTGTTGTCATCTGTTCTTCTTCCAAGGACTCCCTGGAAACGTTCCACCCCTCTGCACTTCTTCGGGGCACCTCCGTGTGCTTCCAGGTATTGCGAGGAATGTTCCCACGCCTCCGGTACCTCCGGTACCTCCGACTATCTCCCGCACTGGATCACTCCGCCATTTGGTTCGCTTCCTTCCGCCTTTTCATGCGGGCCTCCCGTCAGCCATTCCACCACTCCCCGACACTCCCGACATGTTCTCGGGCCTCCGGTCCGGTCCCGACCTCCGGCCCTCCGAACCTTCCCACGGTTGTCTATGTGTTCGCTGCATGCAGGTTTGGATCATATTATATCCTCCGGCTCTTTCCTGCAGTGGCCATCTGTTCGAACACTTCACCACCTTCCATCCTCTCACGTCATCTCCGTGGCTGCGCCTCCGGTTCCGATCGGACCTCCGGTACCTCCGGTACCTCCAGCCCTCTGGATGTTTCCCACGGTTGTCCATGTGTCCGTTGTCAAGCGGGTTTGCGTCATATTACATTACTACGTGTTTCCCTTTTATCTGTCTTCTTCCTTATTGTCTCTTACTAATCTTTCCCATGCATTTCCTTTTTGGTACACTACTTATTGTTACGTCCCCGAGTCTTCTGACTTATCCATTTTGGGTATTACAATAGAGGACTTATCTATATAATCCCAGTAGATTACATTCTGTACTCTATCTGGAAAATTAACGTTATTCCATGGCTTCCTTCATGGACTGAGTCTTCCTTTACTTCCATCCTCATCCCGATGTCTTCTCGACACCTCCGGATCTTGTTTGTCTTTGTTATTCTTCGCTCCAGTCGTCCGGTTCCTGGCTTAGGCCCTTTCTGGTTTCCGGCCGACTTCCTTCTACTTCATCGGGTGCCTCTCCGGTTCCCTTCCGGGCATCCTCCGAGTCTCCCGCACTGTCACAGATCAGCCCCGGTTCCCACGCACTCCTTCCGGACCGCTTCCGGTCACTCGGGTCCCATCCGGGACGTGTACCGCTTCCGCAAAGTCTGTTACATTGTGTTGGGCTCCAACGGAGCCTGTCCGCTTCCACCAGCTTTCCTCCGGTTGCTTCCGGTATCCTCCGGATCACTCTGCACCCCTTCCGGTACCTGTCCGGCTCCGTCCGGGTCACGTGGTTGCCTCCGGAGTCTTCTATTCCCATTTCTCCTCCGTCTAGTCTCGGCTCGATAGTCAGACAGTTCGCTCACCCTTCCGAGCTGTGGTGTTGCGAGAACAGCCGACAGGAGAACCTCCGGTCTTCTTCTGGATGCTCCGGACTTGCGTCCACATCCGGAGATCCCGGAGGTCTCTCTTTCCCCTTTTGGCTCGGGATATAACACCACTGTAGATTATAGGAACACTTTCAGCACTTCAACGTGGATGGCAACAAAGTTTCAAAACTAGGTCGAACGACGCTGCGCATCAATGTAAGGAATTGATTGCACGCACTATGCGAAGGTCCTAATGCCGTTGGCAATTAATTTTATTGAGTGAATCTCAGCTCAGTATGGATAAAAAGGTGCAGCAGGAAAGAGGTGCATGACCGGTGGCCGGCAACCCATTGCAAAAATGGTTCTTGCAATACATGCAAAAACTTGAACAGTATGTTGAACGATGTTATCGAAAAAGATACAGTTCTTCAGGACGGAGATATGTATCATTGAGCACAACATTTTCAGATGGGGTCGAAATTTAGAGAAGGAAAATATGGCCTGACACGTAGACGACCGCCGCAACAACGAAGGAGAATGCCGCAGGAGCCGCGCAAGAGTGCTGCGGTGGGGCCTTTGAACAACCAAAGCCATACCATACTTCCTCTATGTCAGGCTTATACTGCCACAGACAACCGCAGGACCGCCGCTGAAAACAGTTCGACTGCCGTAGCAAAGTGCCCGAAGTACCGCTGTAATTGACTCCCGCAGTGTATACTCACCCACTACTTAAACTACATACAGCACTTCAGAAGTGACCGCAGATGGGGACATATCCCTTTGTTTTTGTCCCCCCTTCGTCTTAGCGTGCTTCTTCACCACGGACAGATCCCCCACCTCATCATCGAGTGTGAATCAAATTAAATGATTAGGTCAACCGTCACCCGTGCAATATATTGGCATTTAGCCGGCCTCTGTGCTCTACTTGCAAGGACGTCTGCTCAAAGACATGTTGGTTAATTGACTCAAGCTCTATGTTGCAAAATTGGTGCAGTCACAACGATTATGTAGCCGGTATACCGCTCGCGAGTGTTTTTCAACCAAGGACTGTTTTTTAATTAACTCAGTTAAAAGCCGGAATTAACGTGTTTGGCATATAGTAGGCCACTCTGTGCATCTACTAAAATTGGAGGAACCATTTTCCCGAAAGACGATATCTGGCGTACTCAATTGTCCCAGAAAAAAAATTTGCGCAGACTGCCGCAGAGTGGCTGTGTTGCCGCAGACCCTGGTGCCGCACACACCTCAGAAGGACTGTAGACTTCCAAAGATTCAAAATCATGCTTGAACCATGCAACTGAACTCAAAGGAAGGTTTTTGGAAAAATTTGAGTTCTTAATGATAACGCACGAAAATTGCTGCTGCCGCAGGGTGGCTGTGTTGCCGCAGACACGAGTGCCGCACGCACCTAAGATGCACCGTAGAATCCCACTGATTTAGAACCAGGCTTGAAACACGAAACTGAATTCCGAGGAAGGTCTTGAGAAATATTTGAGTTCTTCTGGTGGGGGCAACAACTTGGATCGTGACACGTAAGTTGAAGGACAATGCAGCGTTGAAAGTAAGGAAGGACCCTCGCCACATCATTGTGTAGAAATTTTGGTACAATTGGATGGATAGGGAGTCTCTTCTTGAGGCTTCAGAAATTGGGCCCTAGTTACTGATTATACGGTGGATGTCGTGGTCTCGAGTGTTTCCCGACTCAGGATTATTTTTTGGTTGATTTGGTTCAAAGGCAGAATGGATCAGTTTGGCACGTACTAGGGCATGCCTCACACCTGCAACAATCCAAATCTCCCGTCATCTCAAAAATGATATGTTGGTATGCTTGATCGTACAAAAAAAAATTGCCGCAGAACTGCCGCAGACTGCCGCAGGGTGGCTGTGTTGCCGCTCAGCCTGTAGTGCCGCACACACCTCAGAAGTATTGTAGACTGCCAAGGATGTAAAATCAGGCTCGTAACATGTAACCGAACTCCAAGGAAGGTCTTGCGGAACGATTTGAGTTCTTAATCGTGCCGTACGAAAATTTGCCGCAGACTGCCGCAGGGTGGATGTACTATTGCCACCCACTAGAGTGCCGCGCACAATGAAGAAGCATAGGCTTACCACATTTTGTTAGAATGCTTTCAATATATAATAATCATAATACACAGAGAATGGCCTCATATACGGTTGAGCAATATTCACACCATCCTTGAAGTTGGCGGATCAGAAAGTTCACCTGTAGTTCAAGTTGAAAGTATCAAATGCAAGGAGGGATGCTTTCAGTAGTGTAAGTTTCGCGACGATCAGGGTAAATGAGAGAAGGGAGGGCTTGGGAAATTTTAGACGGCATACGTGGTGTTTGGGTTGGACTGATCAAATTCGACGGTGAGCACAAACATTGTTGAACGGCAACATCATGGGAAGGATATAAATTGAAAGGGGGTTCTGGAAAGGAGTTTATTAGCTTGAAGCAATTAACGATGGTAAGAACGTCCGAAAGAAGCGTTGGAGTGCCGCCTGACTGACGCGGGAGTGCCGCAGCGCTGTCGAACATTGCCAGCTACATTGCCGCAGCCATGTCACACTGCCGCTGTGTCACGACTTGTACTGCCGCTGACAACCGCAGGACTGCCGCTGACTGATGCAGGACTGCCGCAGCAAAGTGCCAAAATTGCCGCTGTAACTGCCGCAGACTGCCGCTGCACAATATTTGCAGCTGTTTGTCTGCCGCAGGATTGCCGCAGACTGCCGCTGTAGCAATATTTAAGTCGTCTCCAGCGCCGTCAAAATTATGGGTATCTCCACATCTCTAAATGTTAAACAGGGTATTAATCACAGTACTATGTCCCTACACGGTTTCGGGGCTTAACTCCCGCGGTTCACACCGGTTGAACAAGTGCCGCAAACTTGACTGCCGCAGACTGCCGCAGAGATTGCCGCTGCATGCGGCAACGGCAATGCTGCGGCAAAATATCTTTGCCCGAGCAAATGCAAGATGGGTATCAGAATTTTTTTTTTTTTTCGTTTCCATTCCAGCTACAGCAACAGGACCCACCCATGACGAAGCCGATAATGGCGGACGAGGATGACACACGGTTACTGTTGATATTCTGCGCACTGACCCCGGCGCCGACGGAGAGGAAGACGGCGAGGGCTTGCGGGAGTGGTAGTGTCTTGAGCATTGGTGTGGAGGGAGAAGGGAAGCGGAGCTCAATGACGTTCCCATTAAAAGTATTTGTGGCGATGACGCTTATCTTACGGTAAGGTTTTGACCGTAAGTTCACGCTATGTCAACGATCACCTGATATGTTCATTTTCTAAGATGTTCATTCCTCGGCAATCACGGCAAAATTGCCATTTGTGGTAACCCGGCGACTGCCGGAGGAGAAATTTTCGCATTTTTGAGCCCATTTGTTCTCGTTTCCCGATTCTGGACGACATCCCTTCAGGCTGCTATTGTACACCTTTTGTTGGGACAACAAAAATCCTTTTGTAATCGGCATCTTGTCTCCAGCTCAACTCCAGCTTCTTCATCCCATGATCCCCGCTACCGCTTGCAGTAAAACTAAAAACTACTTATCCCTTCATCCAACCTGCAGAGCGTCACCGGCTTGCGTACGAGAAAAGTACAGGAATAATGCAAGTGTGGCGGAAATACCTTCCCCTCCCTCCCTCCAGATGACTCCAAGTTAGCAAAAAGCTACCCACGTCTTTGCAACCTACCCTACTTACTCGACGGCTCCTAGTCATCCCGTTGAAAATTAACATTAACCAAAAATTGGCACCAGATGATGTATGGCCCAACATCGAATCGAACGGGGTGCTCGTGCTGACACGAATCACAGATGTTGAAATAGGGCAGGCGAGGTCATCCGCCAGGCCTCTTCCATCTCTTTATGTTCCAAGTCTTACAATAGTCCTGGACTATACTGTGTTTCATTTCATTTCAACTACGGTCAAAGCTGTGCAAGCGGCAGCCCCGATAGTTTCCAAATAATCTCTCCATCTCTTACAGCTTCAATTTGCGCCTCCTTCTTTTGCAGATCCTGGGGAGACGACAAAATCGATGGGCTACTGCTAACGCTGGCACGGCGCGCCCGGATTCCGGAATTCGTCTGTACCCGCAGCCTTTACAGTAACTTACTTCTTCTTTAACCAAGTTCTTGCGGCCTTGATCGTTGCATGCCGGGACCTCCTCGCCTTTTTTCCCCTCGAGGAACGTTCTGTTGTCCATGGCATCTGTCCACGCTCCTTGCATCTCTCTCTGAATGTCAACTTGAACTCTGGCTACAATTAATTGCACTATCAGCTCTTGTTTCGGAAATCTTTCAGTGTGAATAGAATTCTTTCTCGGGTCATCATCCCCATCGCCATTGACGGCCTCGCGTGCGTGCTGGATCTGCTACGACTGACGCTAAATCCCTCACGGCTCGGATCCTAACCCGGCACCCGGGTGCGTTCGTTGCGAGACTCTGCTCTCCAGATCCCAAAAACATGTCAACCTTCCTACAACACCCCTCGCGTGCACATACTCCAAGGAAAGCAACTAAATCAAGCAAAGATGAATTCAGAGACCTAAAGCAAAAAGATGCTGGAGCTGTATCAAATGATAGCTCGGCCCCGAGTCGAACGGGGTTCTCCTGCAGAATCCTCGTAACCTGGAGCGTGTAGCAGGCGTGGGCCATCCACCACCGGGCTTTAGCACTCGTGGTGGGTTCCAAGTTTTGTATACGTGGTAAGGATTTCAATATTCATCCAGTCGAGTACACCCAAACAGTTCTATTGCTCTCGTTGAGAAGCGCTGCATCCGGCGCGTCGAGTTTTCACTGTACAATAATATAAATATATAGTGAACAATCCCACCCCATAAAATTGGGATCTTGGAGGCAAAACTAATTCCAATGGATAGATGCAAAAAAAATGTTTGGTCACTGGCCCTGAATGACCCGGCCTCGAATCGAACGGGGTTCTCCTGCGCTATCTTCCCTAGAAGGTGCAGGCGTGGGCATCCACCACTGGGTTTCCTTTCTGCCTTTGTCCTAGAGTCTAGATTCAAGGTTGTGAAGGATTGAACTTCCAAACCTAGTAGAATTATGTACGAATTATTTCACATCCAGGGAGCAGGTGCGGACAAATGCAGCATGCAGGGGTCCCAATTCATAGACTCGTTACCAGTCTGCCGCAGCATATTTTGCCGTAGGCAACTAGGATCGATCAATGTGACTGCCAAAATTCGGCCAAGAAAATCAAACCAAAGCAAAGCACGAGTGCACACCAATGGTAATTATTACCAAGCTTCCCGCAACACTCGCTCGTGCGTGCGGAATCCCAGGGAACCAAATAAAATAGAGCAAGCTCAACAGAAGGATAGATCCGGAGGCAAAGAAAAAAATGCTCCAACAGCATGGCCTATGGCTCGGCCCCGAGTCGAATGGGGTTCCCCTCAGTGCTGTGACTTCTAGATTCTCTATAGATAAACGTAGGAGTGGCCTCCCACCACCGAGCCGTCTTTGTACGCATTTGCTTCGCCTCTCCAAATAATTAGCGAAGTGCGTTATCCAGGGGTGATAAGATTACTCCCAGTGGCATTATCTACCGTACACCGCCACCATTCTTGCGCATGCGCTCACTCACATCACATCAAGGCTGAGAGATTCCAATGATTGAGGGTCAGCAAGAAGGGACGAGGAGAAAACAAAAACAAAAACACTTTACGGTACAATGAATACGGCCCGGCCCCGAATCGAACGGGGTTCTCCTGCACAATATTCGCAACCTGGAAAGTGTAGCGGGTGTGGGCATCCACCACCGGGCCTCTCCTCTCCTCTCCCGTTTAAGGCTGGGTGTTGGATATGCGGACGTCGAATCGTTTTTTCGTCGAACATTCGACTCTGATCGGCGCAAAATTCGGCCTGCCGGGTTGAATTATGCGGGATGAGAATTTCGTCGGCACAAGTCACCACTCTCACAAATTGACAATAAGAAAACCAGCATGCAATTTCTTTTCGCAGTCTTCCACCACCGAGGTAGTACCCCCATCATGCTAATGATGCTATTACTTCGTTATTCTTCGCCGATTTTCCAAAATGTGAGTTTCTATGACCTCGTGAGGTACGATCGTTGGTCATGGAATACGGTCTATGTACGAGAGGCTGTGCTGACGTGATGGGATCTTTCTTGCTCCTCGCCACCACCACCGCTCGTCTCAGTTATTAAGACCTCCGCGCTCACATCTGGAGTCACTCTTTGCATTTCATTTCCCCACCCGCCCTCACCTTGGATTCACAGGGTTAAATTTCACATTTTTGGATCCTTCACCCTCTGGCTAATAACTTGGGGGAATCAGCGACACCGCCAGTCCCTCGGCCTTGGTGAAGATATCCGCCGGTTATTCCTACCGTCCCATTGGCGTCAGGAATTTCGCCCGTCCCACAATATCTCTTAGTCAATTTACTCATGGAACGTCAGCCTATGGAGCTCATAGACCCAACACTCGGATGGTACCCTGAGACTACTCGCTCAAACAAAGTCTAGTACTAACCAGATAAAATACAATATAATTTCATAAGATTCCGGAAGGCGAGCCAAAATCTTACCTTCGCCGATTATGCCCCGACCCCGAGTCGAACGGGCTTCTCCTTGTCCTGCGGAGGTACGTGTGGAGAGACCATACGCAGTCGAGGGCAACCCAACAGCCTTATTCCGGTTGAGAAACCGGCGGGTCGAGTGCACTGTATGGTACTAGTATATACTTACGATAAACGAGGCCCACTTCCAGTTCAAAAAATCAGACTTGAAGGAGGAGATGAAATTAAGGAAGGAGGAGGGTATGGTGGATGAAACAAAAATGACTCAGGGCTTAAGTCTGCATGGCCTAGCTGCGTGTTCCTTCGTTCTGTGGGACCGCACCAGCCGTTGGAGCTCGGCAGGAGGGACGTGGGTGGGGAAGGGGGGAGGAGGACGTTGGATATGAAGGGGGTCCGAGACGCGGACGTGGGATGTGGAGGGGGTTCGAGGGGCAAGGCAGGCGCGGATGCGCAGGGACGGATTTCGGAAAAAGGAAGAAACGTGCACGATATCATGCACGTACTGCACTGCGGGTACAACATGAAGACGAGAAGGGGATGGAAAACGCGGACAAGGACACGGGCACGAACACGCTACGACGCAGGCGCCGGCGCGGGTGGGCGGGCGCCGCCGCTGAAGTCTGCGGAGTTGGACTGGGGTTGATTGGTTAGGAGACACGCATATGGATAGTAAGATGAGACGCACGTCGGAGATGTGTGTGCGCGGCGGGGGGCTGGGGGACTTTGAACGCCGGGACCATACAGGGTTTATATTAGAATCCAGAAAGCGGAGCAAGACGGGAGAGCGTACCGGAGAGTGGTGTACGGATACGGGTGAGGCATCAATGGCCGGAGGCGGCGGGCCTGGGGGCTGCGTGCGTCCACCCATCAGCAACATAGACACGAGAAGCGGAACCGCAGACGCACCGGCGCATACCCGCCAACCTCCTTCACATACGGCGGCGGCGCCGTCTCCGCCGTCGGTCCCGTGGGCGGGTACTCGCTTGTGCTGCTGTACGATTGTGGCTGCGGCTGTGGCCAGTATTCCCTCAGGCGCGGAAACCTACTGTCACTGGAGAAGAGGACGAGCGGCGGGGCGGCGGATAGGGTCCGAGAACCGGCACGCCGGATGCGCAGGCGCACGCAGCAGAGGATGAAGAGGACTACGGCCGCTTTGAATACCAGACGGGAGTCAGATCTGAGATGATAAGAAGAAGTAAGGAGAGTACCCACCGACGACGAAGCCAACGCCAACGCCGGTGTTATTATTATTATTGTTCTTCTGCGCACGGACCCCGATGGCACAGAGGAGGATGGCGGGGACGACGACGGGCATGGGCATGGGCGTGGACGAGAGGATAAAGAGCAGACTCGGAAGGACTCGGAGGATTCAACACCACGTGCCTTTATGTATTACGCGCTTATCTTTGATTCAAAGTTTGATTCAATTTTTGATTTTTATCGTACATATAGGATGCTGGTTGACAATGGTGATAGCTCCCATTGCCTCTACACTCTCGAGTTTCTACAGCTTCAGCTTACACCTCTTTCCTCCCGATCTTGGTGAAGAATGCACATAACGACGAATTGCGCCCCAAGTCGCGATCGGAGGCGCGTGCAAAACGACTTATTATGAGGATGCCGTTGTCGCTGTCGCGAGCAAGCGGACAGGTACGTATTTGTACTGTAGTATTTGGGAGCAATAGTCTTGGGGTGAGGGAACGTCGGATGAGTGAAGGAGGTTGGAAACACCAACACTGGATAGGCACCACTGGCCTCGCTGACCATGCTGATTCGGTGAGAACTGCGACCCTGTTCGGCTCGGGGCGGGGTCATACATCCTCTCGTTACGCCATTTTTTATCCCTCTTCATCTCCGAATTTGGTATGGGGCGACCTTTGCTTTCGAGTGTAAGTAAACTGAACTCAACACCTCGGAGTCGAATCGCTGACAAGTTATAGGGGTGGTGTGGAAGAACGATTGAAACAAAATGAAGGCCTTTCGAGTCCGGAATAGACTACCCCCAAGACCTACAATCCCCCAAGCGAACTAAGGCCCAGTGGTGGATGCCCGCCCACGCCTGCGTTACCTTGCTGATTTCCCTGGAGAGCTGCGCAGGAAAACCCCGTTCGAGCCGGGGCCGGGCCATAGGTAGAATAACACGCATTTTTGGCTGAGGTATTTCTACATTTTTGAGGTGTTTGGGTTGCACCAGGATAATTTCGCATCCTAACTCACGAAACACGGAACCCACCAAGCACACTGAGGCCCGGTGGTGGATGCCCATTCCTGCATTTTCTTATTGATTTCCCTGATGTATCTGCGCAGGAGAACCCCGTTCGAGTCGGGGCCGGGCCATAGGTAGAATAATGCGCATTTTTTTGGCTGAGGTATTTCTACATTTTTGAGGTGTTTGGGTTGCACCAGGATAATTTCGCATCCTAACTCACGAAACACGGAACCCACCAAGCACACTGAGGCCCGGTGGTGGATGCCCACGCCTGCGCTTTCTGGTTTATTTTCATGATTTATCTGCGCAGGAGGACCCCGTTCAAGCCGGGGCCGGGCCATAAGCTGGCGAATGTCGTCTTTTTTTGGCTCAGGTATTTTTAACCACATTTTTGAGCTGGGCCTGGTCCGTGGAGCGAATTCTTTGCACCTACTGCATATTGTTCTTTTACTATAGCCTGAGTAGTAAGGATAAAAAAGGCCCGGCGGTGGATGCCAACGCCTACGCTCTATACTGTTTCTGGATTCATACGCAGTAGGACGCCCGTTCGAGTCGGGGCCGGGCCATGGTCAGATAGTGGAATGAATTTTTTCCTCCTTCGAGACTTGATGCTTGTATTGAATTGGGTGAGTGAGATTCTAGTATGTAGCGTAAAAAAAGGCCTTGGTGGGTACTTCGCTTCCAAGCGCAGGAGAGTTAATTACCACTCGGATGAAATTATTGTCGAAGCCGTATCTGAACGTCGTTCGACGTATAGTTGGGAAGCAAAGGATCAAGGAACACAATGTACATACAACGTACCGGCTCGGTCGTGGAAGGCCGCACCAGCAAAGAAAGCTGTCCCGTAGGAACACCCCGTTCGATTCGGGGCCGAGCCGCAGTGAACGGTAATGGTGATTTTTTATTTCTCCCTGTACCTTACCTTCTTCTATTCGACTTTCATGCAAAGTTCGTGGGGTATACTCGCGCAAGAGTGATTATCCAACTTGAGAGCTTGAAATTTAGTCCTCAAAGTGGTAAAAATCGAACAAAGAATCGAAATCTTACCCCACTAAAAGACGCAGTAGAAGCAAAGTAGAAGAAATAAGTCATGGTGGTTTGCGCATCTCGCGTGGTAATCCAGCTGGCTGCTAACATGTTCACATATTTTCTTGCAAGTACATAATGACCTAACTCCTGCACAGCCTCTTGTGATAAGATAACGGCAGCCGGGCCGGGATGTCGCCACCCTTTCTCCCTCCTCCCATGCCCGTGCAAGGACCATTCCTCCTCATCATCGTCTTCGCCGGCCTGCTCACCGGTGGGTTCATTGCTGCAGCCCTCTTCTCCGACAACAGCAAGCATGTAACGGCCTCCACCGGTGCCGTCGGCGCCACCGTCGGCGAGTCCGATCCGCAGTCTTGTGAGACGAAGATCTGATTCGATCCTTTCTTTCTGGATTTTGTTTTGGGCGCATTCAGGGGCAATAGTCCTCCTCTTTCTCTGCTGCATAATGCGGCGGCGGCGGGCCGCCCAACGCATGACGGCGACGAGGCCGTACATTCCGCCGCCTCTCCCCCTACACCGGCCCCCGCACAACAACGGAAGCGTTGCGGCGCCTAATCCATATTTCAGCAATTCCGAAAGCGAGTACCCATCCGCAAATGCAGCGGAATTTGCGCCGCCGCCGTATGTCAAAGAGGGCACACCGACGGGAGTGGATGCTCCGGTGCGTCTGGTTTTACATCTCCGGTGCCCATGTTCCATTCGACTCACTGGGGACAGTCCGCGGGTCCCCCGCCACCTGGGATCGACGTGGCATATCCCCCCGTGTACTCACCGGTGCGCTGACTCGAATACATGTCATTTCCGAGCTTACTCCGAATTTCCGTTTGACTTTTCAGCCTCCTGGCCCTCCGCCGCCGGCCCACATCTCGGTACGTCTTTCTCTACTTAACTAACTCCCCTCTGCTATTCTACTGACCTTTCATGTCTTTCAGCCCACCTCCACAGATTTCAACGGCGCCTTCCGCCCGCTCGCGCCCTAGCGCCGTCTCTTCTCCAGGCTTCTACCTCCCGAGGTGTCGTCACTCGGGTCCATCGGGATCTTCTCATTCACGCCCCGGCACCGTCTTCCACACGACTCACACATCCACGGACACCCTCAAGTGCACTTCGACTTCATCTTCCGCGCGCCCACGCCCTCGCCTTCCTCTGTATTTTCATCGACTATGCCTACTCTGTGCTTTGTATTCGCAGTATGCATCCTGTATCGCTCATCTTCTCCCATTCACCTTTTCAATTCCGCAATCCATCCACTTCGTCGATTATCTTGAGCAAGCTTCCAAGGATCCTAAACTCGGCGGCATAGAATATGAGAATTTCGATTCTTCCCAACCGTTCATCAATCGATAGTCGGTCATTGCACGACCTCATCCGAAATTCCATTCTTTTCAGCTGATCGTGTTCGGTCATTTCACTGCGAGATCTAGGAAAAGTAAGGCCCGGTAGCTTCCGTATTGCTCGTGGTAACCCAGCCGGGTGCTAACAACATTTGTCTAGATTTTCCTCCAGCTACATAGAGTGCTAGAGAACCCTAGATCTTGCCTAGCTCCTGCACAGCCACTTGTGATAAAATAACGGCAGCCATGTCGCCGCCCTTGCTTCCTCCTCCCATGCCCGTGCAAGGAGGCCCGTTCTTCCTCTTCGTCGTATTTTCCGGCCTGCTCATCCCTGCGGCCCTCTTCTCTGACAACAGTGACCATGTAACGGCTCATGCTGTTGACGGCGTCACGCCGACGGCGCCGACGGCAACCGTTGTCGGCGAGTCCGATCCGTAGTAGTTTGTGGCGAGACGAAGGTCTGACTGGATCCTTTCTTTCGGATTTTTTTTCGGGCTCATCTGGAGGCCGCGATCCTCCTCTTTATCTGTTTCGCGATACAATGGCGGGATGTCCATTGCGGGACGGCCACATCGCACATTCCGCCGCCTCTCCCCGTATACAGGCCCCCACACAACAACGGAAACCTTACGGGGCCTAATCCATACCTCAGTAATCCCGAAAGCGAGAACCCATCCTCAAATGCGGCGGACTTTGCGCCCCCACTGTATGTCAAGGAGGGTACGCCAGCGGGAGTGCATACTCCGGTGCGTCTGGTTTTGCGTCTCCGGTAAACATTTTCTACCTGACTCACTGAAGTGGACAGTCGGCGGCCCCCCGCCACCTAGGATCAACCCGGCGTATTCCTCCCCGGTGGGCTGATTCGGATGCATGTCATTTCCGAGCTCACCCTGAATTTCCGTTCCACTCTTCAGCCCCATGGACCTCCGCCACCGGCTCACATCTCGGTAGGTCTTGTACTCCACCCCCCTCCCTTCCGGTGTTCTACTGACCTTCATTTTTTTTTGAGCCCACCTCCGAAGATTTCAACGGCGGCTTCCACCCGCTCGCGCCCTAGCGCCGCCTCATCTCCAGGCTTCTACCTATCAGTTTTTGCCTCCCGAGATGTCGTCACACGTGTCTATCGGAATCATTTTATTTACGTCTCTGCACGTACGACTTCGACACATCCACACCCACACGAACACTCTCGACTGTCCTTCGACTTAATCTCCCTGGCACCCACGCCCTCGACTTGCACTGTATCCTACGCCGTGTCTTGTATTCGTGCTATGCACCCTGCATCTTTAATTTCTGTCAAGAACTCCTCTACGTATGCGCACCTGCGTCGATTCTCTCGAGCAAACCTCCAAGATGTTAAATTTCTGCGGCGGCGGCAAGGCACGAGAATTTCGATCCTACCGAGCCCTTCGCCCATCGAACCACATGGGCGTCTATTCGGTTAATGCGACATCCTCCCGAAATTCGTTCCTGCTGCACTGTTCATCCATTCGACGACGTCCTCTCGGGGCACGATGCTTCAATTTTCTTCGTCGGAAAGGGAGATGTGTTCGAGCTCATAATACCGAAGTACCCGATGGGTCTGCTGCTGGTCTGAACATCTGCACTGGGATCGATCGAATGAATCCGCCCTCCCATGGTCGACCGAGGTTCCAGCACTGGTGATAGGGCGGGAATCATTCTCAACCACTAGCGCTGGCAGCGATATTCATTTCTTCCCGCCAACTTCCCGTTTCTTTGTAGACGCACCTGCTATTCCTCGCAATGTCTCGTTCTCCGCGGCTCGGTGGCAGAGTGCTATGCATCTACAAGATCTTGAGGGCATCTATTTCACGCCCGTAGACCACGCCTGTTCGAATCGGGCTCGAGCCATTCCGTGGTGATATGAAAGTTGTTTTGTGGGAGGTGCAGTGTTTTTCATCTTCGTCGCGGTAACTAGATTGTCAATCAAAGTCATCGCACGGGCAGCCCATAAGACTTGTAACATTCAATGTGAGTGAAATGATCTATTCACGGCCTCCATTTCCGAGTTCCCGATACTGCATAGATCAGGGCGGGCGGCGGCACCATTTTTCAGAGAGATGGAATCCGAGGTAACTAGCCTTGTTCAGAATAACGACAGGAGGTCGAGTTTGGCCGTATCTACTTCCATACGGAGAGGCTCGGTGGTTGAGGGTCCACGCGTCCTCCCGATGCCGGCGCTAAGTGGTTGTCTCTGGTGCGATTTCCCGTTCGACTCGGGGCTGAGCGCTGCGGCATTGATGTCATTTTTATTTATTTATGGATGCATCATCCTGGGACGACCCCGGACGGCAGGCACAGATGTATAGGTACCCATCTATCTTTCATGCTAACGTTCAGAAGGACCCCTCAAACTCGTGAATGAATATATGAACCAATCTAAATTATGAGTATCAATCTTCCTAGCATCGAGAACGCTTTGAAAATTGAACTCACAGTCCAGGTGTAACGAGTGAGTTTTTATTAACACCTCATTCCCCATACACTCTTTATTTTCCTTTGATCCCAACTCGACGCGACGCTGTCGCCACGATACCACTCTCATTTATTTGATTCTCCTTTATTTCACATGTCAACCCCTAAATCTAGTAGTATATAAGCCTCTGATGTCCGTAGTTAGTCCCTTGGTCAATACTATCACTACGCCACTCACCTCGTTGGACCGACCACCCGACTTCTTGTGCCGGAACTAGCTGCCGACTCACGAGCCGGCTGCTCTCCGTCACATCTTTTTGAGTGCTCGATAACTTGTCACTGCTCTGCTGGTTACCCCTCTGGCTGATCCCCCGAGTCTACCACTCTGCTGTCGACACCCTGAACCGACTAACTATGGACAATTCGAAACCGCATACCCGCGGCGCTACTCGCGCCGGCATCTACCCAGCTCCTCCACCCCTATTCAGTACCGCTGTAATTTCCTTCGGCACTGTTAACTCTGGAGACCTGCTGGACCTGGAAACCCCCGCTATCGATCCGTCGATGAGCATCGTTGCTTCGGCAGCGAGAAACACCCACGCTTCGGCGTTGGGATCGTCCGTCACTTCGGTGACGAGATCGCCTCGTGCCGCGCGCACGGGAGACACTTCCTCCGAGTTGCCTTCTCTTCTGAACGACTCGGTGGATTTTGGCATGCTTGGTGCTGCACCAGAGCCGCCCGAGAACGAGGCCAATGGGAGCTGGACTCCTGTTACTCGTAAGACCTCGCGATCCCATCGTGAGTATAGCAAATTGAATAGAAACAAATATTCCCACCATTCTGTTTCTGATTCGAGCTCGGAATCTGAGTCCACCATCGCGCAGGCAACGCGCGAAATGAGTCGTGATGACCGCGAAGCTCTCGCGCGGCGTCATGAAGTGTACGCCGCCCAGCTGCGGGCGGAATTGGAGCGCCAGATTGTACCTGATTCTGATCAGGAGTCTGAATTGTCTGACGTTAAGGGGGACATTCAGAGCTCCAATGGCAACGCACCTGAGGACTACAGTTCTGAAGATGAGCCGGTACAGCCCGAAGCGCTGCAGAATTATGCTGACATCAATCGCATAATGAAGGTGGAAAAGACTCCGCCTTCTGATTTCCTCGTGACCACGGCGGAATATTCCGCCGCAGTGGTCCCTTCGACAAAGGGAAAGGCTCGCAGAAGACGTTCTAAGAGCCCGAAGTCAGGAAAATCCAAGGGAGTTAAGGTTGGAAAACCTGCCTTAGTTGAACCACTCCCGAAGCCTGCGGAGAAAGAACTCTCCAAGGTCAAACCCGCAAAATCCAAAGATTTTGCATCTGCCTCGGACCGTGATGTGAATAACGATCGCGTGTCTATGTCCGGACTTACTGTTGCAGAAATGCACGCTCTGCTCGATACGAAAATTAGCGAGTTGAAAGAGCTTCATGTGAGGCAGAGTGCTGAGAAGCACAAAACGAATCCGTTGCGCGCTTCCGCTTCGAAGAAGCGCGACACGCCCATTTCACGGGGTGTTACACCTGGCAGATTGGCCGCTGAGGTTTTCTTTGAGAAAGCTCTGCGTGGCACTCCAGAAGGTTCTGCGAAAGCCAAATCGCCGCCTTCCGACCCGTCAGACGAGTCGAGTTTAAGCTCGAGCGAAAGCTCCAGCTCCTCGAGCGACGACGAGTATGGATCATCGCGGCACGTTGCGTGGAGGCCGCGTTTGTCGTCTAAACGTAAACGGGGCAACGCGCGCAAGCAGAAGATGCTTCTGAAGCCCATTCCGCCGTCGCGTTACAACGGTGAACCGAACGCAAACACCATTCAGCGGTTTGCCAGAGAATCGAGGACTTACGTCAAAATGGGTCGTGTTCCCGATGACCAGCAAGTCTATTTCATATCCTATTACTTGGATGGGAAAGCACTCGATTTCTACAATCAGGTCGTTGTACCTGATGAAGAGAACTGGGACCTCAAACGATTCTTCATCGAGTTGTTTGAATTTTGCTTCCCAGTTGATTTCCGTAATGGGCAGAGGAAGCGCCTGGCTCGGTGCTTCCAGGGCGCGAAAGAGGTCGCCGCTCACATCGCGGAATGGTCGGAAATCTACAATACAATTGGGTTAGAAGACACCCACGAAAAGATTGTTATGCTGTTTAACAGTCTTGCTTACTCGATTCAGACGGAGATTTATCGCAAAAGTCTTGACCCTGAGGTCGCTACTTGGGAAGAGATCGTCAAGGCTGCGGGAGAAGCAGAAATCTTGCTGAAAATTGAGCAGAAGAACCGCGAGGCGACGTCTGAGACTGGATATCAGTCGCAGGAAGATGATGAAGATTATGAATCCGAGGAAGATGATGAAGGAGACGCCGACGCACCGACGGAGGAGAACGATGACAACGACGAGAAATCCTTTGCTCACGGGCGCGGAGGGCGCGTTGAGAAGCCGCAGGCGCGAAGCGGAAACATGCGGGTAGCCGCTGTGGAGATTGACACTCCGGATCTGAATGATCAGCCTAGGCAGGGACAACGAGAAGAATTCATGTGCAAGGGCTTGTGCTTCAACTGCGGCGGACGCGGCCATCTGGCTCGAGTCTGCCCAACACCGAAATCAGCACACTTTAGGATTGAAGCTGAACTTGGAACGCACGCGGTACACATCTCACATGGCTCAAACTCGCGCGACGCGCTGTATGAGAGCACTGAGATGAGTAATCTGCACGTCGGAAGCATTTGCTTGGACATCCCTCTCGAAGTCGAGGAGGGCGGGGCGGAACCCATCCTATTTTTCGAAGAATTTCCGTTGAAACCGGACGATGAGACCGTGACGTTGATGGATATCGACTTCGAGAAATCTGCCTTGCCTCTACTTGGAGCGAATAACGATTTTGGAACAAGCTTGATAAGCTGCATTGATCCTGACAGCATGCACAGCGAAGAAATGTACACCATTGCGAACTTATCAGCTGATTCCCTTGCCGGTCGCGCGCTAAACAGCGTGTATAGGAACACAGCTGAATTATGGCGGTCAGAATGCACTTTTATTATTTCACACACACACATATGTAAATTCTCACACATATATGTAAATTCTAACACAAGTTCGGGAGTCTCACACACAACATCTCTCATTCTAACACAACTTGGTGATTTCTCTCACACAAATTCAAGATTTCTCTCACACACAAATTCAAGATTTTCTAACATCAGGTTGAAAAAAGCCTCTGGGTCAACTTTGGGTCCTTTCCAAGGCATCCATATAACTTGAGATGACTTAGGATGGTGTCAATTATGCATATGGCTCCATTGAATGCCTTGCAAAAGCCCATCACTTTCCGATCAGTGGCAGTGCTAACTGATGGCGCATCAAGCGGGCAGTCGGGATAAGGGCGGGAGTACTTGTGGACATTTATTATTTCAACCACTGACGCGCATCGCGTCCCGCTGCGTCCGTATGATATCCGCCCGATCCAATATTTAGATCCGCCTGTCTTAGACTCGGCATCTTCCATTTCGCTCCTATTCTACTTACTATATATTCTGTACCCAGTACCACTCCCAATACGATCCCCCTTTGCCCTGGATCAGTCCTACGTCGTCCTCAAACCCGGCCTTCGTCGTTGCCGCGGTCTCACCTCGTTCTTGCTCGGCACAAGACTCTGGGCTTTGCATTGATCCAACTCGCACCCTCAGCATCCTTCCGACCTCCTTGCCGCTTGCCTGATTTGTTTCAGGTTCAGCTCGCGCTTGGAACGTCGGCTGGTTCGTCATTTTGGAGCCCACCGCGAGGGGATTCAACAACTGTCTCAGGCTTGTTGCCTTCGCCCTATTTTTCGTATCACTTCGTCTTCGTATCGCTCCGCCCCGTCGCCCTCGTATCGCTTCATCCACGCATCGTATCGCCTCGTCGCCCTCGTATCGCTTCGACCCTCGCCTACACGTCGCTTATATTGCTCCGACCTCGCACGCATCTAACCCCACGCCCCCGATTCATTTCGGCATCGCTTCCGCTCCGGGTATTTATCGCCCCTTTCGCACCGTCATGTCTCACACGCTCCCGTCCCCGCCGTCTTTCGCATGCGCCCCCGATGCTACGACTTCCACACTAATCGAGCTAATCTCGGCGCTCATACGAGCCATCACCGCTTTCTGTATCCGCGATTCATCGCACGTCTCGCAGCCGCCCCGCTGTCCATTCACGTGCAGCTATTGCAGCGATCCCGCCCATTTCATTAGATGTTGTCCCCGCGTTTCCGATGACATTCGTGCCGGTCTTTGCCAACGTAACGCCCGTGGTAAAATCGTCTTGCTGTGCGGTTTATTCGTCCCGCATTCTGTCACAGGTTCGAATTTACGCGCCCGCATTGCTACATATACTCGCCAACTCGCCGCTACCGCACCATCCGCATCATCCACATCTCCCATCGTCGCTGCTTCCTCTTCAACGTCGTCGCCTCCCGTCGGCTCTCCGTCGCCGTTACATCCCGATACAGAAAAGCTTCGTCTCGCCGCTCTCGAACGCGAAATCAACGCGCTCCATTCCGAGTTAGGTATCGATTCGCCGGATCCCGACGAAATTCGCATCGCTGAAATCGAACGCGAGCTCGCTTCGCTCCGTACCGCTTCCCCTTCCATTGCATCACCCACCGCACCACAACCGCAGTCGAATTCAGCGTCCAGCACCCCATCCGCATCCTTATATCCACTGTACCATTTGTCTCGGCCCACGTACCGTTTGCCTCTCGCATCGAACCGCCCCGAGGATATTCCCGGCTATGCTCCGCCTCGAATCCGTAACTTCGGTCTCCCTCCGCCACCACCGCCGCCGCCACGTCGTAAAATTTCCGTTCCATCACTTGACACACCATTTCGCTCGACACCCACGCCGCCGCCCGAAGATTCCACGCTCGCATTCGCATCGAACCTGTTATATCCGTGCAGCCTCCCTCTGACGTCCGGCCAATTCCTGGCCATCATCCGCCCCCCTCCGGTACCTCCGGTACCTCCGGTACCGCCGGAGCTCCGGTCATTGACCGGAGCCTCCGGACGTCCGTGTATCATCGGGTTTTTACGCAATGAAGGATTACTGAGCGTTTCCCGTTTATCCGTCTTCTCATCTTCTTCCTTATTGTCTTAGGACTTATCATCACTTCCTCCAACACGCTCTATTGTTTAGAACCACCCTCCTTCCTATTATGGAATACAATTAGCTACTTAGTATATATATCACTTTAATACGTCTTGTACTTCAGATTGATAATTAACGTTGCTTGGCTCTAACTCCTTGCACTGAGTCGCCTTTGCACTCCTCGTCCTCCTCCGGTACCTCCGGTCGTCGTCCTCTATACCGGACTACCTGCCGGTCAAGGTAGTCGCTCACCCTTTACCCCCTGTGGTGTTGCGATCACTCGTATACAGCCCGGACCCTCCGTCGGACCTCCGGTACCTCCGGCCCTTGCCGGACCTCCGGCACCTCCGGCACTTCCGGTCCTTCATCTCCGGCTCGGTATATAACAGAACCCTGACGCGCCATTCACAATTACTATGCGAGATTTATTATCGTTGGCACCCGACGCACGCACCCAGATTCTCGCCGCCGCCACGAACACGCCCGGAATCGCGTACCCAGTCCCTTTGATACCGCATCTCCCTATCGACGCTCCTACACCCAATACGCTTCCTCCCGCCACCTTCCTCGACAAATACTATGCTGATTTCAAGCGAAATTCAGATTCACAACTCAGCCGTTTCAGCCATCACGATTAAATCGCTTCTTCTTCACTCCTCAACATCCTACACCTTTCTTGTTTTGCCAACATCTCTTATTTCACCGCCAATGTTTCGCCCACGGACCATTATTCCCCGCATTTTTCAGCATTTTTCACGCCACTTCCATCCACACATCTACTCATTGCAGTGTCGTACCGCCTCATTCAACCACGCATCGAAGGTTCCAATTAGGAACACCGCCACCTTTTCACGCACCATTTCTTTGCCGCACCCCTCCGAAACGTCTTTTCTCGGCTTTATTCATTTTCGCCCCACTCCACTGTTGTCCTCTTGCATTCAATTTCGATGTTGCAAGTGACTAGGGACAGTCACATTTTCAGTTGGGAGGAGATGACGCGCATCGCGTCCCGCTGCGTCCGTATGATATCCGCCCGATCCAATATTTAGATCCGCCTGTCTTAGACTCGGCATCTTCCATTTCGCTCCTATTCTACTTACTATATATTCTGTACCCAGTACCACTCCCAATACGATCCCCCTTTGCCCTGGATCAGTCCTACGTCGTCCTCAAACCCGGCCTTCGTCGTTGCCGCGGTCTAGCCTCGCTCTCGTTCCCCGCTCGCGGCACAAGACTCTGAGCTTTGTCTTGATCCAACTCACACCCTCAGTATCCCTCCGACCTCCTTGCCGCTTGCCTGGTTTGTTTCAGGTTCAGCTCGCGCTTGGAACGTCGGCAGGTTCGTCACCACATCAATGAAATTTTACGGAGAAGTCCGAGTCAATTACTTGTAGTAGTGTAGGCCACCAGTCTATCGGAACTTTCCAAGAGACGGCAGTGGAGAGCACCACCGGCATCTAGAAGTCCAGGAATGATCTCAAGCCAAGGGGTCGAGAGAGCTCATTTCGGAATATCCCGAGGGCAATGGAGAGCACCACCGGCATCGTCTCAAAGTCCGGGAATGACCTCAAGCCAAGGTTGGCGAGACTCGGAGAGAGGTGAACACGGTAGAGATTCTGTTTTAATTTTCGGCATCCTAAAGGAGGTTGGCACAGCCACCGGTTCCCGGAGCCGTAGCTCCGGACAAGCCGAGATTTTGGTTGCAGAGTCCTCAGAAGGAGGTCAAGAGGCGGAAGAAGGTAGGGGAGGGCAGAAAAGCATTGCAGGACCCCAGAAGAGACAGTAGGCAGAATTTTACATTTGTGTGTGAGAGAAGTTTACATGTGTGTGTGAGAAATAATAAAAGTGCACTCTGACCGCCATACTGAATGGAGTGATGCCGAGAAAGTCGTATATCTGAAAAAACAGCATCTATTCCAGCCCATTCAGAGGAATAATGCTGCTCAAGGATCTCTGACCAGCCTCAAGAGCACACTTGAGGTCGTTCTATGCACATCCGACTCGCACCAGCATGCAGCCGACTTGCAAGACAACCAGCCCGAGAATTTGATGCCCGCGATGGAGGGCGAAAGTACCACCAATCGCTTGATGAGCGACTTGGACGCGTTGCCGGTGTATAACGCCAACAAGGCAAGAGATGGTGGAAGCAAGGACTCGAAAGACACGAATGACGGCTGGGCACAGCCTCCTGTCACTGAACCTGATCCCGTCAATCCCGCTGATCCGTCGTCGCTTTTCGCGCCGGCCTCCGCGGAACCAAATTGTGTGGCTCGCGCCGACACTGATTCGCTCAACGAACACGAACAAACCTATTCGGAACACCTAAACTGGACCTCTCACTTGCCAGGAATCTTATTCAACATCAACTTTGGCCTTGAGTACTGTACCATTTCGACCGTAAGTTCAGGTGACGGGTGACGGGGGGTCGTGAACTGAACCTATTGGGTATAGGTGACGGTGACGGCCCATTTTTGTGGCCCAAATAGGCTAAAAAATGTGAAAAATTCTCCTCCGGCAGTGGCCGGATTACCAAAAATGGTAATTTTACCGTGATTGCCGAGGAATGAACATCAAAGAAAATGAACATGTGTGGTGACGGGTGACATACCGTGAACCTACGGTCGAAATGGTACAGTATTCATTGATGCCGGACTGCGTTCAAGACACGCATGCCGAGACCCTTGCTGAAGATTATTACCATGAACACGAGGTGTAGCTCGCCGCGTATCGGCGATCTGGAGGGCGGATGTAACGAGTGAGTTTTTATTAACACCTCATTCCCCATACACTCTTTATTTTCCTTTGATCCCAACTCGACGCGACGCTGTCGCCACGATACCACTCTCATTTATTTGATTCTCCTTTATTTCACATGTCAACCCCTAAATCTAGTAGTATATAAGCCTCTGATGTCCGTAGTTAGTCCCTTGGTCAATACTATCACTACGCCACTCACCTCGTTGGACCGACCACCCGACTTCTTGTGCCGGAACTAGCTGCCGACTCACGAGCCGGCTGCTCTCCGTCACACCAGGGGTCACGTTTCTTACTATGGGCACCGTCGGCCAAGCGGACATCTCGAAGCATCCACTGGCAGATGAGCGCCTTTGTGTGGATGCCTGGGGTTGTAATCAGTATGAGAAGCGGTGACTTCCCCGTATGGCACATATACTGTGCAAAAATTATTTGGATGACATCTCTGTGGAAACAGGGGTTTCTGGCTTACATCTTCGAAATGGAAACATGGTTTTGGGACACATCTGTTCAAGATGGAGACAAGTTCGAGGAGGCTGACATGTCCGCACATCCGCATACACCCTAGAATACCGGTCCACATTTGAAAGTCCAATGATTTTTTTTTTCGACTTAAACACTAGGCAACTGATGATATTGATCGGAATACTGATCCGGGGACTCCGGCGGAATGCCTAAAGGGATATTTGTGGTTTTCAAGCCCCAGAGAGCAGAATACATGCAGAATAAGGAGAGGTCATTGAAAAGTCAATTCCAGGCCCCTGTTTAAATAGAAGAGGAGTCATGAAGCATATCACTATTTGGGTAAACCGAAACATCGAACTGCAGCCTCTCTGTTCAAAATCTTTCCTATATGAGCTGGTTTATCCTTCGAATATCTTTGAGTATGGTCCTCTGCCAAAAGAACAACAATTGAGAACCCACAATAGAGGCAGAAATACGAAGCAGCCAATAGAGCTTGAATTGATCCCGGCCCGCTAAATTCGGATTGATGCGAAGGTTCCGGCAATCAATACGAATTTAGTGAGATGCGCAGCGAGATGTCAGTCACAGGTGCGAGCCGTTTGCATCCAAACGTAGGATGCAACCTTTTTCGGAGTTGTAACCTAACGACCCATGTAGATGTAAGTTGTTCTCAAAAACCCTGTAAAATTTTGCTAATTTTTGCACAGTATATCGCCCATATCCCCGTAGTAGCTAGTAAGTTCCCACCAAGTCGGTATTATCCACTTCTTGTACAATGCATTATTTCATATCTGCATTTTATCTTGGTCGGTTCCAGGTGAAGGAGAGGAAGTGCGAGTTAGACCGGGCATACTCAACCTGAGTGCTCTGAATGCTATCCTGGCTGCTGTTTAGTGCCGTCCAGGAGGACTATGCATCAACGCCAAACATTGTGGGTTCGCGAAGGACACGCGCATCCTGTGGAAGACCGCGTGAGTTCGATCGGTTCCCTCAGTGTAATACATACAAAATGCAAGGTACGAGCACGTCAACTGTTATAGCGTCTTTTAATAAGAGACTATGTAACACATGGATCTCAACATTGCATGACCTGGACTTGTCCTCGAAAGTCGCCAGGGCCAGGCACTATATGCCACCGATACATTTCGGTGTGCGATATTGAGGACCAGGTTTCACTCATTCGGGCTATACGGCCGTAGTACGTACCCGTTCCGTATCATAAAACCCTACCATACCGTCCCGCAACGCCCAGCGAATACTCAGGCACTCAGGTCTCATAAGTGTCATCCGATTCTCACGGGCACAGATGTATAGGTACCCATCTATCTTTCATGCTAACGCTCAGAAGGACCTCTCAAATTCGGGGATGAATATATGAACCGATATAGATTATGTATCTCAATCTTCGTAGTGTACAGGCATCGAGAACGCTTTGACATTTGAATTCATAGTCCAGGGGTTTTTCTTCAGGCTAAAGGCACCGTCTGCCAAGAGGACATCTCGAAGCACCCACTGGCAGATGAGCGCCTTTGTGTGCCTGGGGTAGTAATCAGTATGAGAAGCGGGGACTTCCCCGTAGTAGCTAGTAAGTTCCCACCAAGTTGGCACGATCCGCTTCTTGTACAATGTTCACCCAACATTATTTCATATCCGCACTTGATCTGGGTCGGTTCCAGGTGAAGGAGATGAAGTACGAGTTAGACCGGGCATGTTCAATGCTCTGAATGCCTATCCTGGCTGCTGTTTGGGGCCGCGTTTCGATCGTCCAGGAGGACTATCAAAGCCAAACATATTGGGTTCGCGAAGGACACGCGCACCCTGTACGCTAACCCTGTGTCTTCGAGGACAGATGATTATCTCAACATGACCGATTTTGCGATCGAACCTTTCAAGGGACAATCATCGGTCCCTGTCTTCGCAGCCAATAATTGCTGATGGCAAACGTTCGCAGGCACTGTAGGTGGTCACCGCACATCATATAAATTCAGGACACTGCCCGCGGAGGCTCAACAACCCTGTTCGAGGCATACATACATCGTAACTACCATGATATTCAACAACATTCGAGGCAAGCATCCTTGAGCGCGTCCCGTTCGATGCACGAGAGTCTGATTTAATTTCCAGGTCCATTGGTCTTCGCTCTCGGCGTATTCTTGGCCATCCCTTTGAGCATGGCGCAGATAGCTTGCGAAATAGACCTTGGGCTCTCAATCAACACTGGTCTTATGTCAACCATAGCATCAGATATCGCAAGCGACAACATTAATCCTCCGTTCACCAATCCCTTGGTGATCCCTGCCGAATTCTTCTGGTTCGCTTTCAACGGAAATGCAGTGTCATGCGTTTTCAATAATTTTGCATCCGGAACCACGGACCTTGCGCTAGCCAGTTGGTCCAGTACAACCCGGTCGATTCTTGGGATCTGTGGCTCGGTGGGTGGAGAAACCGACATTTTTGGCACGACAGGGCTCGAGCTTTTGGTGCAAAATGCTCAGCTTGGCTTTGGCCAGTGCGGCGAAACTGCAGAAACTATTGCAGCGGATTTGGGTAATTTGGATGACCCGTCCATTCTCGTTACTGGTACCGTCGCTGCCAATGGCACCGTTCTGACGGTGCAGAAACATTTCGTCATTTAGTCGTGAGTCTGGGGTGCGACACATTGCGAGACGCTGACACTGGTTTAATAGGCCCTACGATTACCATATGTTGTGGCATCTGTTGTAACGGGATCTCGGTTATCGCGAAAAGAACAAAAAAAAAGTCTGAGCGCCTGTAGTGTACGAGTAGCTTGTCGAAAGATGAAGTATGCAATTTAACCGTTTGTAACTTTTTGAATGGCGGGGATTTGGGAAAACACGATCCTTGATCAGGACGGCGGGATCCGTCATGGAATGAGAAACGATGCGGGGAACCCCGCCGATCCGACGGTGATGGCAAATCGGTTGCAAGATCGATTTAAACCAACCTGGCCAGGCGGGAAACCCTCGGCAATCTGAGGCAATTTCCGGCTAAATGAAACCAAGGGAATGACCGATTTTTCTTTCTCCTAGGTTCAATTTCGGTCGAGATCCACCCTCGAACTCTATCCACAATTCTGAAATAAATCAAGACCCAACACAAGGATGATATTTTTAAACCGAGGGACACAATCCAGGCAACACCAATGCGATGTGGCTTTTTCGCGGCTTGCACGGCTTTATTTGTCCGTATTATGCGTACCACGTGACCGTCAACCATCAGCTTGCTCTTGTCTTCTTCCACAACTCTGGCAGTCTTCTCCTCAAGTACGACCATACGGATATGCACGATTCTCTTCGCCTCAAGAATCTTTCACGCCTCAGCAAATCCATGCGGGCAAGTCCATGAATTTGATTCGTATCGACTTGGAGTTTATAAGCTGAAACTGTAGCCCGTCGCCGAAGCCATCGCCACAGGCTCCTTACCGGCTGTCCGTGCCTTATTAAAAACGATCCCAAATATGCCAGTCAGCCAGGCGATTCTATTCCTCCCGGCCCTCTTTGTGAATGTCGACTCCGGCCGCATCCCAATAGCACGCAATCTCGAAGCGACTTTGTCCGATAGCGGTAGCTCGTTTGCAAATACTATACACCTCGCCTTGCATTCCCTCAACAACATAACCTTCCTGGCGAACAACTACCTCATTCCCAGCGATGCCTTGCCGGAACTTTGGCCTCATCTCTGGAACTGGCTTGATTTCCTCCACACTTTCTGGGATGCCTTGCCAATGGGTGCCAACGCAAACCAGGGAATGGCGTGTTACATGCACTCCAGCGCCATTGTGTCCGTTTCAATCCATCCCGACACTGCCAAGATCATACGCGCGACACCTGGCGTCCGGCGGATTCTCGCGCGCGGTTGGAAGACCATGGTCTATGACGATTTCTCTCTTTCCGGATCGATGAATGCCGCAATCGGTATACTTACTATCCTCGGCAATTGCTTTCACGAGCAAAACAATTATGAAGAAATCGTGGAAGCGGTCGGAGGTACTTTCCGCGATCTGGCTTTGACGATGGTCCAACATTTCGTCCGCTCTCGGTCGCTCTCGAACTTGCCGGACACCTCGGATTTTGTTATCTCCTGTTTTTCATTCTTCCCCATCGGTGGTGATAGCATAGGGTATCTAAAGGCCGCGCTTCGATCCGTTGGTATCATTCAAACGCTCGTGAAGACCATTTCTGCTCTTAACAACACCGCCGCCTCCGAGGCTATCGATCTCTGCCTTCACTTCCTCGTAACCTTGTTCAAACATCCTCCTGGATTTCCCGGTCTTGCGCTGGCCATCGAGGCCGGCCTGCTTCGTGTTCTCGTCGAGCTCGGCATGTCCCACCTCACTGCGCCTGGACGGAAGCGTGCTGGTCTGAACATGGTCTCCTCCCAGATCAAGGAATTGCTCGAAGTCATCTTACCTCGAGCTACCGTTCATTACGCCGTCGTCGTACAGCTCAAGAACACCTTGCCCGAGGCCGAAGAACTCGCAATCAAACTCGGCTTCCATAAATCCAAATTCTCACGCGAATGGAGGACTTTTGCCGACTTGGCGAAAACCCGGATCGAGTTGTTAGACACTTTCGAAAGGTTTTCTCAGCAGAAGGCGTGCGATTATACGGAGGTAAGTGCACATAAATGCTACCGTGATCGTCCCTCATGCCAACAGTGCGGGAAAATCAACAACAAACGTAGACTCCAATGTTGTTCTACGTGTCAGAGACGAAACTACTGCTCCAAAGTCTGCCAGTCGATGGATTGGCGTGCAGGCCATCGAGATATCTGCCAGGATCTCCGACTGGCTAGACTCGGTGCCTTTTTTTCTGCTATCTTTTGTGCATGCAGCGTCGCTGACTGACGTCTCAGCGGAGCCCCAGCCCCCGCTCTCAACGCGCGGAAAGTCCTTCTTGCGCGCTGTGCTCACCTCCGACTATGTCCATCAGATGCTAGGCATACTACTCCGCCAGGCAGAATACATGCACGAACATCCCGGCGAGCCCTTTTTCACGGCGTTCATATACTCAGGCCCCAGCGGGGTCGCGATCGACTGCAGGCTGGGCAGCAAGGTCGCGGACCGGGACTGGGCTGCGCAGCTTCCGCATGAGTTTACGCGCGTGGCGCGGAGCGGGGGGCGGATGGAGATGCACGTTATGTTCATCTATGAAGGGGAGGCCATCCGGCGGGTATTCTTTCCCATGCGCGCGCCGACGTCGCGATTGCATGATGGGGTGTTACGGGCCTTGGAGCTGGTGCCGGAGGGCAAGCAGGTCAAGGATGTCTCTCCGCTCGTTAAAGCGAGTCTGAAGTCGATGGTGGAGCAACTCGTGCGCGAGTGTTTGGCGGACGAGGATAGCGATGTCATTTTTATCCATTAGATATATCTATTTTCAATGTATATTCGAACGTGATGTCTCCATATTTTGTACTTGTCTATCTACAAGATGTGCCTCCGCTCCGCTCCGGGACTCCATTTCAATGCGAGAATTTGATTGATACCTACCCATGTATTGTATGCTGGTTCAGAACACAGTTCCTTATGTTCTGGTAAATATGAGATCGACCAAGAGTCCAAGACATGTTGCTCTCTATTCAAGTGGACAGGTATTGCTTTCTCAAAATTGAACACTTCAACTTGTTGCAGCAGTACTGAAACTCGGAAAAGTTAGGCTGTGCATTTTAGAACTCGAACAGCCATACAGAAACGGACCTCATCAGTGGATGCAGCATGAATCTTACATTCTAGTCGGGATATATTAACGACTGGAAGGGAAGAGGCGGGACATCATTGTTCAATCTCGGACTGGTGAGGGGATTAGCTCGGTGTAGGGACCGAAGATGAAATTTAGGGAACCGAATTTTACAGAAGCGCAGCTAGGACGTGGGATAAAAATGGTGTGGCCGTAGTCGTCCGCAGCAGTAAGACAGGTTATCGTCAGTAGCTGAGCCGATAGTATTGCCATAAACAGGATCTCATTCGAACAACGTTACAGATCCAGAGCGAAGAGGTCCGAGCGGATCGGATAATTGCAATCGGGATACCTATCATTTCAACTTAGGAATCAACTTATTCGCAAAAAAATCAGAGTCCGCGCTTTGCGATTCTAGATCTGAAAAGCTACGTGTCCACGAGGTCCGGGAAGACTCACAGAAAAATAAGAATTTAGCCTTTCGTTCGCTCTCACTTGTTGGTTTGAATCTGAAACCGTGATGTACAATCTGCGAAGATGGGAACGCGCGTAGCGTGGGGACGATTTAGGACGATACCCAGTCCGAATTCTTGTCAAAGAGTTAGTACTTAGATGCCAACTTCCGCACCATGGGAGATACACTAATAGTATATTTCATAATGTAAGTCGAGAATAACGTAAAGCGAGAACAGAGGACGATACAAATGTACAGCTAAGTAAAAATACAGCAACGTAGGTAGGTATGTAATGTAGAGATTACAGTCATGAACGGGCGGGGATGGGGACGTGGTGGAGTGTTTCGTCGAAGGTGGAACCGGAGCTCGAGGAAGAGTGTCGAGCCGCGAACATAGAGGGAGAAGGAGGAGGGGAGTCGAAGGAGGAGGGGACGATGTGACTTGGGCTGGAACGAAGGAGTCAGTATATGATGTAATAACGCAGAACAGAGAACGGGGGAGGGAAGGAAAGTTAGCAGGTGATATTCAGAGCAGAGGGGAGGGGAGGAAGGAGGGAATACGCACGGAGATATGTGCGCGCGGCGGGGCGACAGGAGGCTTTACAAGCACATCAGCAAGTGGAATCTCACATAATCGAAGGAGGAATGCGACGCACCGGAGAATACATCGGCGAATATGCGGCGTAAATGCCTGGCGGCGGTGGGCCCGCGGGCTATTCACCCACCCGACACATCTATCAGCCATCTACTTGAAAGCGGGGTTGAATTCCAGTAACGCACCGGGATCGACATATATCCTGTCAACGGCGCCCCCTCCTTCACATAGGGCGGCGGCGCCACTTCCGCGTTCGGGTACTCCGAGGTTCTGTTGTAAGGCTGCGGCGGGTACGGCTGTGTGTACGGCGAGAGAGGGGGGACGAGCGGCAGGGGGACGTAAGGAGCTTTGGAGGCACGCTGAACGCGCCGATGCCGAAGGCCGCAGCAAAGGCAGAAGAGGAATACAATTAAAGCGGACCCACCAACGACGAATCCAATAGCGGCAAATGAGGGAGTCATTTGGTTGTTATTGTCGTCGTAACCGGGGAGATTCTGGGCAACGACGCCGGCGCCGACGGAGAGGACGACGGCGAGAACTCGTATATAGATTGGGGGCGGCAATAGTTTCACCATTGCTGTGGAGGGAGAAAGGAAGCGGAGCTGATTAACCGCGTGCTAAAATAGGAAATGATTTATGGCGCAGGATCCGCGCCCGGCGGCCGGCCTCCGAAACTCGCCTGGAACCTGGACCGATCCTTGCTTATTTGCGACATGATCGTCTGGGTTCTCGCACCTTCTTTCTCTCTATTCATCTTCCTGATACTTCCGATATCGACGATCCAGGGCCATTGCTCTGCTCTGTATTTTTATCCTTCCTAGCGGGAACCTCATACTAGTTTTCCTTGCTGCCCTGGTCTATCGCCCTCTTCGCGATCCTCCTACGACTTCTTTCTCCGATCGGTAGAAGGTATATTCAAACTCCGCTAGATGCTGCCAGTGTCACTGCCCAACGACCTATTGTGCAGGCACAGCATGGCTAATACCCGGAGTTAATGCAAGCGTAGCGCGCCCTAATTCCTCAGGCATCCGCCACGCCGAGCTTTATCTCAGTGGTTTTGTTTTTCTACTGATCTGTCCTGATCTCTAACCCAAACCCTAATCAGGTGGGCGGGACGACACGGCTGATACCCGGAGTTAGGGAGCCCTGCGCTTGCCCTAACTCCTCGACAGCTGGACACAGGCGTCCGCAATGGCATACTTGATCTCAGAAGGCGGGGCTTATGTGCCGGATATGCCGCCATTAAACTCGAAGTATATGCCAAGATTACCATTAGTTACGAGGTCTCTCTAACATACGCGAGTTCTTAGTTTTGTATACTTTCAATTTGGGCTCACATTCTTTCGGAAATGAGCGGTGAATCCCGGGATGCGAGAAGGAAAAGGGCACAGAGATGTTTGTCGGTAGCGGCCCGGGGGGTGGAAGAAAACTGGTGCAAGGTCAGAATGCACTTGGAACCGGCAGTGTAAGAAATGAAGGAATGTACCGGGGAGTAAGCTCAAGGCTCACTCTCAGTGGATGGATTGGGGAATTTTCAGTTTTAATCTGACCTGATTCCAACATAAGCAGCCCCACATCCTTTCCTCCTCAAAATTTTTCCCTCGCTGTCGACTCGTTGGTTTTGGCCGTTTCAACTTGCCGGGTTGCCGGGATCATGATCGTATGATGCGTGACGTTACTGTGACTCCTTCTCGTCAGCAACCATGTCCACTTGGCAGTATTCCACTCTCGGCCCATCCTACTCCTACTATTTCTCTCTCCAGCGCCCGGCAGCTCCAAAGGACAAATGTAAAAGTGTCACAGCACCAAATCCGCACTTGAATTCGGTCCAGGGGAACATCACCACCGGGATTCAGCGGCGGGATTTCAGCGCACTCTCGCATACTGTCTCCGAACACGCTACACTAGATATCAACTTTGTTGAAGGAGTTCTTTCTTCTACTGGACCATTGTTTGCCCATGCATTCGACTCGCTGAACTGGCAATGGACCGATTGGCCGTATCACATTCACCGAAACGCCAGTAGCTTGCAAGGTTACTATTATTGGCTAGAATGGGCGCTTTTCATACCGGCAGCGCATGCGGTGGCTGCTGTGCGCGACGGGCTTTACCTTAACGCCAGTATGGTGGTCCCTTCGAGCTTGTGCGGCGAAAGCACGACCAGGTCTGTCAGCGAAGCAAGAACTCTGCGGAGCGCGACAGGTATCCTCCACGAGTTGATTCGCGAAGGTATGGATATGGAGGTTTCTGTGTGCACGGCGCACAATGTTAAGCTGTCGCGTGTCCTGAATGTTGACGGCGTCGATGTTCTCGAGCATCTCGCTCATTTGGCGGATGCCGAGGGGGGTTGGGAGTTTAGAGACGCGGAGGCCCTGCTGGACGAAAAGGCTCGGGGACTCTTGTTCCAGGTACGTTAAAATATTTACTGCTGATATTTCAAGGCTGAATACGTCACAGTGTATTGACGAACTTATCGTTTACCAAGTAACCCATATAATTATCTCAACACAGGATCAGTACGTCCTGCTCTACCTCAATGCTTCCCAGCAATTCTGGATAAGTCGTGTTTACACCATTCATCATTCGGCCACGCAAAACCGTGACATGGCGGAACTCGTCCTGTTCTACACACATGCCCTGCTTACTCGGCGGCCTCCATACGCTCCACCTCCTTCGCCATCATTAATCTCACTCTCCCGGATAACCGTACCCGCATTTCCCCCCCGTTTATTCCGAGCACACGAAGCAGTATTACGCAACGGAGATCTTCTCCACCGCGCAAAACTAGCAATCCTCCATCAACCCCCCGACAATCCACTACTCCCTCAGCCATTATCTGTGAAATTACACACCACTCGTGGATCATATCGTCATGACGGGGACATCGCCATCTTCTTCGGCCGGCTCGTCTTTGGGCCGCTCGAATCCCACGTCGTCGCCAAGGCCGCATACGAATCATACGCTGCGGACCGACTCCTACACGAGTTTGCGGTTTACAATGTTCTGCATGCACTGCAGGGCGTCGCCATTCCTTCCTTGTTTGGGCTGTATCGCAACCTCAATGACGGGAGCGCCATCCTCATAACCAGCTATGCGGGTGTCGAGTTAGAGGATTTCGACACCCTGTGCTTCAAAGATCGGTTTGTATCCGTGCCCTTGAAATTATCCATTAACGCGGCTCATATTTTCCTCCCGTCAGGAGGATACTGCTTTCGCATCTCGTACGCCTCCACCAGGCCGGCGTGCGGCACAACGATCTGGAACCCCGCAACGTCACCTTCTCCGAGTGGCGGCGCTCCGGCGCAGTAGGGCCGCGGATTATCGACTTGGACAACGCTAAGCTGGGACATGTGTGCCCGGGATTGACGTGCGGGGAGTTGCGTGAGGTGGCGCGCTGTCTGGGATTGGATCTCGGTGAGTTGGGATATACGAGTCAATCGATGTCGATTTGGAGGCTTATAAGTGTTAACCGATAGGAGCGGAACTCTCAAGGCCAACACGATCCATTTCGTCGATTCCTTTCTCGGCCATTGGGATACTGGTCCTCATCCTCGGGATGGCGATATGGCGCATCCGATAGTGGGGTTTAGTTTCGGAGCGACGTTTCCTACCACAAGATAGATTCTGCAGCAATGTAGGCCATAAGACCAGGAGAGGTCAACTCACCACAACAGACAACAAAAACGACTACCGAGGGGAACAACGGCCCGACCTGGATTTGAACTAGCATTCTCGGGTCTCGCAATGAGGGATTCCACTAAGTATTGGGTCTGATACAGAATTTCCTGAACGAAAGGGAGGGCTGCAGAATGAGGATCTTCATTCCGCTTTTATAACGGATATGAGTCAGCCTCAGCCCTTGTGCCAAACTCCAACCCACTGGTGTATCTATGTCAACTTTCAAAGTGTAGAACAAGCGTCGCCCCGCCAAAAGCAATATATTGTCTCGGCATCTGTCTGGATCATGTCCGATTAAGCGACTCAGATTCGAGGTAGGCTGGAAGCAGTAGAGTTGAGAACAGACCCAGTGGCGGATGGTTCGGCTTTACCGAATCGTAATAATAGGTGTAGCGGTGATAGTTCCAACTCCTGGTTCGACTCCACGTTGCCGTTCCTCTAACTTCTTTTCATGTAACACATCCAATTCATATTTTTAAAACTCGATTGTCTTTTTAGTGGGGAAAGACCTGAATTTTTGACTCCAGGTTGCCTCGTAGAAAACTCGTGGTGTATTTTTTACATAAACCAGGTTACTAGTAGCAGAAAAGAGACCCAGTGGCGAATGGTAGCCTTCATTGCATTGAGTTCCTGGTTCGACCCTAGGCTGGCTCGTCGAAAACTCAGCCTCTGAGTTTTTTTAACAGTATTGTTTTTGACTCTACCTTTTCTACGTCGAAAGAGAAAAACAGGCCGCTGGAGAGGAGACTGTCGCGGTCATGGTGAAGAAATTTGAGGATCGTTTCGATGAATTTCTGCTCAATCTCCGAGACTTGACATGATAGCGCGTCCGAGTCAATGTCATCCCGAATCTCAACAAAACTCGCCTCTGTTCTTAACGCTGGTCACGAGCAGCTGTCGAAACGGACGAGTGGGAGAACACAAGATACGCATACAGCCTGACGCGGCATAGAGGTGACTATTAAATCGCTCACCCACTGGCACCGGATCCCTAAAGTTTTGTTCGCTGCTTCAGAATCGAACTAGAAAATCAATGGCAACACGAGTTGGTGAAAACAACGTTCGACGCTGGCGGTGCTCGAGTCCTCAACTTAACTCCGGTGCAAGACATTCCGACGAACCAGAAAAGCGGGCGGCTGCGAGAATGACCATTCCCGGCATCGGGTATTTCTAAATCGGGAGCTATGAGCTCGAACCAATTCCGAGAGGAATCGGCGCGTCTTGTGGACCACGGAGGGACATCGTCGAGTGAATCAGCCTGCACACCGACGTATCCAAGTCTCGGTGTGCCGTGCCGCCAAAGAGTAAATGCCGGCGCCTGAAGTTGAAGATGCTCAGTCCCTCGCGTACCGCAGCCCAAGAAAAGTCCCTCACGAGAAAGTCTAGTACGCATATATTAATAGCAGGTCGTGAAGGCAGACTGTAAGTGGAGGAGATTAGCCAGATACGACACACAGCGGAGGCGTAGTCGTTGAAAGTTGGAACTACAAAGCACGGCGAGGGGAACTAGAAGCACAGTTGAGGGTGTTTGTGTGGGTGCGTCGAGATCGTAGAGTCTGAGTCGTACCGTACGGTGTTGAGAGACGTCAGTAAGCCGAGAGCAGTCCGAGAGCAATAAAGTGAGCGGGATAAGTACCAGAAGACACGCCGTAGCGCGCTCGACTAATTCCGCCGTTAAAATCTGAAGAGGTGGGCCGAATAGGACAGAGAGACAAATGAGCGGTGAAGTCCCAGGCTGCGAGAAGAAAAGACACACAAATATGTGAGCTGGTGGAGGTGGCCCAGGGGAATGGAAAAATAATTGGTGCCGCTCATAATGCACCTGAAACTGGCCGTGGAAGAAGAGAAGGAACGTACCGGGGAGCATGCCGCGTCGACCACAGGTGGCTGGAGGACCGGCCGTGAGCAAATTCAGACACAGCGGGACATGACCTCCCGTAGGATCGAGAATGGAGTAGGACGGAGGAAATGGGATGGGATGGATACAGAGGTATAAATACAAATACAGATACAACGTAACGCATAGGCGTGATTCATGGAGTAGAGTAGAGTAGAGCAGAGCAGAGTAGGTTCGGGGTACAGGTATGGATTCCGGACGTAAGGACCATCGGGTCGCGTCGGGTCGGGGTCGTTCAGAGGCATCGGCATCGGCGGATGTAGATGGGAAGACGCAACAAAACGAGGGAATGCGAAGACGTGGAGGAAGGAGAGGAAGGAGGAAGAGCTGCGCTAGAATGCAGGTGGGGGGAAGTTGCCGTTGAAGTCAGCCGAGTTGGACTGGAACGGATTCGTTAGCATAACGCAAAACAGAGAACAGGACGGAAGGGAGGGAGGGAAGGAGAGAGAACGCGGAAGGAATTTAAAGGAGAAGGGACGGAGGGAGAGGAGGGGAGAAGAAGAAAGCGAAAGGTACGCACTGATATATGCGCGCGCGAGGGTCCGGGGGGCTTCATTTACATACACTTATATCAGCAAGCGGAATCTCGATTGAAGGAGTAAAGCAGCGCACCGGAGAATACACACTCGAATACGCGGTGTCGATGCCTGGCGGAGGTGGGCCTGAGGGCTATCCAACCAATAAATTAATTAGCCATCGACGCGGCCGGGGAGCTGAAGTGAGAACAGACGCACCGACACCGTTGTATATCCTGCTAACGGCGCGCCCTCCTTGACATACGGCGGGGGCGAAACTTCCGCGTTCGGGCCCGTCGGCGGGTACTCGGAAGTTCTGTTGTAAGGCTGCGGCGGATACGGCTGTGGGTGCGGCGAGAGAGGGGGGACAAGCGGCAGGGGGACGTAAGGAGGTTTGGAGGCGCGCTGAACGCGCCGCTTCCGGCAGACGCAGCAGAGGACGCAGAGGAATATCATGGCGGACCCACCAACGACGATTCCAATAGTGACAAACGAGGCAGTCATATTGTTATTGCTGTTGGGGACGCCGTGACCCTGCGCAACGACCCCGGCGCCAACGGAGAGGAGGACGAGGGTGTGCATGTGAATTGGAATTGGGAGTGGTATTGGTGGGAGAATTGCAGTGGAGGGAGAAAGGATGCGGAGCTCAACCGCGTACCCCTAAAATAGGAAATTATTTATGGCGCAGAGGCACTCCACGCCCGGCGGCCCGGGCTCCGGAACGCCTAGACCGATCCTTGCTTACTTGCGACATGATCGTCTCTGGGTTCTCGCCCCTTCTTTTTGCCTTCTTTCTCTCGGTTCTTCTTCCTTATACTAACAACAACCCCTCGTGCAATTGTTCCGATTTCGATGATCCCGGGCCATTCAAGCTCTGCTGTGTATTCTTATGCTGGCTCTTCCTAGCGGGAACCTCGTAGTTTACCTAGCTCTATCGCCCTCTCCGCGATCCTCCTGCGATTTCTTTCTCCAAGACTACATGTTCTGTCCATCCGGAAAACATACCTGCGCGACTTTCCGGAAACAAATTCCCGCTATGTATATAGTGGGTTTTTGGGGAGGCGTCAAAAAATGAACTCATATGCGTTTCATACGATTTCCTTATATGTGCGGAATTTCCTTTTGTAGAATTTTTGATTATATAACCATCATCCCTTGATGAACTGTCCCCCTCAACGTCCTGTGTGACTGACACTGACTGACCCCTCAGCGTGAGTGACCGCAGCTCCGTCTCCGAACCAAAGCTCTTCCTTCGTCTACAGCGCAACATCTCGCTATGTCTGTCTACGTGAATGGAATTCTTGCACCCTCTTGGTCTTGCTCTAGTCTGGCCCACTCGACAATATCCTCAGTCTTCGCGGCATCTCTATCCTGTGGCCAGTTCGGCCTTCCTTGTTTCTGGATGCTGGACAATACGGTGTCCACTCAATGACACTGATGTGTGAAGTTGCTCAAGACGTGCCCCACTGTATTGTTCTCGGACAAGATTGGGCTTCCTTCTTACGTCACGCTCTTACCTCCTCTGGGCTTCGGCTCGATGCGTCATTCGACACGGGGCTGTTCATCCGCGATCTTATCCACCCTTTGAGTTGTACATTTTTTTATCACTCTTTTAGAGTCTGATTACTCACTGTTTATTTAGCCCGGACTTCGTCTCTGATTGACGCCGTTCCCTCTCCGTCTGGTCCGGGTGGTGTATCCGGCGGATCTCAGTTCGCTTCCGTCGGGTCATCCGTAAATGGTGCGTCTCTTTTACATTTCCCTCTGTTCAACGCTCACCATCCCATCCCCGCAACCCTCCCTCTCGCCGTTGTCTTATATTAAAAACAAACAAAAATTATAATCGTTAAAACTTTGATTTAAACTATGTTCTCTTGGAAGATGTGAAAGAATTTGTGAGCACATCCACTAACCCGTAACATTGGTGATTGTCATTTCTTCAGGGTGGAGAAACCCGAGTCTCCTGGTTTCAAGACGAAACTGAAGGCCATGAGATCACAAAGGCCGATTGTTTTTTTGTGCGCGTCTATGCCAATCGCCTGCAGTGAACTGACTGGAATTTTGGGGTCAGGTGATAATTCGTTGCAAGAGTGAAGCAACAGTCGAGATGGCGGAGTCCGTATTTTCTGTGGGCGAATTGTTTGAGTTCGACGTGACGTTGCACCGGCGTGATAAAGAGGACTCAAGTGGGTCGGTTGTGGAGCGCGTACGTGCTGGCATGCATTTATATCCTTACTATGACTGACATCCTTAAAGACTTATTTCATGCAGAAAGCCTCTTGGAACAAAATCCCGAACGGGGACGTTCCAAGGATGGGGCCTAATTATTTATGCGATCTTCCTGGTAGTCCCGGTTGCGCTAATTGCGTTGGGATTGAGAAGTGATATTCGTTAGGGACGTCATATTCGTGTATTCGCCAACTACATATCCTCTTCTGAGTGACTCGTGTCTTTAAGGACTATCTGATGGCCGCATCAAGGAACGTCGAGTCGGGATATGAGTGACCGTGGAATTATAGGCGACGAACCGAAAGTGGGGAGCCGAGGATTATGACGTCAGGCCGCGCGAGATTCATAGAGAAACCCCCCTTTCTAACCTCGATTTGTGGACGCGACCTGGGTGCTCTCCACAACATCCATGAGTTCGGGGACAGGAACAGCCCTGGGTACCATGTTGCCCGGAAGGGTTGGTATGCTTCTTCCTTGGGCAGGGGGGTTTCCGCTTTAATGTTCGGATAGGGGTGGTTGTTAGTATGCCTGTGTTAGGAACGAAGGAGTTAATTCTGCCCCTGATCTGCCACTTCTCTCCTCCAATGCACCGTGCGCTACGAGAAAATGGGCCGGGTTCCCTCGCATGCGCTGTGTATACGCGCGATTTCGGTCCAACGAGGGTACGAACTCGCGAAGGGTACGGCGTGTTTCACATGACTACCGACGTCGAAACCCCCGGGGGTAGAAACCGCGCATGGTACTTGCCACGATTTCGCTCGGCAGTGGTGGGGGAGGTTGATATGATTGGTAACATGGTCTGTGTTCACGCTTTTGCTTACACCTGAGACTTATCTTCAAGTGTCCTTCCAACGCTGTGTGCTCCGCAGCTGCCTTCTTCTCTGAACAAATGAGAGTGTTGCGTGGTGTACTGAGAGATGACGAGAAGCTGGTGGTACGCACATAACCTGTTTATCCTCTCCGCATCTAACTTACAATCCTCAGGGTGGGACGGTAGTAGGATCTTGGCTGGATATGTCGACGGTTAACTCTGCCTGGACGGCGGTGGAAGAGTGTTTCTACGTGCGTAATAATCACTGGTACGACAAGCTGTGTGCTAATAGAAAGTAGGTGGGCATTGAGCGCTCTCACGATGGGTCGTTGGAATGGGACGTCGGGGATACCGGGCTGTTCACACTGGCGATGGAGCGGCGCGACCATTTCGGCGTCATAGAATTGGAACGGGTGCGTTAATCGTGTGAGCCTTGACTCCAGCTTAGTAATTCAAACAGGAATATTCCGCACTGGCCGTGTGTCATTCGAAACTGAGAGTCTTCGATATTCCCGTAAAGGGTCCCGGGTATCTGTGCGATGAGGGCGGTGTCAATGGATGTATATTCTGCGTTGTTTGATTGTGTCCGCTTTCAATGAAATTACATAGCGGGCTCTGCCGCGAAGCGGGCTACATCGGTCATCCTATTTATAAGTGATCCTACCCGGGACTACCCGAGCCCTGCTACCACTTGCTGCAACGTAAAAATTCCTTGTGCTATTTCGTGATTCATCCATCCTTCTACATCTCCTCGCGTGGGAACATACAACAGAATACAGAATTAATCCTCTTCAAAGAGTCACTCTCGCCTTGGGGTTGATGACTGCTCCTCACAGTTGCGCATTTATCACTGAATATCATCTCTTGATAACCCATGCTGTGTGGCTGTGGAAGGTACCCAAAACAATAAATTTGAATTATGCATTCAAGTAATCCATCAGATCATTTCTTATTTTTTCCATCTCCGAATTGTTGAAAAACCAAATTGACATAAAGGTCTGACTATGTAAGGAGCTCGACACTCCTCTGAATCTGAGCTTTAGGCCCAGTCTCGGACGAGACTGTTTTTTTCTCTTCATTTCAACTAGGGTACTCATGACCTCCGTCACTCAATATTCGCGATGCCTCAACCGCAGTAACATCAAGCTAAGGTAAGCCATTGACATTGAATAATTCAAAAAATGGGATAGGATAAATTTACAGAGGCTGGAGTCCCACACTATGGTAATTGTGTGTAATGGCATTTCCTCCCTGGACAACTTCCCCGGCATTAACTAGAAATTTCTGGTAGACCCAGCGAATGACTTTTGGAATGCTTCTGCAGACTGAACGTCATTATCCCAAACGCTCCCAAAAAAAAAATTTGACGGCAGCGTCGAACGGGGCTCTCCTGGGGACGGCTTTTGCTGAAAAATTTCCAGTAAGTTCAGAGATGGAAATCCACCACCGGGCCTTTTCTTTCCCGTTCGGCGGCAGATGGTGGGCTAGCAATTAAATATTCCGGATATTTAACTCTGAATTTGTTGCGGCACTCTCGAATTATGTGGCAGGTGAGCAAGCACCCAGTCTACCCAAGTTCAAATGAAGCACACCCGACTCTTTTTGTTTGCAGCTTTCCTTTTCGTGTTCTCGTCGGACGGACAAGTTGAACCGCTTGATGGGAATGCCGGCCGCAATGTGATCCGAGGTCCGGGCCGAGTGCGCCGCTCTTGCGGTCCTCTCTTCCTCTTGATCTCTGGCGCTCCACGTTCTCGCGGCTTGCGTATCTTCATCTGCCGTTGGCTGATTCCTCCATCCTGCTAGTCTGCCTAATGCTAATGACACTCGAACCCAAGGGGCTACCAAGATAAGAAATTTCCTTATTTGGGGAGGGTCCCTGGGCTGCGAAAAAAAATTATATGCACTTTAGGTAGCGGGGCATTTGAGTGTATTTTAGCCATCCTGGAGGTAAATTGTGTCCTTACCATGCCTGTGAGGATAGACATGGCCATAAATTGTCCATAAACAAGGTGCACATGGCAAACCCAGATCACGCTTGCGATAAATATGACTACTATATTGAGTTTTCTCAAATGACGTGCTTACAAGCTTTCCTGAAGGATTTATTGGCTATTTACTGATTTATGAATATTGTCGAAAAGATTTTACCCTACTATGTAAGTTACCAAACCTCAAGGCCCTTACATAACTTTGCACCAGAAAGCCGACGGAAGACAAGATGAAACAACAATGGTGCAAAGGGTCATAAGACTGTTGTGAGATGCAGTCAGACTCTTGACATTCTTGTCTCAGTGTGATTCTGCGCTCAGACGAAGGGACGGGTGTCGGCAGCGCGGCAGCGGCAGCTGCCGTCGATCTCGGCAAATGTTGGCCGCCATCTGATAAGAATTTCCTTATATAGGTCATTTTCCCATCACGTGGGGAGGGAGGGTCCCCCCTCGGCCCTCTGAGATAGGAATTTCGACCTAAGGTATATTTTTCGGGAAATGGTAGCCCCTTGCTCGAACCTCGTCTCATCCAACATGGTGCTCATCTCGGGGCCTGTGGGCCGTGGCAGCGTGGCTCAAATCTTCTAGCTCTGAAGCACCGGAATATTTTTCAGAGCAATAAAGGAGTGATCGCCCTGGATCTATCTTATCCTCACGCCTGGCCCTGAACTCACAATTTCTGACGGCGGCATCGAATCCATGGTCAGTCGATCCTCCATATGGCGCATTATCTACTTTCTGATTTCATCCACGGCCTCTATTCAATTGAGAGATATTTTGGGCCATTGTCGAGCGATAACTGATTGCGCGGCCGAATGATATGGCATGTACAGCTTGAACACCGCTACGCACAATGCGAGCCGGCAATCTGCACAGCAAGTCCACAGCTATCGCACAGCTCTTCCACAACATATATTTTGATCGACCGAAGATAACAGAAGAGTTCGATTGCCTCGCCCACCGACTCCTATGGCCCTCAACCGTCACCAGACGTTGCGCATTGAGGGCGGCACTTTTAATGATGTTGCGGGAGATCCTACAAGCTTTGAGTTCAGACCATATTGATAATGGTTCACTACAGCGAGGAGCGACGAGGTGGGAACTAGATCTACCCGGCGACAACGGGCAAATCCTTATCGTTCGCCCATGTTCAACTTTACATCACCTGTTTTGTTTGCTCATGGATATTGTAGCACAATCTCGCCATCGTCTCTCCGGTCCCAACTACGAAAATGACCACTCTGGAGGCGATATCTTGCTTCCGCTCGGTCTGAACTCATCTGATCCGTCGGGAATGAATGGGTGGGGTGCTTCAGCCCATGAAAATAATATCGACTCAAATTTCCGCACAACTCCTGGTACTTGCACCGCCATAGCCGGAAACCTCAACGTCACATCCTACGGAGAAAACAGTAGGTCCGAACAAGCACCCTCAGTGCCGTTCTGACCTTCCACAGGCCTTAATATTCTGTATCGCTCAATCTGTGCTGACGCGGTGCACAACTCAGCAGCGCGTCCCCCGAATCCGTCTCGTCATCCGGGTACACGGAATCAGATATTGGAAAAACTGGATAATTGGCTGGGAGATCAGCGCCAAGAAGGTACTCTTCTGTGGCTGCATGGAACCGCTGGCGCAGGGAAATCTGCAATAGCTCAAACATTTTCTTGGAGCTGCCAGGACCAGGGTCTCTTGGGTGGTTCCTTCTTTTTTCTTCGCAGGGACCCGGATCGCGGAAACTGGCGAAAGCTGTTCCCGACGCTCGCCTACCAGCTTGCTGCCGCGTTCCCCGAGATCAGTCCCCTGATCCAACCGGCCGTCGAAACCGACAAACTCGTTGTTTCGCAGACAATGCTCCAGCAGTTTCAGAAATTGATCACTGCACCGCTGGAGCAATCGCCGACGCTCGCGTTCGCACCCATCCTCATCATTGATGGACTAGATGAGTGCGAGAACCACGGGGTACAGATAACACTCCTCCAATTTATCATCGAGGCACTTCGTACACGACGCATCTCCCTCCGTGTTCTCACATCCAGTCGCTCGGAACATCATATTCGAGCAGTCCTTCAAGCCGCAGAAAACTTTGACATCTGTCGGCATGTAAAGCTACGGGCTGATGACTCCGCCTACGCTGCTATTTCTCGATATCTCCGGGATGAATTTGCCCGGATCCGCCAGGTTCACGGAACGCCGATAGACAATGGCTGGCCTGATGAAGATCACATCAACCATCTAGTTAAAAAATCGTCCGGAACCTTCATTTATGCAACTACCGTCATACGGTACATTGACGACGAATACTCTCATCCACAAGAACGTCTAGAGTCTGTTCTCAGCCTTGATCCCGAGAGCACCACTCCCCTCGACGACCTATACACACAAATTCTCTCGGAGGTGCCCAACAGCGCTCGGCTCCGCCGAATCCTGCACGCGCTGGTTGCCACGGACTGCAAGTTGAACCCCGAAGAAATTGACATCGCGTTGCAGTTGCGATCAGGAACGTCGCGTCTCGCGTTACGAGGGTTACATTCCGTGGTTTCTGTCTCACCAGTCCGCTTTATCGGCCTCACCAAGCTAGTCAACTGGCTTCATGCCTCTCTGCAAGATTTTCTCATTGATGCAACACGTTCTCCCGCATTTTGCGTTGCCAACGCGGAATTGGAATGCGATCTCGTACGGAGCATGATCGTGCATTTGCAACGGGTTCCATGAAGCCTTGGGATTGGGCGTGCGTCTCCGGTTATATTATCTTGTCTCGATTGATGTGCTGATTTGCCTGCCAGACACATCACAGGAGAACTTCTGGGGTGTCTTGCGCGAATCCCTCCGGCGGAAGACTTGTTCCCTTTCCTACGAAACGTGTTGGTTCAGCACCTTTATTTCAGTAGGGGCCCCTCAGTTTCAGTTGTGGCTTGGCTTCAGGTACATGTCCAGTCCCCTCTCAGTTTCCTTTGACTGATCTATTCACAAACATCCTTCACCTCCATCAGACCTCGTTGAAATCTGGGAAGATCTAGAATACCTTTTAGCGTCTCGGGTTCGGCATGCTTTTTTCATTGGGTTCTCCTCCACAACTGATTTACATTCATCAACATGTTAAGAATAAGTCTTCCTCGCCTACGGGCTTGCTCGACGGCGCGATATATGCCCAACTTCTTTCTGAAAACCCTCAACTCCTTTCTGTTTTGCGTGTGTCCACACTCAAGGAGCTGCCTTATCCTTATAGGGTGGCAGAAGGACTGAATTTACTAGGATTGACATGGGAGGTTCTCCGGCCACTTTGCCAATTGCGCGGGATCCTGCGAAACAACCCCACCGTCATACACACTTTCCTCTCCGATCCCAGTAGATGCGGCACCCTATACGCGAGTCGGGGGGAAGGGTTGCGATTGACTGCCCACCTCGTATACGGCGCATCAAAGAAATCCTGGCCACGAACAGTTTCGGTGTAGTCGACAGGTATGTTCTCTGTTTGCCATATCCAACTAGTGGAGGAAATCCTCATCTTCTTCCCCAGCATGTGGTTTTTCATATTGACGCAAAGCCCGCCGTGTGACATCGTTTTACGTGAGCTGGAGAATATCGACCTTGCAGATTTATGTGAGCGATTGGAACCATACTCCGAGTATCATGAGGCGTGTCACACAGGCTTACTGCCTGACGTATCCTTCACCTACACATTGGACTGGCTGCGGGTATGTCGCAATTTCTGTAAACAGGCGGAAACTGAGTGACTTTTAGAGTTTCCCCTCTCCTCCGTTACATGCCATCGATGTGTGGGAACAGTGGAGGGCGGCCACGGCGCAATGCTACTATTCTCTCCGTGCTAAAGCAGGTATATAGTGAAAATATGATGGATAGTTGAGCTTTCGGACAATCTGGCCTTGTAAACTTAACTTTCATAATGAGCTTATAATAGGGCGCCGGGGTTGGAGGAAAATTGGTGCAATAGAATGAGAATGAAGTTCAAACTGAACTGAAGTCAATGGACGTGCCGGGGAGTACATATGCCGGTTGCGGAGGACCCGCCGGTTTTCCTGCCATGAGCAAAATCAGACGCACTGGGACATAACCTCCCGCTGGATCGAGAACAGAATAGGACAAAGAAGATGAGATTGATACAGAGGTATGGAGGTACAAATACAGCAACGTAGGTAGGTATATAAGGTAGAGAGATCGATCATGAACGGGATATCAGGGTATCCGTATCCGGTGGAGTCGAGCCGGTGGAACCATTCAGCGGTGGGAGGGGAAACGAGTTCCAACGTGGGGAAGATGGTGGGGGGCGATTAGAAGTCGGGGGTGTCGGAGATACGAATACATGACCACATGCGCGAGGGCGGAAGGAGGACGAGATGAGAGCAGCCGCGCTAGGACGCTGGTGGGCGGAAGCCGCCGTTGAAGTCGGCCGAGTTGGACTGTAACGGATTTGTTAGTATATGTATGTAATAACTCAGAATAGAAAACGGGATGGAAGGGAGGGGAGGGGAGGGGAGGAGGGAGGGAGAATGCGGAAGAAATCAAAGGGAGGAGGGAGACAGAAGAAGAAAGCGAAGGGTACGCACAGAGATATGCGCACGCGGCGGGGGTCCGGGAGGCTTCATTTTCATCAATCAGCTCGCACAATCGAAGGAGTAAAGTAATTTGAAAGCAACGCACCGGAGAATACGCACTCGGATACGCAGTGTCAATGCCTGGCGGTGGTGGGCCTGAGGGCTATCCAACCGATAAATTAGTCAGCCATCGACGAACGAAGCAGAGGTGAAAACCAGACTCACCGGCCCCGATGTATATCCCGCTAACGGCGCCCCCTCCTTGACATACGGCGGCGGCGCCACTTCCGCGTTCGGGCCGGTTGGCGGGTACTCGGAGGTCCGGTTGTATTGCTGCGGCGGGTACGGCTGTGGGTACGGCGATCCATATTGCATCCCAGATGGGAACGCACTCCCACCGAGGCTCGTGGAGTGGAGCGGGAGGATGAGCGGCGGTGGGACGTACGCCGGCTTTAACGTGCGCTGGACGCGCCGTCGTCGGAGTCCGCAGCAGAGTAAAAAGAGAAATATGGCGGCTACGAGAGAGAATACAAGATGCGAGTCAGTTTTTTTTTTCCCTTTTTTCCATCCCACTGCAAAAGGACCCACCGACGACGACACCAATAGCGGCAGACGAGGACGACACATGGATATTATTGTTATCATTGTTGATGATCCCAGAGCCAACAGAGAGGACGACGGCGAGGGCTGGCATCTGGATTGGGATTGGGGTCGGTATTGGTTTGAGCATTGGCGTGGAGGGAGAGAGGAAGCGGAGCTCGACTATCGCCACGTGCCCCTAAAAATTAAAATAGGAAAGTATTTGTGGCGATGACGCTTATCTTATCTCTTGTCTTATCTATCAAAGCTGTGCAAGCGGCGACTCGTTTAACGCTCGTTGCTCCGAGTCTCTACAGCTTCCATTGGTGCCTTCTTGGATGCGATGAATGTATTATACACACCTCCTCCAAAGTTGTAAGCTAGGTGGGCACTGGGCACCAAGCACTGCGGGCGCGGTAGACGCGTGGGATCCACGCCAGGCTCCGGAACTCGCCTGGCCCAAGGCCTGGCCCGACCCTTGACCCAGGACCCTTGCTTATTGTAGCATGATCGTCGCTGGGTCCGAAGTTCTCACTCCTTCTCCCTCTCTATTATTCTCGTCGCTTTCTCCCTGTCTTGATTCTCGCTGGACAACAATAACTCTCTACGGACAGCTTGCAATCGTTCCGACATCCATGATCCCGGGCTATGTTCTGCTCCGTATATTTTTATCCTGGCTCTTCCGAGCGGGAACCCCATAATTGTCCCTCTGTCTTGCACTCTCTCCCTATCCGCAAGCCCCCTACGACTTCTTGCTCCGATTACATGTACTGTCCATCCCCAAACCATATCTGCGCGACTTTCGCCAAAACATATCTGCGCAACTTTCTCCGCCTACGGAAACAAATCCTATCTAAAAGTGATCCTGCTAGCCAGGCTACTACCCCCTAGAACTGGGATGCGATCACGCTTTCATTCCACCATTCCTTCACGCTTTTGTCCCTCCATTTGCTCACGCTTACAGAGTCGCTGTTCAAACATAGAACATATGCTAGCGTGCGTACGCGTGGGCATCCACTAGATTTATCTCCCTTCGTATCCCAGGCTAAGGTCTTATCAAATCGCTGTTCTGCATGAGTCCTCACTCCCAAATTAATATTCAAGCACGGCAACACAGTAACCCCCGACCTCCCTGCGTGTTCAAAGTCATCTCCGTTAGATGACTCCAAACTCTTGTTATGGATATCACTGTCTTCGAGTAGACTCCTATTTACTTATTTAACGCGCCTTCGTATAACAAATCCCAGCATCATTCTGAACATAGTCATGTGATTAGTTCGGAATTATCTGATTGACTCGACCGCTCGCGAATCCCGGAATCGGAGTCACTCGCACTTGTATGACTCGTCATGACTCAAGATGACTTGTGTAGTAGATAGGTATATAAATCATGTACTGTCCTAATTGAGGGCATCTATTCTTTACCCAATACCACCACCATCTGCTTGAAACAAACCCACGTCCCGTGTGAACTAAGACTCTGGCCTGTAACGCTTCACGCTTGCACAGTTAGACTCTGCCACTTAAGTAATTGACGCGAGTGCTCGATTGCGAGAGTGTAAACTTGTCCTAAGTAAGTAAGACGCTTCGCCTACTTACGAGTTGTCTAACGTATTAAATTACTTGGACTTCGGCAAACCCTAAGTTGAATTCGTTAAGCTACGCTAAGTGATTCTTAAGAGATTTAAACCTATAAAAATATTCGAGTACCCCGAATCTATTGCTATTCGCAACATTGGTGGACACATTGGTGGACAAACTGGGAAATCTCTTTTCAAGATATCGCTCAGTGGACCTTGACATTTCAATTTTGCTATCATGAGCCTTCCACCAGACTCACACGGACCGTGGACAGTTCCAATCATCGCAGATGAAGCCGTCTCGCCATCTCGGACTGCCATTGATACCGGAAGATTTGATGCCGATGGAGAAGATACTATAGGGGATTTTGGAGATGATACAATTCAAAATATGCCGCCGGTGACGGTATATCAAGGTACGGTTTCTGATTCTCAAATTATGGACCAGGAAGTTGGTCCCACTTATGCTCAACTACTAGATCTCCCTACGTTCCAACCACGCCGTCAAATGGCAGATGGTTCAGCCGTCCTTGCCCGACGAGATGCCTGCATTTCCGAGGCTATCACTGCCCTGAATAAACCTCATTTAGCCAACTGCAGAACCGCATCAAGAAGGATGCATTATCATGTCTTCAAAGATGAGCTCAATGCCTTGGAGTCGCTACTGTACAGAGTGGAGAGAAATGAGGGACGACTCGATGATCGAGGGGGTGTTTCGTTCACTGTGTTTGGAGTCTATCGTTTTGAGGCATCTGCATTTCAACATTTGATGGAGCTACTTGAAGGACGAAGGGTTCAAGCAGCCACTACGTTCACCATCAAAGGTAAACGGTTACCGTCTCTTCCCATATTAGGGACTGACGGAGTTGTTTCGAGCTGGCGTCGGGAGAACGACTTTGAGATTGTAGGTGTATGTTTCAGGCTTGAAGTAGAGGATTTTCTGGTTCAGTTGGACAGTGAATATGATTTTTTGAAGGGAAAGGGTCGTAAAGTCGAAACTTTTCCTCCCGAGAATATATTACCGACCACAAATGAACCGGCGCCTCTCCGAGATGCCCCGCCACATCTAACAGCTCATGCTCTTCACGTAGTTCGCCCCATTCAAGGTGAAACCTCAGAAGTCCGTCAAATATTACCAAATCCCGTCCAGATAAACAAACCGTTGATGTCTGGAATTCCTGACATTAGGCGGACACATGCTTCAGCAATGTATAATGCAGAACCGGGACCGAGTCGGGCAACTGACTCAGCCTGGATTCCTCGAGGAATTGGAATTTCCACCGGTAATCGTCGAATGAATGAATTGCTACTTCCAGTTGCATCGCGGTACGCCACTGAGGAGCCCAATGATTCTGTCAGCCATGGCCATGCAGCTCATGCTTCGGAGATGGCGCAGTTATGGAAAGCCGCAGGACTAGCAGATTTTAAGGGAACTGCGACTCACGGAGCTGATGTATCGTCGGCTTCGCGTGCAGCTCCACAATGGCCGCAATATCATTACTCGAATTCCGGTGACGAGCCTGCTCCGGCGTACCACCCGCAATCATCAGACACGTATGTACCTGCCCGTATGGTCAGAATCTCCAAGCAGGTTGATCCACCTCCAAACAGTCCGCGAAATCCGTTCCGCCCTGTGTCGACTTCGAGCCCTCAAGATCATTCACCATCTTCAAGCAGAACATCTGAAAGGGAGCCCCCGCGCAGATATTCTGTGGTGTATCGGGGCGGATATGCACCGGTAGACAGAACAAATGTACCGTATACTGCGCCAAGTCCGATTCCTGAACCTGGAACGAATCAGCATCCAAACGGGAGCAACGGACCTCCAGGACCAGGCGGTAATCCTGGCCCAGGTGGGGGTTTTCCGGGCAATAACCCCGGTGGTTTTCCTCACGGCTACCCTGGAGGAAACGGTCCTCCGGGTCCTCCGGGTCCTCCGGGTCCTCCAGGTCCTCCAGGTCCTCCTGGTTATCCTGGCAACGGCGGCGGGTTCCCTGGTGGTTTCCCTGGCGGTGGCGGTGGCGGTTTCCCCGGTGGCGGTGGTGGCGGCGTTCCTGGATTTCCAGGCGGCGGCTTTCCTGGCGGTGGAGGAGGCGGACCCCCGCCACCTGGCGCAGGCCAACCTTTAGCAAATAATAATCCTTTTCGTCCTCAACTCCAAGAAGCTCAGTTTGATTGGAAGTTGAAATATGATGCCGTACCTGAATGGAATGGTGACACGGACGAGATTATGAGGTGGCTGGCCAAGATCAATGACATTGCCATGGAGTCTCCGACAGTCTTTCGACAGCTCGGGCGAGTTGTCCCTAAGAGATTGACGGGGTCAGCCGAAACTTGGTATTGGTCATTGCCGTTGAATTACCGGGCGGAGATTGAACAAAATTGGGATACGTTGAAAACCGCAATAGTAACGTTCTATATCAATCGTAAATGGCTCGACCGTCAAAAAGCGAAGGCAAATCGTGCTTACTATAGAGAAGCCGGTCACCCACGTGAAACCCCAGGAGAATACTTCATTCGCAAGTCAGAACTGCTCACTATGGTGTACACTATGGATGATTCCACCTTGATGATGGAAATCATGGAAGGGGCACCAGCTACCTGGAATACTGTGCTGACCACGCAACTGTACAGGAACCGGGTTGAGTTCCAGCAAGCTATCCGATTCCATGAAGATACCTTGATGAAACTGGATAGCTACCGCCGTTCAATCAATGACTCCTATCGTGGTGATCATGACCGATCGCGAGATCGTGATAACCCGCGGAATGTAAGAGTTAATGCGGTAGGCTGGAATGGCAAATTGGACCCACCGAAGTTCCCGAAGGATGATTCCACGGTCTCGAAGCGTAAAACCCCAGAAGAAAAGGGTGCCAGGCCATGCAGACACTGCGGCAGCGGTAAGCATTGGGATCCCGAGTGTAAGTATGCCTATAAAGGGATGCGACAAGCTCGAGTTAATATGGTACAACTTTCTGAAGAGGACATACGGACACAAACCGAATATGATGACCTCTATTACTCGCTTGATGAAGATTCTGAGCAGGATTTTTGTAAGCCCCCTCGGACTATCGAAACTCCGACGCAGCCCGCAGACTCAAGCGTGGAATCACTGCCGGAAATTTCGAACCCGAGGGGGGCATTGGATTCTCACGAGTCCACGAGTAACACGGAAACTAACACCTTCGCCATGGCCACGGATCTACGGGAATTGGAAGATCCCACACCTGAAACTCCTGTGTTTATAAAAATTACTCCGTTACCTCCGGGGACAGTTTTTGAGGATGAAGACGAGAATGAATACGCGGAAACGGATATACTCGATCCGGAGCTTGACATCCCATCTGAAGATTCCGAAATAAAAACCCCGGCAGAAGCAGCAGAGAAATTACCAGAGGAAGTAAAGGCAAATTTCGCCCAATTCAAAGCACCTCTCAATCGTCGATCTCGCAGACGATTAGCTCGAGAAATAAAAGCAGTTAACTATTCAGTCCTCACCGAAGGAAGCGCGGGAGCGGATAAACCTTTAATCGAACTCAAAAAATTTATGGCTCGGCCGCCAGGATGTACATTCCTGGGTTCGAAAGCTGTACAGACTTGGGCAACAATCAACAGTCTTGTCGCAAATATAATAGGGGTTATGATTGACTCCGGGTCGGACATTACTTTGATTTCAGAAGCAGCCCTAAAATTACTTGAAGGGACGCCGATTCGAGCCAAAACTGGCCAGCAGATCACCTTGATCCAAGTAACCGGCAAGAGTTCGATCAATTCATACGTCACGTTGGACCTATACTTTCACACACCTGACGGACCGGTAAAAATTAACGTAGATGCGTACGTTGTAAAAGGTATGTCAACTCCATTCATTCTGGGGAACGACTTCTCAGATCAATATTCTATCTCGGTGGCGAGGAGCGAGGGAAGGACATACATTGGCTTCGGAGATTCAGGTCGACAAGTCGAGGTTCGCAGCTCAACATCTTCCGTGATGCTAGATGAGGAAGGACATACCTTCAGAGTCGTTGCTGGACCGAGTCCGACCAAGTTCCGGACCAAGGCACACATTCACAGACGGAATCAACGCCTGAAAAGACGTTCTAAATTCCGTCGAGTCAACGCAGAAGCTCGCGCAAAGTCACGGATGATTATCCAACCGGAGACTAGCATGGCTATCGAAGTTGACGTCGAGTTTCCGACTGGAATAGACACTCTGTTTGTAGAGAGGAAATTCATGAGTCACGGAAATGAAGATGATGTGTACGGCACTGCGGACTCACTAATCTCCCGAGACAACCCTCGAGTTCACGTGGCCAATTTCACAAAGGCTCCAGTGATCATCGCTCAAGGACAGGTCCTTGGTACCGTAAGGAACCCGAGAACCTGGCTAGACAGAATGGATAAGTTCTCCAAGGAGCAACAAACTCAAATTAATGCTCACGCGTCACTGATGAAAACGATAATAGACCAGAAACTAACAGCAGATGAGGAAAATTCCAGAAAAGCCAACCCCACGCATAAATCATCGAACGATTTCCACGAGTGTGAGGGGGATATATGTGTGTTCTGTCGGTCAACTGCAGGTACTCGCGAGAGCTCAAATTTCGCACCTAATTCAAAATCAACCTCTGCTCCCATTCGGAGTGAAACAGAAATTTCCTCTAAAGCACAACGTAATGCAACGGAAGAGGACGATCCCCTCGCCGAGGAACCCTTAGAAGGTGGCCCTAAAGCGGCTGAATCACCTCCCGATGACGTGCCGAGGGATCAATTGTTGAAAGAATTAGATTTTGCACCTGACTTAACTGACGAACAGCGGTCCCAACTTGAGGAAATCGTACAGAAAAACAGCAAAGCTTTTGGATTAGATGGAAGACTCGGAAACTACGCAGCACATATCGACATACCAATGAAACCGGATGCAGACCCTGTCTCGCTTCCCCCGTTTCACGCTTCTCCAGCGAGCCGAGAAGTCATTGACAAACAAATGGATTCCTGGATAAAATTGGGTGTTATTGAGCCCTCGAAAAGTCCCTGGGCCGCGCCCGTATTCATCGTTTACCGCAATTCAAAACCCAGAATGGTCATTGACTTACGAAAAATGAACGAGATGGCCATTTCCGACGAATTTCCGCTTCCTAGACAGGACGACATTTTGCAAGCCCTGAATGGGTCCCAATGGTTATCTACCCTCGATGCGTTGGCAGGATTCACCCAACTTACGATGACGGACTCCGCAGCCGAGAAATTGGCGTTCCGGACTCATCGAGGACTGTGGCAATTTCGCAGGATGCCGTTTGGCTACAAAAATGGTCCGAGTATTTTCCAGCGAATAATGCAGGGAGTTCTCGCACCATTTCTGTGGATTTTTGCACTCGTGTACATTGATGACATCGTGATTTTCTCGAAAACCTTTGAAGAACACGTCAATCATTTGGATCAAGTATTCGGTGCAATCGCAAATGCGAATTTGACACTCTCACCTTCGAAATGCCACTTAGGATATCAATCTTTATTACTGCTAGGTCAGAAGGTCTCTCGGCTGGGACTATCGACTCACAAGGAGAAGGTTGATGCAATCGTACAGTTGGACACGCCCCGTAACGTGTCAGAACTCCAAGGTTTCCTCGGCATGATGGTGTACTTCTCAGCATACATACCATTTTACTCGTGGCTCGCACATCCATTCTTCCAGCTACTCAAAAAAGGTGTGAAGTGGGAATGGACCGACACCCATCAGGAGGCATTTGAGTTGTGTAAAGAAGTACTCACCAATGCACCGGTCAGGGGATATGCGATACGAGGAAGACCATACCGAGTCTACACAGATGCCTGTGACTATGGGTTAGCCGGGATCTTGCAACAAGTACAGCCAATATCAATCAAAGATCTGAAAGGTACACGCACTTACGACAGGCTGCGTCGTGCCTACGACGCTGGCGAGAAGATACCCACATTAGTTACCGTGATCAAGGGCATTGACGACGTACCCGAAGTGGGGAACTGGGCTTCAGAATTCGATGATACGACTGTGTACATTGAACGAGTTATCTGTTACTGGTCCAGAGTATTGAAATCACCTGAGCGTAACTACTCTCCTACAGAAAGAGAGGCCCTCGCTCTGAAGGAATCCCTCATCAAATTCCAACCGTACCTCGAGGGCGAAGAGATCTTAGCAATCACAGATCACGCAGCGCTGACGTGGAGCAAGACATTCCAGAACGTGAATCGAAGATTGTTGACATGGGGGACGGTGTTCTCGGCCTATCCCAACCTCAAGATCGTGCATCGAGCTGGCCGTGTCCATTCAAATGTGGATCCGATATCAAGACTACGTAGGAGAGTCCCAGCGCAAGATGGCCCGCCTAAAGATACAGTCCGAAGTGCGGATATAGTCATAGGAGAAGACCCGCTAAAGAGTATGTTTGATGAGTTGGGTCCCAAGTTTGAACAGAAGCTGCTGGAAGTGGCGACGAGGTACGTACAGTCGGAAAGCGAAGATTTACCGAGCTCCATCAATCTCGGGGAGATTCCGGTCCGAACTCCGCTCGGAGGTCCGGATCAAACTATTTCCGTTCCGTTCATTAGCTCGTCGTCGTATTCAGTACTCGTAGGGATCTCCCCGGAAGAAATCAAAGAGTGGAACGATGCCTATCTCTCCGACAAGCACTTCAAAACAGTGCTTGACCATCTGAAACAAGAAAACAATTGGATAAATCCACGTTTCCCACAGTACCATTACAGCGAACACGGGCTGCTGTATTTCGAAGATTGGCAAGGAAATAACAGATTATGTGTACCAGAAAAATTCCGTGTGACAGTGATGGACGAAGTGCACAATACAATCACTGAGTCAGCCCACAGCGGCTATCATAAATGTTATAATCGCTTGGCAGCCACTTACTATTGGCCGAAGATGTCGCGCGACCTCAAGCGGTACACAAGCACTTGTGATATCTGTCAGAAATCCAAGCCCCGACGACATGCCCCTGTCGGACTTCTGCAACCGATTCCGATCCCCTCGAGGCCATTTGAAGTGATTACAATGGATTTTATCCCAGAATTACCGAACTCAAACGGGTACGATTGCGTACTAGTTGTCGTTGACAAATTGACAAAATTCGGAATTTTCCTGGAATGCTCTACATCAATTACAGAAGAAGAAACGGCTCAGTTATTATTCAAACACGTCTTTTCCAAGTACGGACTCCCGAGACAGGTCATAAGCGACCGTGATACCCGGTGGCGGAACGAGTTTTGGCGAGAAGTATGTCGCTTGATGGGAATGAAGCGCAGCTTGACGACTGCATATCATCCGCAAGCTGATGGTCAGACGGAGATTCTGAACCAAGGCCTGGAAATTGCGCTTCGCGCCTACATCGGACCCTCACGCAACGACTGGAATACGCACCTAGACGGTCTTGCCTTGTCATACAATACAACACCTCATACAAGTACAGGTTTTGCCCCAGCTTACCTCCTGTATGGGTATTCACCAATCACTGGTAGCTTGATGATGACGGACCCGCCATCAATTAAACGTCCAGATGCATCCGGACCTGGGGGGGAAGTAACCGATACTACGCGAAATCAAGATGATCAAAATCCGGAAGCACTGGATGCCTCGCGGCGGCCACACAGCGAGGAGTCTAACCCGTTGATCATCAACGAGAAGGCTCAAGAGATGGTTGACCATTTTGAAGCCGACAGATCTCGGGCAAAAGAATCCTTGCTTTTAGCACAGGTATTTCAACGTCGAGCATACAACGAGGGGCGTTTAATCACTGAATTCGAAGAAGGTGATCTTGTAGTTCTCAACCCGCATTCACTGAACTTACTTCGGGATGAAAAAGGACGTGGTAAAAAGCTTCTGATGAAATATGATGGACCATTTGAGGTCATCCGGAAGCTAGGCCCAGTGACCTATCAGTTGAGATTACCCGTGTCATACGGAATTAATCCCATCATTAATATCGCCCATCTTGAGCGATACCTCCGTTCACCGCCCGAATTGGGAGATCGCCCAATTAAGCATCTGAATCGCGCAGATTTCGAGGAAGTGCCAGAGACTGAAGTGGAATGCATAGTTGCTCAACGATGGAGAAAGCGAGGAATTCGCCGGGTGCGGGAGTATAAGGTAAGGTGGAAAGATCACGGCCCGGAATTTGATGAATGGAAAACAAGACGTGCGTTGCAGAATGCCCCATCCATTATCCAGGATTGGGAAGCTAAAAATCCGGGCTATTAGGCTTCAAGTCTGAACACCAACAAAACTACAGCTAAATTATTCACTATAGAAACCGCAAATTGGTCACTGAACCTCGTCCGTTGCGGTTAAGGGCATGAGGCCTCAACACGTTGTAAAATAATTCCCATACATCACCATGTGAGTAGCGGCGGAGGAATCGTCCAGCGCCGCTCTATCCGGCCCCAAATTGTATAAAAGAACGATGGAATAACGGTATGAAGCCATCCATCCTCCCTTTCTCCCAAACTGTCGTTCACCACTGCCTCAGTCCAACAACTTCTCTTGTTTCTCAGCACTGATGGATCCACTGCAACACCACCCCGGCCGCGGTCTGGCCCATTTACGCCGGGTCATTCGCTGCCTGGAGGTATGCTTGAACTCTTGAATATACAAGTACAACACTGATATAACAACTAAAGCTTTACCATTTCGTCCTACGCGAAATCAGTTCCCTCGCTCTCACCCACCGATTTTCGATATCGGATACCCAACCTTTCGTTACATACGGCGTCCATTCTTTCGCTCTCTCCGAGGTCGCCGCTCACGGTATTTGGGGAACCGCACAGCTCGTCGCCCGGTTCATCCATTGCGCGGCCTTGGGCATCGATCTCACCAGCCGAGTCGCACAGTTCATCCCCGTCCATATCCCTCTGGAAGCCATCCGCGACGTCGGCCTCGCCATGCCTAACATCTCCCTGGTTCTCGGCTACCCCACCAATCCTTTTTTGCGCCGCCGCTTTGACTCGCGGCTCGCGGCAATCCAATTTGCCGAGTTATTCTGCGACTGGGTAGACTACTATGTCTTCTGGGTTGCCGAATGCATGCGTCGCACCATTCTTAAGGGCGAAGCGTCGGTGTTCGATTTCGGTACAGCCTTGGGCATTGGCAGAGCCTCCTTCTTCCTCCGTGTCGCGGAGGCTGGCCCCGCGTACCCCGTTTCGGAAGGCGAGGATAGGCGGAGCGAGGATACCTTCTTCCATACTGCGTTGGATCTGGAAGTCGCACGGATCATTCGTCCTTGGTATACTCACTTTGGAGTCATGGAAGGCCCCACTCAGGTTGGTGTTGCGCTATACCCTATTGAGTTCCCTCTTTCAGGTCCCATGGATGTCATCATGAACAGTGGGTTTCAGAAGATGGAGTTGGACTACGTGGAAATGCGCGCAGCTCGATCTGAATTGAACCTTCTTCATTAAATAATCGGTAAATCGGGTCTGGGGGGGCTAGTGTTATGGATATCACTGTCTTCGAGTAGACTCCTATTTACTTATTTAACGCGCCTTCGTATAACAAATCCCAGCATCATTCTGAACATAGTCATGTGATTAGTTCGGAATTATCTGATTGACTCGACCGCTCGCGAATCCCGGAATCGGAGTCACTCGCACTTGTATGACTCGTCATGACTCAAGATGACTTGTGTAGTAGATAGGTATATAAATCATGTACTGTCCTAATTGAGGGCATCTATTCTTTACCCAATACCACCACCATCTGCTTGAAACAAACCCACGTCCCGTGTGAACTAAGACTCTGGCCTGTAACGCTTCACGCTTGCACAGTTAGACTCTGCCACTTAAGTAATTGACGCGAGTGCTCGATTGCGAGAGTGTAAACTTGTCCTAAGTAAGTAAGACGCTTCGCCTACTTACGAGTTGTCTAACGTATTAAATTACTTGGACTTCGGCAAACCCTAAGTTGAATTCGTTAAGCTACGCTAAGTGATTCTTAAGAGATTTAAACCTATAAAAATATTCGAGTACCCCGAATCTATTGCTATTCGCAACATTGGTGGACACAACTCTCTGCGCCTGTGCTCACTTCAAAAATGAAGAACAACTCAAAATGAATAAAGATTTGGAACGTTTGGGGCGCGGCCCGGGCTCCAACAGGGGTCTCCTGCAAACAGAAATTTTTATTCTGTTAATAGTTGGAAGGGAAGATGTAGCCGTCGACCGGCCTCCTCCCTCTTTCCTCCCTTTTTTTGTTCCCGGTGTCGTCGAATCTTTCATCTTTCGTCCAGTCATGGTTCCCTAATTTTCAGGTGCGCACATCCGAGTTCACCCAAAATCAAATACATCAAACGGAGAATTCCCTTTCATGTTCTCACCAAACCAAGAATCCGGTTTTTGAATTCATCTCTGACAAGCGGCCTCTGTTCAATTGAGCGCTCTTGCAAACCGTTGTCGAGCGCCAACTCACGACAATTGACATGTACAGCTTGAACACCGCATGCAGCGCCGTGAGACATCACTCTGCACAGCAAGTCCACAGCTGTCGCACAGCTCTTCCACAACGTATATCCGTCGACCAGAAGAAACAGAAGCTCTTGATTCCCCTCGCCCACTAACTTCCATGCCCCTCAACCCTCACCAGACCTTGCGCATCGAAGGCGGCACTTTTAATGATGTCGCGGGAGATCTGAATATCCATAGCACCACTGTATTGTCCAGTTCCGGCTGTCGTGAGTCTTGAACCTATTATATTGCACTTGAGACCTTGTTGATAATGTTTTACTACAGCGAGGAGCGACGAGGTGGGAACGAGGTCTACCCGGCCAGGACGTACACATCCTTATCGTTCGCCCATGTTCAACTTTGCATTACCTATTTTCTTTTGCTAATGGGAATCGTAGCAAAATCGCGCTCACTTCTCTCCGGCCCCAGACATGAAGATGACCGTTCTGGAGCGGGCAAAGATATTTTGCCGCAGCATTGCCGTTGCCGCATGCAGCGGCAATCTCTGCGGCAGTCTGCGGCAGTCAAGTTTGCGGCACTTGTTCAACCGGTGTGAACCGCGGGAGTTAAGCCCCGAAACCGTGTAGGGACATAGTACTGTGATTAATACCCTGTTTAACATTTAGAGATGTGGAGATACCCATAATTTTGACGGCGCTGGAGACGACTTAAATATTGCTACAGCGGCAGTCTGCGGCAATCCTGCGGCAGACAAACAGCTGCAAATATTGTGCAGCGGCAGTCTGCATCAGCAAACCCTGGGTGTGCTACCTAGGTCTACATAGTTCCCATAGTTGCCATAGCTCCTGTATTTACCATAGGAAGGGTACCCTCTACATAGTTCTCCATAGTTTGGTCGGAGTGCTACATAGTTCTCCATAGTTTTCAGCAGTACTACATAGTTCTGTGTAGTTTGGTGGTTTGCGAAGCTTTGAATAAAATATAACTAGCAAATAAACTGTGCCCTTTTACATTTCATTGGACTGATGATGTTAAGCACTATTATCCTAGAAATAAGGCAAGTAAGGTAGATACAACTATTAGAGAAGCTTGCAAATAAAGTGACTCCTGCGTGAGTCGAACCGGCGACCACCGGGACATAATGTAAGAGTGCAGCATAACCACTGAGCCACACAACCATTAAAGCAACTGGTAGGCTGTTCAATATAAGGGGTCACCTCCCTCTCAAAAACAACTGTCTGCTCCCTGATACAACTTTGGTAACATCGTCATATAGATAGTGATAAATTCCAAACTAAAGTACCAAAACTCACAAAGCTCCACAAAGTCATCTAGCAATTTCCCTCTAAAGCCTTTGCTTTATTCAGCTGTAAAACACAAAATAAATTCATAGAGCTATTCTGAACACCATAGAGACAGATGAGCTGGACTATGAATATTTTTGTGAAGAATCTTGGTTATGTAAATACTTTATCAAAGAGCTCTTCTTTGCTCTATCTCAATGAAGTACTGTGGCTTTTTGAAATCTAATTGTGTATCTGAAATGCCTTGTGGCTCAGGTGCCTACAGGAATTGAAAAACTATGTGAAACTTCAAAAAACTATGTGAAACTATGCAGCTTGGTGGCAAAACTATGTACAACTATGCAGCTTGGCCGCAAAACTATGTACAACTATGTAGCTTTGACTGGAACTACAGAGTCCTATGGCAACTATGGCAACTACAGCCAACTATGGCCAACTATGGTCAAATCCAGGGTTTGCTGATGTGCGGCAGTTACAGCGGCAATTTTGGCACTTTGCTGCGGCAGTCCTGCATCAGTCAGCGGCAGTCCTGCGGTTGTCAGCGGCAGTACAAGTCGTGACACAGCGGCAGTGTGACATGGCTGCGGCAATGTAGCTGGCAATGTTCGACAGCGCTGCGGCACTCCCGCGTCAGTCAGGCGGCACTCCAACGCTTCTTTCGGACGTTCTTACCATCGTTAATTGCTTCAAGCTAATAAACTCCTTTCCAGAACCCCCTTTCAATTTATATCCTTCCCATGATGTTGCCGTTCAACAATGTTTGTGCTCACCGTCGAATTTGATCAGTCCAACCCAAACACCACGTATGCCGTCTAAAATTTCCCAAGCCCTCCCTTCTCTCATTTACCCTGATCGTCGCGAAACTTACACTACTGAAAGCATCCCTCCTTGCATTTGATACTTTCAACTTGAACTACAGGTGAACTTTCTGATCCGCCAACTTCAAGGATGGTGTGAATATTGCTCAACCGTATATGAGGCCATTCTCTGTGTATTATGATTATTATATATTGAAAGCATTCTAACAAAATGTGGTAAGCCTATGCTTCTTCATTGTGCGCGGCACTCTAGTGGGTGGCAATAGTACATCCACCCTGCGGCAGTCTGCGGCAAATTTTCGTACGGCACGATTAAGAACTCAAATCGTTCCGCAAGACCTTCCTTGGAGTTCGGTTACATGTTACGAGCCTGATTTTACATCCTTGGCAGTCTACAATACTTCTGAGGTGTGTGCGGCACTACAGGCTGAGCGGCAACACAGCCACCCTGCGGCAGTCTGCGGCAGTTCTGCGGCAATTTTTTTTTGTACGATCAAGCATACCAACATATCATTTTTGAGATGACGGGAGATTTGGATTGTTGCAGGTGTGAGGCATGCCCTAGTACGTGCCAAACTGATCCATTCTGCCTTTGAACCAAATCAACCAAAAAATAATCCTGAGTCGGGAAACACTCGAGACCACGACATCCACCGTATAATCAGTAACTAGGGCCCAATTTCTGAAGCCTCAAGAAGAGACTCCCTATCCATCCAATTGTACCAAAATTTCTACACAATGATGTGGCGAGGGTCCTTCCTTACTTTCAACGCTGCATTGTCCTTCAACTTACGTGTCACGATCCAAGTTGTTGCCCCCACCAGAAGAACTCAAATATTTCTCAAGACCTTCCTCGGAATTCAGTTTCGTGTTTCAAGCCTGGTTCTAAATCAGTGGGATTCTACGGTGCATCTTAGGTGCGTGCGGCACTCGTGTCTGCGGCAACACAGCCACCCTGCGGCAGCAGCAATTTTCGTGCGTTATCATTAAGAACTCAAATTTTTCCAAAAACCTTCCTTTGAGTTCAGTTGCATGGTTCAAGCATGATTTTGAATCTTTGGAAGTCTACAGTCCTTCTGAGGTGTGTGCGGCACCAGGGTCTGCGGCAACACAGCCACTCTGCGGCAGTCTGCGCAAATTTTTTTTCTGGGACAATTGAGTACGCCAGATATCGTCTTTCGGGAAAATGGTTCCTCCAATTTTAGTAGATGCACAGAGTGGCCTACTATATGCCAAACACGTTAATTCCGGCTTTTAACTGAGTTAATTAAAAAACAGTCCTTGGTTGAAAAACACTCGCGAGCGGTATACCGGCTACATAATCGTTGTGACTGCACCAATTTTGCAACATAGAGCTTGAGTCAATTAACCAACATGTCTTTGAGCAGACGTCCTTGCAAGTAGAGCACAGAGGCCGGCTAAATGCCAATATATTGCACGGGTGACGGTTGACCTAATCATTTAATTTGATTCACACTCGATGATGAGGTGGGGGATCTGTCCGTGGTGAAGAAGCACGCTAAGACGAAGGGGGGACAAAAACAAAGGGATATGTCCCCATCTGCGGTCACTTCTGAAGTGCTGTATGTAGTTTAAGTAGTGGGTGAGTATACACTGCGGGAGTCAATTACAGCGGTACTTCGGGCACTTTGCTACGGCAGTCGAACTGTTTTCAGCGGCGGTCCTGCGGTTGTCTGTGGCAGTATAAGCCTGACATAGAGGAAGTATGGTATGGCTTTGGTTGTTCAAAGGCCCCACCGCAGCACTCTTGCGCGGCTCCTGCGGCATTCTCCTTCGTTGTTGCGGCGGTCGTCTACGTGTCAGGCCATATTTTCCTTCTCTAAATTTCGACCCCATCTGAAAATGTTGTGCTCAATGATACATATCTCCGTCCTGAAGAACTGTATCTTTTTCGATAACATCGTTCAACATACTGTTCAAGTTTTTGCATGTATTGCAAGAACCATTTTTGCAATGGGTTGCCGGCCACCGGTCATGCACCTCTTTCCTGCTGCACCTTTTTATCCATACTGAGCTGAGATTCACTCAATAAAATTAATTGCCAACGGCATTAGGACCTTCGCATAGTGCGTGCAATCAATTCCTTACATTGATGCGCAGCGTCGTTCGACCTAGTTTTGAAACTTTGTTGCCATCCACGTTGAAGTGCTGAAAGTGTTCCTATAATCTACAGTGGAGTTTACTTGCGCAATTCTCGCCTCATACCGAATTCTCGGGCGTCTAGAGTGCTCCCGAGGTGCGTGCGGCACTATTACCTGCTGCAACACAGCCACCCTGCGGCAAGTCTGCGTCAATTTTTTTTGGTATGATCAAGCATACCGACAGATAGGTTCTGAGATGAGGGGAGATTTGTATTGTTATAGGTACGAGGCATGCCCTAGTATGTGCCAAACTGATCCATTCCACCTTTCAACGAGATTAACCAAAAAATACTACTCAATTGGGAAACACTCGAGAGCGCGGCACGGATAATAAAACCAGAATTTATGCCCCAAATTTTGTGGCCCAAGCGTGAGATTACCTACTCACCTCATTGGGCCAAAAATGTGTGGCCGATGCAGAGGTGGGTATTCCTATTGCAGATGCACGCACAAGTACTCTGACATCAATTCTTAATGACAACAGCCCGCATTTTGACGGACCGGGCAACATTTCTGCTGGGTGAGTGATCAAGTTTCCCTCAGGTCGGAAGCGCGGCGTTCACATGCTACTGCGAGTGAATATTCAACATCATGGAGGTGACTTCGGTGGCGACCGTGGTCCAGAGTATATTGATATCTTGAGTGTCCGAGGATGCCTACAATGTTATTTTATCCCAGGGAACATTGTTGCGGCACAACAGTAAGATTGCCGCAGTGCATGCGGCGATAATTACGTGACACTGCGGCAGTGTGACACGCTGCGGCAGTGTTGCCGCTGACTGCGGCAATCTAAATTTGTGCTGCGGCAGTCTGCGGCACACAGCGGCACTTTCACCGTGCCCTTCTGGAGCCGTTATCTCACCTTCGCTCAGTCTGAACACATTTGATCGGTCGGGAGTGAATGGGCGAAATGCTTCAGGCCATCGACACGACATCGGCCCAAACTTCTCCTCCACTCATTGCGGCGCCACAACTGGTACGTTCAACACCATAGCCGGAAATATGACAAACCTCAGCGTCACATCCTACGGAGAAAACGGTAGATCTGAACAAACACCCTGGGTGTCGTTCTGACCACCTTCCATAGGCCTTGACATTCTGTATCGCTCAATCTGTGCTGAGGCGGTGCACAGCTCAGCAGCACGTCCTCCGAACCCGTCTTGTCACCCGGGGACACGGAATCAGATATTGGAAAAACTTGATCATTGGCTGGGAGATCAGCGCCAAGAAGGTACTCTTTTATGGCTGCATGGAACAGCCGGCGCCGGAAAATCTGCGATCGCACAAACCTTTGCTTGGAGCTGCCAGGACCAGGGTCTACTGGGTGGTTCCTTCTTTTTTCTACGCAGGGACCCCGATCGTGGAACCTGGCGAAAGCTGTTCCCGACCCTAGCCTACCAGCTTGCTGCTGCGTTCCCCGAGATCAGGCCCCTGGTACAACGGGCAGTCGAAACCGACAAGCTTGTCGCTACGCAGACGATGATCCAGCAGTTTCAGAAATTGATTACTGCACCATTGGAGCAAGCGCCGACACTCGCATTCGCACCCGTCCTCGTCATCGATGGACTAGATGAGTGCGAGAACCACGGGGTACAGATAACGGTCCTCCAACTTATCATCGGGGCACTTCGTACACGACACATCTCCCTCCGTGTTCTCATATCCAGTCGCTCCGAACCGCATATTCGAGAAGTCATTCAGGCCGCAGAAAATGTTGACATCTGTCGGCATGTAGCGCTACGCGCTGATGACTCCACCTACGCTGATATTTCTCGATATCTTTCTGATGAATTCTTCCGGATCCGCCAGGTTCACGCCTCACGAGGAACACCGATGGATGATAGCTGGCCCGGCGCATATAACATCACCCATCTGGTGCAAAAATCGTCCGGAACCTTCATTTATGCAACTACCGTCATACGGTATGTTGACGACGAATATTTTCATCCCGAAGAGCGCCTAGAGTCTGTTCTCAAACTTGATCCCGAGAGCACGACTCCCCTCGATGACCTATATACACAAATTCTGTCGGAGGTTCCGAACAGCGCTCGGCTCCGGCGAGTTCTGCACGCGCTGATTGCCACGAACCTGAGGTTAAACCCCGAAGAAATTGACATCGCTTTGCAGTTGCGATGGGGAACATCGCGTCTCGCATTACGAGGCTTACATTCTGTGGTTTCCGTGCCTACCCGCTTTATCGGCTTCACCAAGCCAGTCACTTGGCTTCATGCCTCTCTGCGAGATTTCCTCGTCGACACAACTCGTTCTTCCGCATTTTGCGTTGCCAACGCGGAGTTGGAATGCGATCTCGTACGGAGCATGATTCGTGCGTTTTCAACGGGATCCATGAAGCCTTGGAATTGGGAGTGCGTCTCCAGTTGAATTTTCTTGTGTAAATTGCTGTGTTGATTTGCCTGCCAGACTCATCACACGTAATCTCCTGGATTGTTTAGTCCGAATCCCTCCCGCGGAAGACTTGTTCCTCTTCCTACGAAACGTGTGGGTCCAGCAAGTGATGTTCCGCACCACATGTTCAGTTGCCGCTTGGCTTCACGTACATTCCCAGTCTCTCTCAATTCCTTCGACTTATTTATTTATTCAGGAATATCCTTCACCTCCATCCGACCTCATTGAAATCTGGGAAGATCTGCATTATCTTACCAGGCTCAGTCCGTTCAAGGTTGGTCATGTTTTTCCATTGTGTTATCCTCCACAACCACTTCATATTCAGCAACGCGTTCGGGATAAGCCTTCCTCGCCTACGGACTTGGTCGACGACGCGATATATGCGCAACTTCTATCAGAAAACCCTCAACTCCTTTCTGTTTTGCGTGTGTCCAGCGAGCTGAATCATCATACTTTGGCAGAAGCACTGGATTTACTTGGGTTGCCATGGGAGGTTCTCCGGCCATTTTGCCGATTGCGTGGCAGCCTGAAAAACGACCCAACCGGAGCGAGGAGGAGGAGGAGCGAGGTGCGGGAGCGAAGCGACCGCACCGAGCGACGACGACGACGAGCTGATAGAGAGTGCTGGGCGACAGAGGTGTGTTGGGAAACCACGACGTTAGGGTCAACGTTTCGTCTGAAAGACTCATCAGGTGGCGTCTGATCCCATATAGATCACCGGAGGTGTTTGCCAAACATTGCAAACACGCCGGAACGGGATCCGCGGAACCTTTTTCAAAGCTCAACGCTTCCTCCGGACCGTCTCGGCTCACCAACTAAATCTACACCCCGCGCGCCCAGCGCGTGCAGAATGTTTTTGCGAAGTAGTTGGAATTGATTACATGCTTCAACAAAGAGGATCCAAGAGTGCAGCAATTTTGAGGCCCGGTCAAGGGTCAGGAAAATAAATTGAAGCACTATGGTCAACCCGATTAGCCCGGTCAAGGGTACAGAATAAAGGTATGATCCATGATCTTCTACTATCTTGCCCGGAACTCGTTAGAGCTCAACGGGTTCGAATGGTTTAGGCGTATAAATTTTATTGCTAAAAGAAGAACAGGATTTAAAACTCAAAATATTTTCGAAATCCGAAGGCACGCGCCGCCGCAAGGCGCGACCCGAAGGGTCGCGCGCGGCGCGTGCCGAGGATTGAGAAAAAAGAGGATTAAACGTTCTCCGCTAGCCGCCGGTGATAGTCTTCGAGTGTGTCTCGGTTAACAGTGTTAAGCCGGTCACCCAGCGAGGCTGGTTTTTTGAAGGAAGCAAGGAATCTGAATTTTGGGTAGCCAGCCCCCAGTTCATCCCACGCCCCGTCCAGCTCTCGCCAACATGGTTGGAGGTCAATTTCCTCCCACGTCGGATTATGGGTGAGCTTGAGAACATGCAGTTCGCGGTCATCATCCGAGGTTTTAGCCTTGGCTGAAATGAGTGCCTTAGGGCGCTCGACTTTGTACTGAATTTCCTCACAGACAGCTCGAAGCCATCCTCCTGGGTATCCGCGGTCACGTAGTCGTGTAGCAAAGTCGGTGCGGATTTTCAAGAAATCCGCCTCATTAGAGCACAGTCGTACGTAGCGGATCAACTCGCCTTTGACCCAAGCGCGCTTGGAATCAAGGGAGTGACATGATCGCCAGGGAATGTATAAGTAGGCATTCAATGCCTTTTGATATACGTTCGTCGTTATGCGCTGACGCGGGCAGAACGCCGGTGACGTTGGGTCAAAGCCCAGCGAGACTTGTACATCAAGGAAAGGGAGGTGCTGCTGAGACACCGTCCACTCCATCTTCATGTTGGGATGGAGTGACCCAAAGCGGTCCTGGAACCGTTGGACGTCCTCGCGCGTGCCAACAATGATGGAGAAAACATCATCGATGAAGCGTTTGTAGAAGAGGATGATGTCCTTGAGTTCGCGGAGCGCGTCGCTTTCGTACTTGGCAAGAAACAGGTTGGCATAAGTTGGTGCCGTCGCTGTTCCCATCGCGGTGCCAGTGACTTGGCGGTACGTTTTATCAGCAAATTCGACATAATTGAATTGTAACACGAATCGAAGCAGCAGGATAGTCAGCTGTTTGCGGCTCGTGAACTTCAGGCTTGACGCCTCCTCGTATGTTTTAAATTTCATGTCGGAGGTACGGAGGATTGAAGCGATGTTCGCAATCCCATCATCCATAGGGATGTTGGGGTACATCGCGACTACGTCTCCGGTGACAAGCCAAATGTCTTTCCCGCGAGGTAGCATCACCCCTAGGATTTCTCGACAGAAGGTTTTTGAGTCGGGGAGGATCCAGGGGAACTCGTTGAGGGAGGGTTTCAACTGGTAGTCAATAAACACCGAAGCGTTCGCCAGCAGGGTATCGAACGTTGGGACGATAGGGCGCCCCGACGGTGGAAGTTTGTGAATCTTAGGGATGACTTTTAGAACCGGCACCTTATCCCGTTTTTCGTGGATTGGTTGCATGAGCCACTTGTATTGTTGTTTTGTAACATACGGTTCCGCCTTTTCGACGATGTCCCGCAGTGTTGCAATCAATGCAATATGGAAGGGTTCTTCCTCCACGTAGGAGTCATTCTGAAGAAGTTTGAGCCCGGCGTTGTGGTACCATTCGGAGGTAACTAGACAGAGTCCCAGGTTTTTGTCGGCGGGGACGGCGAGGACGCTGTGGTCCGCCAACAACTGGAGCAAGTCTGAGAGTTCCTTGTGGTCAACATTGGGGCGTATGCGAACAGCCTGTCTGCTGAGTACTTCGAGTTCAATTCGGTCTCGCATGTTGGACAGCGCGGACTCGACGACCTCGATTAAAGCGGGCCCTTTGGCATCGGGACAGGGGATATGGAAGCGTGGCACAAATCGTGGTTGGCCGCGCTCGCGATCCACACCGCTAAGCAATATATCTATAGCTGTATGTTTCTTTTTCTTATCTGTAATTCTGTCCTTGTCGTTCTTCTGAACGCGGAGCCGGAGGCGGCGACCAAAGTCGTCGACGGCATCGAGCGCGTCGGCGACCGCGGTTGGGCGCGGTCGCGGTGTGAACTTAGGGTTCAAGGCCAGTACCAGCGTCTGCTCGGGTGTGAGCGAGACGTCCGTCAGGTTATGAAAGGCGCGGTTTCGTATGCGCGTGTCAAAATACAGCGGAGTCATGGTAGAGATTACAAATTGAATGCGTGCGGTATCGGGGGTGCGTGCAGAGAAGAATGCTTCTGGATATGAGTCAGGTCGGCGGTAATGAAACCGTTTGCCGAGTTGACTCACCCAAGAAATAGCGTCGGGTAGCGGCGGTGTTATGACTTCGGGGATTACGAGGAACGACCCAACCGTCGTATACACTTTCATCTGTGATCCTAGCAGATGCGGGGCCCTGTACGTGAGTGAGGAGGAAGTATTGCGACTTACTTCCTCCCTCTGCATAAGGCGCATCAAAAGAACCGTTTCCACGAACAGTTTCTACGCAGACCACCAGCATGTTATTATTTTCCGGTATCCTACCAGTGGAGATCCTTATCCCCTACCCTAGCGGATGGTTTTACATATTGACGCAAAGCCCACCGTGTGATTCCCTTTTGCGTGAGCTTGAGAACATAGACCTCGCACATTTATGTGAGCGGTTGGAACCATACACCGAGGCTCATGAGGCGTGTCACGCACGTTTCCTGAGTGACTACATCTTCCACTTGATATTGGACTGGTTGTGGGTACGTCGCAATTTTTGTAAACAGGTGGAGAGTTTGATTGATTTACAGACTTTCCCCTCTCCTCCGCTACAAATAATCCATGTATGGGAACGGCAGAGGGCGGCCACAAAGCAATGCTACGATTCTCTCCGTGCTAAAGCAAGTATAGAGTGAAAAATATGATGGAGAGTTGAACGTTCGGACACTCTGGCCTTGTAAATGTTCATAATGATAGCGCGTCCGAGTCAATGTCATCCCGGATTCTCAACAGAACTCGCCTCTGTTCCTTGGTTGAATAATTGTCTCGCGTGCTGGTCACAATCGTCTGTCGAAACGAATGAGTAGGATGCCACAGTGGTGGAAATTCCGACGGAAGAACAAAAGATGTGCTTACAGCCTGACACGGTACAAATTTGGCTGTTAAATCGCTCGCCCTCCGGATCCTTAAAGTTTTGTTCGCTGCTTCAAGATGAGAAATAGAAAAACCGATGCGAGCACGAGTGGGTGAGAAAACGGAGCTCGACGCTGGCGGTGCTGGAATCCCCAGGTTATCTCCGGTGCAAGACATTCCGACGAACCAGAAAGGCGGACGGTTGCGGGAATGATCATTTCCGGTTGCCATAGGAGATTTCTGGATCGGGAGAGTACATACATATGTGCTTGATCAAATTCCGAGAAGAATCTGCGCGTCTTGTGGGAGTTCCGCGGGCACGGGGTCGTTGAGTGGATGAGCACATTCGAACGGTTGAGCAGAATCAAAAAATCTCATGTGTGCCGCCGAAGAGTTTACTTTTGCACCTGCAGTTGAGGACGTACAGGTCCTCAGCCGCGTCCCGTCACCCAGAAAAAACTGCCTCACGAGAGAATCCAGCCCGATATTTCAATTCCAGCTTGAATGGAGATTAGAGATGCAGGAAGATACGAAGGACAGCGTAGGCGTAGTTGAGGAAAGAAGCACGACGTGGGGAGTAGGCAAGCCAGAATAAAATCGCAGTGCAGTTGAGTTGTGATGGTGAGTTCATGTTGAAGTCTTAGGCGTTGAACTCCAATGCAATCGCGTAAAGATACGTAAGATATCCCGGGAGAAACGATGTGAGGAGAGGTCGAAAGCGGCGGGGAGTCCAGCACGCTAGCGTGTGAACGAGTGGAAGCCGCCGCCGAAGTGTGCAGAGCTACAGATTAGTGAAATGAGCGATAAAATACCAGAATCAGAGATGCGGGCCAGTGGTGGTGGTCTGACGGCTGAAATAAAATCGGCGCAAGGTAGAAGGAGGCCCGTTGGCTTTCTAGCCATGAGCAAAAGTAGACGCAGCGGAGCATACTGTACCCTCCCGCCGGTTTACCATCCTTAACATACGGCGGCGGCGCAGAGTCCGCCGTATTCCCTGGGGATATTCTCCAGCAGGACTTTTATGGTATGAAGCAGGCCCCACCGCGGTTACGTTGTTGTGCGGGACTTGTGTATCGAGAGAGGCGACGGATGTACGGGCTCGTCGTTACGTACTACGACGCGCCCCCATTGGAGGCAACAGCACAGGAGAAGTGGCCGCCAAAAGAGCTGAGAAAGAGTAGAATGATTCACCCAGAGGGCCAGAACTTCATCTCGCACAGACGACGCACACTAGAGCTAAGAGTGTACCACATCGGGCTCACCGACGAGTCGATGATCACACCGATTTGACACCGACGGCGCCGCAGGACGAGGTTTCATGCTGCTGTGGGAGAATAGAGCGTCGGAATGAGGCCAGCGACGACGATGAAGAGGAGGACGGGCGCAAGTTGGTCAGGCATGTGGATCGGACATTGATCGGACAATCGGATGTGATCCACTGATTGTGACGTCACGGCGACGTTATCTTATCGCAGAACGTTGTGCTGCCGAATTGCTGCCGAATCCGAGTTTTCGTTGACTGAGACTCGACCCCGACTCTCATTTCTCCGCACTGAGAAAATCATGCGGACCGTTCACCTTGACGGATAGTGCTGCCCTCCCTTTTCTCCGGGAACACTACTCACGACACACTATGGGACCTTCTCTCGAGAATCGAGATGACCGTTTCTTGTTCGGCGCTGAGAAAATGTGTACACGGCTTTCCTGGAAAACCGTGGAATTTCGTCGGATTGATTCCCGTTGGGTTTCAATGGGCAGATTACTGAATATCCGATCATTTTAATTTCGGTTGTAATTCACTGGCAGAAATCAGTCTTACAAACAAATGCATCGAGGGTAGTATCCCTGTTACCTACCCACCTGTGAGAATTTGTGAACTAACCCTTTTGCATGACAATCGGACGATGACGCACATTTGCTCGACACAGGCCAGTTTTGCAGTCCCCAACTCGCTCGGTCGACACGTAGTGTCAACAAGCTCGGATTAGTGATGTGCCGGGTCGGGCTTGAAGCCCAAGCCCATTGAAAGCCCGACCCAAGCCCGACCCGCACCGGGCTCAGGTAGGGCTCAGGGTCGGGCCTCAGATTTTGCCCGACCCGCGGCCCGGGCTCAGGCCCGGGCTTCAACCAATTTTTTTTTTGCCTGGCTCATGCCAGTGAGGCCATGCCCAAACACAATTTTTCTTCTTCCCTATGCCAGCCATCGTGCCGTGTTCAAATCATGATCCCATCTGCGGATGCCGTTTGACTTCCACGGCGATACATAACCTAACCGCGACAAAACCATCATGGATCATCTCATTCACACCCAGAACCCCATCCGGGCAAGTGAGCAAACTCTCTTGCTCACACTTTGCTCATTTTGTTCAGGTCCCTGTCCAATCTTTCACTGCCGGTGCTGCTGCCGGTGGCGGTCAAGCGGCGGAGCGCATGTTTTGATTATAATTGTCGAACGTCGGAATGTTCCGTGATACCCCCTTTTACTTATTGCCTTATATAGGCAGGCCTGGGCCTGAGCCCAAGCCCGACCCGACCCAGGCCCGACCTCCAAGTCAGGTCGGGCCCAGGATTTTGTCAAGCCCAAGCCCTCTCCGACCCGACCCAAGCCCGGGCTTTCAAGCCCGACCCGACCCGAACAACACTAGCTCGGATGGGGCCTTCAAGCGCCGCTGCCGCCACGCACGCAGCTGAAAGCTTAAGAAAAGTGACCATCTCATCCCTAATGTTGGCGGCAGGCTGCTGAGACGGATAACGGCTGCAATGTTTTGTTTAGCCCCCAAGGAGGACCAGGTGGAACAAAAGTGCTCACAGTAATACTCAGGTGCAATGAAGCACATGCCACACTGTCAGGCTCCATGGTTTGATATTGATGCACTCCACAGCTGCTTCCAAGCCCAATCTGCCTGTCACAGAAAATTGTCGGCGGGACTCGGAGAGTCTTTGAACGTGAATGGGGTGTTTTCGAATCCTCGTGGCCGTCGTTTTCGCGATGCGATCCTTCGCGAATTCGGAATAAAAGGACGAGAAATTTTGGCCCATTATTCCAATAATGTGCTATGCTTCGAGTTAAACAATAAATGTAGTCATTGAAGAGAAAGCTTAGGTTTGAGCCTCACTTGTTGAGAGACTAAACATTTCCAGAGCAATGCAGAATGCGGCATAAGCCAACAGAAATGAAGGCAAGCGAGGGCCCAGAAGGGTTGCATGCAATGATGAGTAGCATCGTGGCAAGTCATGTCATTGCCGCGGTGAACTAACATGTCACCCCGGGCATACTGGTCAAGCTGTGATAAAGAGATGACGAAGGAAAGGGGAGGAGGATCAGATCAATCAAGGGATGATGCCCGGGCGCGGAGTAAACTTCCAAATATAGGTTTCTCGCACCATATAAGGAAACGTGTGAATCGCGTACTTTGCTTTTTTGACTCCCCCCAAAAAACCAACAATATACATGGAATCCCAGAAAATATGAAGCTCTTCGAATTTCAATGGTTCAGGCATGAAAATTTTAAGGGCACTCCCTGGGCAGCTAGCGTTTCACCGACCTGGAGCTTGCTTCACATCAGGAAATTGGTGCCGGCGATGCCAGCTCCACTAGGCTGTGCATCTGGAAGTGCCTCGGCCTCAATTCAGCTTGTCGCAAACCGCGCGCTTTGTTTTGAGGGCACCGCCTCGATTCCTACCAGTCTTCGGAGATAGAATACTGTAACCGACGAAGGTCTGAACCTGTCTGAACGCGGCTACTACTCATTAATATTTACTCCATTCCCTTCAACGCGTCATTCGATTTAACTCGTCCTGAATCAAGGTAAAAAAGAAAGGCAGGCCCTAGCAGCAAAACCGCGACACCGCCACGAATCGAACGGGGATGTCCTGCTAAATTATCAAGGCGTGGCGTCTACCACCGCTCGCGAGCTGGTATGTGCACTTGTTTCTTCTTCATTGTATATGAGGTGTCATTTTTTACAAAGATCTTCGTGCACGCGATGTTTGATACCCGAGTATTTCTTCAGTTGGCTTTCAAGCGGCTGATTCATCTGCAGCTCAGTGACCCTGTACGCTATGCTCCTTATGGCTCGAACCCGAGTCAAACGCACTGCGGGACGCCCATTCGACTTCATTCTGAACTGCCCTCGACAACTGAGTATTGGCAAACTGAAGTGCCTCCCACCACCAAACCGGTATGCTACTCATTTGCATCCTCCTCTTCTCGAGCGGAGCTCACGCGAGTCATTTACGAGATGTGCTTAGAGCCCGCCAGTGCAAATTACCTCACGTTTCTCACCATGGCCCTTTGCATACCTCAGGCCTGGTACCAGGTAGCATTACACACGGTCCGAATAACGAACGCCGGCTTCCAGGAATAATCCCGGTGTACAAAGCAAGTAAATTACGCTATCGCCCCTGGACGTCTTCCCGCCAACAGACCGTCAGAACGCCAGATGGGCGCCGGGATAATCAAAATAGCACAACTACAAGAGCGGATGGCTCAGGCCCGAATCGAACGGGGACTTCTCCCGCGACATCTTTGTAGCGTGTGAACTCAAATTAGTTAACTAAAGAAGTATCTACCTCGACAGTGATTATGTGGCTCTGGAGTTTCCTGTACCGATTCAGCTCAGCATGGGAATGCGTCTTCCTTTGCCACCAATTCTACAGAGGACTCGGCTTCTGTACTTAGGGTCACGGCGATAAACCGCGTCATGAACGAAATCATAGAATAGCTCGGGAGAAGGTCTAAAAAAATGTACGCGGGACTTGTATTGGCCCGCGACCTTCGAGACCCGCGCTGGGAGGTAGGCAGGTGGCATTACGAGGTACGGTCCGAATAACGAGGAACGCGCTGATATAGATTGATGCATTAGGTCCTGCCTGCTCTCGGCAGATCCTTCCAAATGAGCTATTTTTGCAAACAAGAGTAAAAAAACCGCATAACAGTGACATCCAGAACATGACGGTCAAAAAAGAATCGCTGTAGGAGTACTTGTAAATCGGGATCGCCGCAGAATTTAGAAGGGAAATTCAGACCTCATGTAGCATTTTTCGCGTCGCCAGGCACTGTGTTCACAAGTTTTGCGATTCCATAATATCTGGCATCCCGGAAAGTCGGTAAGGCTGCTGTCCTTTATCACATTCAGTTATCTGAGAAAATTCAGGCAAGTCCGTGTTCCATATCATGTCATTCGGTAACCATTTTAAGTTCGAAACGGCAGGACAAGCGGCACGCAGTGTTGGGTTCTCCGCACTTGTGCCGCACTTGCGGTATAACGGAACCTGGGACGATGAAATGAAGCAGTCACTGCACTGGCAATGTGCTTCAAGTTGACGAGCAATGGTTGTACTGAAATCGAAGCCGTGGATAGCACTCGAATTGAATCAGCCTCCTACTGATCAGTACATTGATGATGGTTTCTGCATTCAAGTTGGTACTCTCCCACATTGTCGGAACCGCATGCATGTCTCCTTCACTGCGACACAACGAGAAAACCGCCGCCAAACCTATTGGGTTTTTCGTCTTTTCGACCAACCCCTACACCTCTGCACATATCATGGCACGGCCATACCACACCCTGGTGGTGACAATCTTGGGGCTGGTGGTTCTCCTCACCATCGCGGGTCCCAGGCTCAGGCCTCGAGACCTCTTGCAGATGACCAACGTCGCCGGCGGTGGTGCAGCACACCGCGCGCCTGACCGACCACCGATGTACGCGGCACTGCGCAAGTGGGAGGCTGCGCTTCCACAACACAATCTATCGCTGCCATTCCCAGAGGGAAAGACCGGCCGCTACGTAAAATTCTCGAATCAGATCCGCTTTTTGGGGTGGAATAACTGCTTGGGCGAAATGTACGTGGGTTTTGGAATACTAGTAAGTTGGGAATACTGAAATAAAATACAGCTTACTGAACGCGCACCTGGCATACGTCTCCGGGCGGGCATACGTGTTCCAGGATTACTACTGGGCGGAAGAGCACTACCATTGGCCGAGGGAGCGGTGGGTGACCGAGAATGCACGAACGCCGCTGAGCGCACTCATCTCGGGCCCCGCTGCGGGTGGTCCTTTCGAGGAAGACGATCAAGCCCCGCGCGCCGTCTCCACAGAGTGGTTCGACGTCGTCTGCCCGCAGAGCGAGCGCCGATACATCAACACCCGCGACGTCAAGCCCGCGCTCGCACATGCACCCGGCATCGACGTGCTCACGCACTGGCAGACGCTCCTACGCTATGCGCCCGAGCGCTGTATTGAAATCGTCGCGGCAGAGGAAGATCCCTTCCCACAAACATTCGACCTTAACCTGTGGGGCAGCCCGCGGCTCCTTACACTCTGGGACTCGTTGTCGCAGTCGCCCATATCCCGCCTACTCGGCGACTCACCCATCGTTCACGCCGCCCTCGAGGCGAACGTGTATCAGCTCGTCCCACGAGGTCCGCGGCGGCCGCACATCGCCCCACGCGATCCTTTCCGTCATGTTCTTGCATTCCACCTCAGACGAGGGGACTACCAGGACCACTGTCGCGAGCTGACATGGAGGAATGCGGCCTTTTATGCCTGGAATCTCTTCGCGTATCTCCCGGACCGCTTCGTTCCTGAGCCAGACACGCCAGGGAAGGAAGAGCGTTTCTTGGCGCGTTGCTGGCCGGATATCGCAGCCGTCGTGAAGAAAGCGGCGGCGATACGCCGCGATTACTTGGCTCATGCGGCCAGTCTCGGTGCGACGTATCCGACGCTGGACACAATGTACCTGCTCACAAACGAGAAGAGCAAATGGGTCGATGAGTTGGAGAATGAGCTGCGGAAGGATGGATGGTGGGTGGCCGCGAGCCACGATCTTGTACTCGACGTGGAGCAGACGGACGTGTCGATGGCTGTAGACATGGAGATCGCCCGTCGCGCTGAGGTGTTCATCGGCAACGGTGTGAGTGAACTCTCGGCCCTCTTGTATCCTGATTTTTTACCTGCGTATCCAGTGGTCCTCTTTCACCAGCAATATCGTTTATCGGCGCCTCCTCGACAAGCGGGACCCTATAACTATCCGCTTCGCGTAGTGTGCCGCTTCAGGTCGTCTTGATCGACGTATCTAGAACATGCACGAGGAAATGTATCCCGCTCCAGAAGCCATCGGTGCTGTATAGTGTAACCCAGAGAGTGGTGGCATGAACCAGCATTCTTTGTAGCTTGCCAGGTACTCATCAGGCTGGCTCCGAAAACAACTCTAAAATAATGACCTGGGCCAAACCTGGGCGACAGCTTTGCTTCCGAATTTCCTAGTGACGGAAGTGCTGAGGTTGGCAGACACATCGATTCTCCAGATCTGCGCGAGCCCCCAGCGGGAATCCAGGACCCTTGGAGGACGCGTGGCAGCGGAAGTTAGAAGGCGGTGCCGGCCGATCGGGCCGTGATCCGTGTTCATGTTCAGTTTCACCCAAATTTCGCCACATCTCGAGCAAGTCCTTTTCCTGTTCACCAGCCTCTTTATCTCGGCGCCCTTCTTTATGATTGAACCCCATTTGAATCCCATGCCTACCCTACTGAAATTTCGCCCCGCCGTCTGAGGCCGTCTCAGCTTCATTCCGGATTCGAGCCTAAACCACTAGTAAAGTTGGAGCCCCCACAGCCTCTCAGGCTGTGGTTATTATGCGGACTAAATAGGCTACTCTGATGTGCGGAGGTCTATTTAACAGCTATATCTACACAGAGAAATTAAACGCGGAAGGGGAGAACAACAGCATGTAGTTGCATGAACCAGAGGCGGTAGGAAATGCATGGAGAAATGGATCGGAGACAATGCACCAAATTAACCACCGACAACAATTGCATTTGACCTTATATTTGATACAAAGCTTATCTGACTCAGGCACGCACAAAGCAGGACCCATGATTATCCCAACATAGGTCGGATACCGAGTTCGGACAAAATTTTCTGAAAATTTTGGCCAAAAAAAAGCCAAAAAGAACGGCCTTGTCGAAATGATCATTTTGGCCGACTCAAAAAGCGTGGGAAAGAAAACAAAGTTCGGACAAAATTCAACTTTGGGCCCGATTTCGGTATCCGACCTATGTTGGGATAATCATGGGTCCTCACAAAGCGCACAAAGAACATGTTTTCTCACGTGATGAGTCGCCACCCTCGAGGCGACGTCGTTGCGCTTTTCGTTCAGCTCCCCCATGTCAATTCCACAGGACCTGCTACCGGAACACCTTGCGCGGCGCGATATTCCCGTCACTCGGGTCTCCGTACGGGAAGCTTCAAGTTCAGACACGATAACGCCGCTCAACATCAGCAAACCCTGGGTGTGCTACCTAGGTCTACATAGTTCCTATAGTTGCCATAGCTCCTGTATTTACCATAGGAAGGGTACCCTCTACATAGTTCTCCATAGTTTGGTGGGAGTGCTATATAGTTCTCCATAGTTTTCAGCAGTACTACATAGTTCTGTGTAGTTTGGTGGTTTGCAAAGCTTTGAACAAAATATGACTAGCAAATAAACTGTGGACTCTTCCATTTCATTGGACTGATAATGTTAAGTGCTATTATCCTAATTTTGAATCCTACGAAAGGCATCTAAGGTGCAGGTACATACAACTATTAGAAAAGCTTGCAAATAAAGTGACTCCTGCGTGAGTCGAACCGGCGACCACTGGGACGTAATGTAAGAGTGCAGCATAACCACTGAGCCACACAACCATTAAAGCACATGGTAGGCTGTTCAATATAAGGGGTCACCTCCCTCTCAAAAACTACTGTCTGCTCCCTGATACAACTTCCGTAACATCATCATATAGATAAATTCCAAACTAAAGTACCAAAACTCACAAAGCTCCACAAAGTCATCTAGCAATTTCCCTCTAAAGCCTTTGCTTTATTTAGCTGTAAAACACAAAATAAATTCATAGAGCTATTCTGAACACCATAGAGACAGATAAGCTGGACTATGTATATTTTTGTGAAGAATCTTGGTTATGTAAATAGTTTAACAAAGAGCTCTTCTTTGCTCTATCTCAATGAAGTACTGTGGCTTTTTGAAATCTAATTGTGTATCTGAAATGCCTTGTGGCTCAGGTGCCTACAGGAATTGAAAAACTATGTGAAACTATGCAGCTTGGTGGCAAAACTATGTACAACTATGCAGCTTGGCTGCAAAACTATGTACAACTATGTAGCTTTGACTGGAACTACAGAGTCCTATGGCAACTATGGCAACTACAGCCAACTATGGCCAACTATGGTCAAATCCAGGGTTTGCTGATGAAGGCGATGCTTCATGTCGGAATCTCTACACAAGTTTCGAGCGACGGGCGGCTCAAAAGGCTCGCCTTGGCCACCTGCGACGCTGTTACCCTCATCTCAGTGGAGTCTAAAGAGCAATCCTGGATGAAGATGCGTGATACAGCTCTGGCAGGGCTTCTACGGAGCGGGCCAGTGCTCGTGGGCTTTGGCATAGCGCGTATCGCGCTGCAGATACATCACGACATACGAGTACATATCAACAATGGCGTCGATCTCTCGACACTCTGCTCCCTCTCCACTCGGGAACCTTGGTCACCGTCTAAGCTGGTCGGCACCCGGTTGTGCCCCATGGCCAGTTTTTCGAAGATCGATCGTTTGTGGTACGGTGGAGCGGAGAGTGAACATAGTGAACGAGAAGTTGTATTACGGGCTTGGATCTCGGCAATGTACGTTATCTATGACCCCTCTCGGTGATACGTTGCCTTAACCCAAAATTCGAGGCTGGGGGAGGCGTGCGCTATGCAAATTGTCGAATCACTGAGGGTCAGCACAGCAAATTTAACCACCAAGGCGGGTCCATTTCCCGATTGGAATATGAACCCATCTCAGCTCTGCTCAACAGGAGTTGTCGATTCTGGAAAATCTGGTGGTTCAGTCCGACGCACTTGCAGCGCATGAACCCAAGGAAACGCCCAATGATTTCATTCGCGGGGTGATGACAACGGAGGGTATGAAGCTCGAGAACGCCCGGTATCAGAACAGAGTGCGCAAGAGTCATCAGGTTTGTCCGAATATTTTATATTGGCGTGGGTTAATTCGTTTCTTAGACATCCGTAATCATGACGAACGAGCACGGCCAAGAGTTTACAGGGCGTGCAGACGGAAGCAACGGCCGTGTCACCGACATCAAGTTCGATCATGCTGTACTAACGGGGGACCTTGCTGCGGTGCGCGTCGTCGGGAAGCAGGAGTTGACAAATTCGGAAAAGGCCCGTGATGAGTTTCTTCTGTTGGCGCTTCGCGGCGAGCTGAAGATAACGGATGGGCCATTTATACGGCTCCTTTGGCTCTCCGGGCCTGAGCAGCGGGGGGAGCTCAGTGCGCCTACTACACGCGGAACGATCGCTACCCGAGTTGCTGGGCTCAATGCATCACAGATGCGAGCGCTCGATAGGATGACTTCAAGTATGCCAATCGTTATTGTTCAAGGTACTTACGTTGTGCGTGGGCCTGCTTTCCGGCTCACCTGCCACATTCAGGACCCCCTGGGACCGGTAAAACCAAAACCATCTCCGCCGCCGCAGCTGTATGGGAAGAGCTTGGAAGCCCCGTTTGGATCGTCGCCCAATCCAATGTGGCGGTCAAGAATATCGCACAGAAGTTGGCCGACCTTGAAATTACTTTCAAGATCGTCGTCTCCAAAGAGTTCTATGTTGAATGGTGAGAACCTCGTTATTGGTGTTGCTCCTTCTCAAAGAGAACGGAATGCGTCAGGCACGAACACATTTACGGTCCAATTGAGGACTTTCTTATCCGGACCGACGAACTGATGGCGGATCAACGGGGGATAGTGCATATTTTGAGCGGAGCCCGTATCGTACTCTCGACATTGTCGACGCTGTCGAACCCGGGGTTGGATCAAGTCGGAATCTTTTCCCTAGTACCATTGGAGAGACTGGTGGTCGACGAAGCTTCACAAATCAACGCATTTGACTTCATGGTGGGCGGAACCTCCCGGATCTAGGGCTGTACGCCGTGCCCGTCATGCCGGTTCTACGGGTTCCGTGCGACGGGTAGCCGACCCGTTCCGTCAGGCTCTTCGACTGCGTTTTTGATGGCCGGGCCCGTCGAAAACGGCTGTCAACGGGTCGACGGGTCCTAAAAACACGTCATAAAATGTCAAATACGATGTGATGGCCTTTGGAAAGGCATGCTTCACGCAAATGTAAGCCTAACACACACAGTAGGCCACAGGTTTTGAACGTACTCGGTAGTTCCCACAAGTAAAATGACGGCCGTCGCGTGACGGACCGTTCCCGTTCAGGACCCGTCAAAACGACGGCCGTGCCCGTCGACGGGACGGCGTGCAGCCCTACCCGGATCTTGAGGTGTACGTTCACTCATTCATTAGCAGCACGTATTTTTCAAATTCCGAAAGTCGTTACAAAAAGTCTGCTTCTTTGGGGATCCGCAGCAATGTACGCTTTCTTTGCTGTCTCGACCTACGCCCATTGAATTCCCAATCAAGTGCCGCCGTATGGACAAGACCAAGCGCCGACACTGAAGAGCATTTTCGAGTTCCAACATCTACAGATTCTGACCGAATTTCTTGACACACAATGTGCGTTCAGTTCTTGACACAGTCGATCAATCTCATTCCCATGCGCCTACCAGACCGAATGCCCATTCCTATCGGCCAGTTTATTTCCCATTGCGTATACGAGGGGAAGCTCTCTTCGCAGCACGATATAGAGAGCATGGATTGTCTCGCATTCATAGACGCCAGAGGCGCTGAAACATCCAGTGGTCTCAGTTGGAAGGTAATGTCAATCTGAAATTACATGCCCAGTATTGACGAACATGTTCTACTTCTACAGAATCCCAAGGAAATGCAGACCATCTGCTATCTTGTTCGACGCTACACCCAGACCGGCAAGAAATTCTGTATTATAACACCCTACGACGCACAGCGGGCCGCTATCGAACGGCAGCTAAAAGACGAAAATCTTCCGCACGAAGCGGTGTACAATGTAGACTTTTTCCAAGGTGCGTAGTCTACGGACACTTGAATATGGCCGTCCCTCCATTATCTGTGTCCGCCAGGAAACGAAGAGGATTACGTTCTGGTTTCTGTGGTCCGTACGGAAGCACCGGGTTTCTTGCGGTCGCTCAACCGCATGAATGTGATGCTCACGCGGGCGAAGAAGGGCATGGTTATCGTGACATGTTCGTCGTTCCTTCGCGGATCTGGTGAAGGCGCCCGAACCCTTTTGGGAAAGCTCGCACAGTATTGGGAGACTCGCGGACACGAAACGTGGATCGACTGGACACGCGTGGCGGATGGAACGGCCAACCTGCCTGGATGTTCTGCGACTCACTTGCAGTCGGAATTGGGCTTGCGCGTCGTAAAACCAATGTCTTCCAGCCAGTTCCCACGCATTTCGGGACGTAGCGTCTCCATTGTTGCACCTCACGCAGAGGAGAAGTGGCGGAGACCTGAAATTAAGGATTCCGATTTCCCACCACTGGCATCAACCTCCACACCAGTTGGGCCTGCGAAGAACGTCGTGTGGGCTCAGAAAACTCATTTAGTATTTAACTCAGGATCCTCATCCCAGACGGTGGATCCGGCCCAAGCATGGCCCATACGTCAGGCATCGACTGGTTCTTGGCGCAAAACCAGCTCAAACACACGGCCGGTGTCGAGTGACTTTCCTCCGCTTCAAAGGAGTTTGAAGAAACGTAGTTAGAATAACAGTAGTGGCCTGCAGATTGGAACATTACTTAAATGTCAAAACGAGTGATTTCTATGAACAGTAGTTCAAGTACGATCGAAACAGAGTGTAGTCATCCTATCGCTCTCAATTGCTGTGCACCTCGATCGCTTCATGGTTGCGAAGATGGCTGCAAAATATATATATATATAGAAATGTGGATTCACAGAGGGTCGACAACGGAAGGATGGCCAACATTTTCAAGCAAGTGCGGTTGGAAGCCAAATGGGGGACGATGAACTGTTAGAAATAACGGGCGACCAAATCAGGTGGGGAACTCAGTGCTTTTGAGGTATCCGAGGAAGACTAGCTACATAACCAAGTGCAAAATAAAGCACCTATATAGCCCAGTAAACACCTCTAGTTAGAGGTGGAGTACCCATGCTACTCCACCTCTAACTAGAGGTGTTTTGAGCCGAATCCGTTTCACTCGATAAATTGTTAAATAGCGATCGATAATTAGCGATAAATAATTATTTAGAGAGCGCTAGATGGAGGGAGAATCGGAGCGGGCGCGCCCCCATCAATCTCATTGACGTCGCCATCAAAGATGGGCGGCAACGTCGCGAAGCGCGCCTCGCGCACCGTCCCATCACGCCCATCAAAATTCCCGCCGCTCCCGCCCAACTTGCCCGTTCCGGGCTCAAAAATAGCCGTAAAATCGCAAATAAATCAAGGTATATAGGTGGAGTGTTCCCCATCAATCTCATTGACGTCGCCATCAAAGATGGGTGGCGACGTTGTGAACCGCGCCTTGCGCGCCGACCGATCAGCGCCATCAAAATCCCCGCCGCCTCCGCCCAACGTCCCGAAAATGGCCGTAAAATCGCAAATAAATCAGAATATAATATATAGTGAAGCACGCCACATCAATCTCATCGACGTCGCCATCAAAGATGGAGGGCGGCGTCGCGAAGCGCGCCTTGCGCGCCGACCCATCAGCCCCATCAAAATCCCCGCCGCCCCCGGCCAACTAGCTTGAAAATTCGCCGTAAAATCGCAAATAAATCAGAATACCTAGTGAAGCACGCCCCATTTACGTTGCCATCAAATATGGGCGGCGGCGAGAAGCGCGCCTTGCGCGCCGACCCATTAGCACCATCAAGATCCTCGCCGTCCCCGCCCATCGCCCATTCCGTACTCAAAAATAACCGGAAATTTCCAAATACCACAGAGTATATCTGCAAGACATATACAACATGACTGCGAGTATCTTGAGCATCACGGACGTGGAAACAGTGCACATTTGACTCGACGTGCCCACGTCGCAGGCTGCCGCTGCAACCCAACATACGTCAGAATGCCCCTTGAACTCATCTCTTCCAAAGTGGTGAGTACTCACATAGATGATGGAAATGACGGACAGGAACCACCCGACATGCAAGGCCCGTGGCATCTTGGAGGGTGAGTATATATTTCTGGAATGGTATGAGAGACATCGCAAGAAATAATGATAGTACGTAGTTCCCAGTATATCGAGAGAGTCTCTAGGGAGCATTCTTGACTCGGGGTCTCAGCTAGTTTGTTTGCGTAAAGGCACGGGGGCCGGAAACCCGCGACAGTAAGACGTGGGGAGAGAGGTGGATGGCCAATACTAGTTTTGGAACCGGCCCAAACGTGGCTCATCAGCGGTGAGTTCGCGATCGCCAAACAATTCTAACCTAAATCATGTAGCCATACAATCACATCCTAAATTCACACAAAAATTCTGGAGTTATAAGGCCCATCGTCTACCTTCATGAAATAATCATGAAGAGATTCCGCCAAGCAGTGGACACCATACAGCTAAATTTACATTTGGGCAAAAAATGGAAACTCACCAGATTGGTTGCAATATACGCCACTTCATGCTCCCAAATTTTGAGCATGGTTGGCGGAGTCTGTCTTACACATTTCGAAACAATGAGTTCGCGATCACAATTGCAATGAGTTCGTGATCATACTCTCTCAAGACTTCAACTCATTCTAAAACCAAGCATAGTCTTAGACGAAGGCACTGTGGATAAGACTCTAGATAATATCAAGCCCAGCGCGGTCCCATTTCGGAACATGCCAGGTTTGTAGTGTACAGTACATAGACCGGGCTACACTACTTACCTGCCTTCGACCCCCCACCCTCCTACATCTCTCAGCCTGCAAACCGAGGAGGAAGACAAGAAGGACTGAGGCGCAAAGAGCTCGCGTGCGTTGTTTGGGCCTTCAGGAATTGCCAGGACCATTGACAACAGCGCTAGCGGCCGACTCCACCAAGGTGACTTTCAGAGTTCCACGGGACTTGAGGCACAGTTATGCCCAGGATTACCTCACCCTGATCTTCCGTGTGTACTTCTGAGTACACCATAATTTATGTGCGATTTACGGCTATATATTTTTAAGCCCGGGGCGGCGGGGATTTTGATGGTGCTAATGGGTCGGCGCGCAAGGCGCGCTTCTCGCCGCCGCCCATATTTGATGGCAACGTAAATGGGGCGTGCTTCACTAGGTATTCTGATTTATTTGCGATTTTACGGCGAATTTTCAAGCTAGTTGGCCGGGGGCGGCGGGGATTTTGATGGGGCTGATGGGTCGGCGCGCAAGGCGCGCTTCGCGACGCCGCCCTCCATCTTTGATGGCGACGTCGATGAGATTGATGTGGCGTGCTTCACTATATATTATATTCTGATTTATTTGCGATTTTACGGCCATTTTCGGGACGTTGGGCGGAGGCGGCGGGGATTTTGATGGCGCTGATCGGTCGGCGCGCAAGGCGCGGTTCACAACGTCGCCACCCATCTTTGATGGCGACGTCAATGAGATTGATGGGGAACACTCCACCTATATACCTTGATTTATTTGCGATTTTACGGCTATTTTTGAGCCCGGAACGGGCAAGTTGGGCGGGAGCGGCGGGAATTTTGATGGGCGTGATGGGACGGTGCGCGAGGCGCGCTTCGCGACGTTGCCGCCCATCTTTGATGGCGACGTCAATGAGATTGATGGGGGCGCGCCCGCTCCGATTCTCCCTCCATCTAGCGCTCTCTAAATAATTATTTATCGCTAATTATCGATCGCTATTTAACAATTTATCGAGTGAAACGGATTCGGCTCAAAACACCTCTAGTTAGAGGTGGAGTAGCATGGGTACTCCACCTCTAACTAGAGGTGTTTACTGGGCTATATAGGTGAAATAAAGTGAGACAACAAATCCGGATGTACTAATATGATGAGAGTAAATAAATCTAATGAATAAGAACGATGGTGCCATCACTATCATCATCCTCCATGGACTCGCGCAACACCTGCTGCACCATCGACTGCAGACTCTCTTGGAGGAGCGCAGAGACGTCCTTCACGGTCTTTCCCTCCGGCACTAACTCCAAAGCCCGCAACACCCCATCACGCAACTTCGACGTCGGCGTGCGCATGGGGAAGAATATCCGACGGTCTGCCTCCCCTTCGTAGATAAACATGAGGTGCATCTCCATCCGCCCCCCGCTCTGCGCCACACGCGAGAATTCATTCGGCAGCTGCGAAGCCCAGTCGCAGTGCGTCACCTCGCTGGCCGCCGTGAATCCAATCTCGACGCCGTTGGGGCCTCCATATTCGAACACTGTGAAAAAGGGCTCGCCGGGGTGTTCGTGCATGTATTCCGCTTGCTGAAGTAGTATGCCGACTATCAGATGAAGGTAGTCAGTGGTGAGCACTGCGCGCAAGAAGGATTTTCCGCGTGTCGAGAGCGGGGGCTGGGGCTCTTCTGCGGAGCCCTGAGTGAGCGGACGCTGCATGCGCACAAAAAGAACACGCACCGAGTCTAGCGATTCGGAGATCCTGGCAGGTATCCCGATGGCCAGCACGCCAATCCCTAGACTGGCAGTCTTTGGAGCAGTAGTTGCGGCTCTGGCACGTAGAACAACATTGCAGTCTCCGTTTGATCTCGATTTTCCCGCACTGTTGGCGTGAGGCAGAATTCACGGTAGTATTCATGTGCACTTACATCCATATAGTCGCACGCCTTGAGCCGAGAAAACGCTTCAAAAGTGTCCAGCAACTCGATCCGGATCTTGGCCAAGTCGGCGAAAGTCCTCCATTCGCGCGAAAACTTAGATTTGTGCAAGTCGAGTTTGACTGCGAGTCGTTCGGCGTCGTCAAAGGTGTTTTTGAGTTGTACTACGACGGCGTGATGGACCGTAGCTTGGGGTAAGAGGACTTGAAGAAGTTCTATGATCATTGACGAGACTTGGACCGGGCCACTGCGGTTCCTTCTCATTACACGCTTCGACACTCCGAGCTCGACAAGTGCACGTAGGAGGCCTGCCTCGATAGCTAGCGCAAGACCAGGAAATCCGGGAGGATGTTTGAACAAGTTCATGAGGAAACGAAGGCAAAGATCGATGGCCTCAGAGGCAGGGGTATCGTGAAGTGCGGACACCGTCTTCACGAGCGTTTGAATGATGCCGACGGATCGAAGCGCGGCCTTCAGATAGCCTATGCTGTCACCACCGACCGGGAAAAAGGAAAAACAGGATGCCACAAATGCCGTTGTCATCGGCAAGTGCGAGAGGGACCAAGAGCGGACAAAATGTTGGACAATCGTCAAAGCTAGATCGCGGAAACTACCCCCGAGCGCTTCAACGATTTCTTCAGAATTGCCTTGCTCGTGGAAGCCATCGCCGAGGATAGAAAGAATACCGATGGCCGCATTCATCGATCCGGAAAGAGAGAAATCGTCGTAGAGCATCGTCTTCCAACCGCGCGCAAGAATCCACCGGACGCCAGGTGTCGAGCGGATTAACTTGGCAGTATCGAAATGTCTTGAAAGAGCCACGATGATGTTGGAATGCATGAAACACATTTTCGACTGGTCTGCGCCGTCCATTGGCAATGAATCCCAGTGGACGTGGAGGAAATTAAGCCATCCCCACAGATGCGGCCAAAGTTCCGCCGAGGCATCAATGGGAATGAGAAGATTGGACGCTAGGAAGGTGATGTCGTTAAGGGAATAGAACGCGAGTTGTATATTATTCGTTGATGAGCCACCACCGTCGGACAAGGTCGCGTCGAGATTACGGGGTGCTGGGATACGGCTGGAGTCGACATTCACAAAGAGGGCTGGGAGGAATAGGATCGCTTGGTAGCCTGGCATGGTCATAAGCCTTTCGCACAGGGCGCGGACCGCTGGTAAAGAGCCTGTAGCGATGGCTTCGGCGACTGGCTACAGGTTGAGAGAGTGGCAAGTGCGTAGGCAAGTGCGAGCTTTATGTGAGCTCAAGGTTGATACGAGTGAGATCTATGGACTCGCCCGCATGGATTTACTGAGGCGGGATATGTTCTTGAGCCGAAGGCAGTCGTGCATATCTGTGGGGTCTGAGGCAAGGGGCGAGGCAAGATCGAGGAAGACAAGATGATGGTTTGACGGTCACGTGAAGCTCCTAACATGGACAAAGCATCGGCGACGCGTCGATTTGAACTTCAACTTCAAAGCGCCTCGGACCCTTTAAAATGTCCGAAATTTCCTACCTAACTTTCAAATGCAGGAGAAAGATATCCAACCATCATTCCCAGCCTGGTTTGAGATATTTTAATGGGTGATGCCGCTCGGCGCTGGTAGCCTGGTCCCTAGAAGCGGAATAATAATAATGCCGACCGTACTTGCCTTTGGAAAGCATCCGAATCTTCTGCTTTCGAGAAGGTTTCCGTATTCAAGAACAAATCTCAAGGAAAACAGCGCTTCTTCACAAAAAAAAGGAGGATTCTCGAACTACTTATGGACCGGGCCCGAGTCGAACGGGCATATCCAACAGTGATGACTTCTATCTTATTCGGCCACAAAGCACGACGAGGGGCGTCCACCACTGAGCCGACACTACGCATTTGGTTCCCCGGCACATGAGGGGTCTGGTGCGCGGCCGGTGTGGTGCTTCCATCCGGAATTCATATATACCTACATGCTGCCAGCGGCTTCGATGTTGCGGGGAACTCAATTTGTGCCCAAATCAACTTTAGACACGTACCCATGTTGCACGGGGCGGTATCTAAACCAACTGTCACGGGTGAACGCGGCTGTGTTCTCGCACCGCAGAGGTCCTATCCGTCGCAGTCATCCCTAGAGAAATAGCGAAACATTCAGCCCCGCCGACGAGGGGTGGCACATAGAGCCAATGTGGGTCAACTGCTGAGCGATAAGCACCACGGAGAGGCCCTGCTTGTATCGGAATTGCAGTGTCACGACAGCGGAATGCCACAATGGCACTACGTATCGCGGAGCTGGAGGATCGGGTGCAATCCGCTGCGCTCCATATCGAGCCACCCGAGGATATACCCGTGTCGAGAATATCGTGGTCTTCATGATCATTATTACGCTGGCTACTAGTCGAACCTGAATACCTGAGGGTGGTAACACTGAATGAGTCATTCGTACCAAGCCTGGTTCAACTTGAAGTGCTCACGTTCAGAGAAACAGGTCGCCAGCGGCAGGTGACGTAGACCGAGCCACTGTGAAGGTTAAGGAGGTATTCGGACAGATTCCAGGCCGTCGGATTGAGTTCAACACATGCAGGAAGATGAGGGAGAGGACAAGCAGTGCGTCGGCCCGCCGAAATAGTGATCCGAAATCACTCAGCATCCTTGTTCTCCCAAACTCATCAGATTCATCGCGGACTACTTCTGGAACAAGGTCATCAACATAGAATGGTAGAGATGGGAAATGAAGACGTAAATAATGAAACACGAGAAGAACACAAGAGCGCTGGAACAACGAAATCTGACAAGGATCCCATCACTCTCAACCAGGAACTGCCACAACCGTCGTGCTCGGGACGGTATCAGGTAACGATCAGCGCCAAAAATCGTCCAGATATACGGGGGCGGCGCACCCATTCAGACTTGCACGCTGCGACGCTACCCTGGATCCTTTGTCTTCCTTTTCCCGCTTTTTGTGAGCTCACTGTATGGCTTGTATTCCTCTGTGTGATTAATCGAAATGCCGCACTAGATTTCACTAGGGCAGCTATGCCGCCCTACGCCCGCCGGCAGGAGCAGATCATTCCAGCCTCGACCTGGGCATTGGTTTCATTGATCGTCCCACTCGTTCTCCTAGGTATCAGCTTCTTCCTCGTCGTGAGGTGCGGTCTCTGCAGAAAAATACTCAAGCGTGGCCGGAGAACCAGGGAAGACCAGCTGATATCCACGACTCATTCAGACGGCGGGGAAACCCAAGTGGATTCCGATGTGCGTTGCGGAATTATATGTTATTCACACGACTGACTTCGGATGATAGGACCGGATCGTGGATGTTCACGAAGTTACGAAGGAAGGTCTTGCTCTGTCCGCGGGAGTGATACCGCCATCCGCCCCCAGTTACGCTCCTAGAGAATCCACTGAACCTCGCGAGGATGGCAATGATACGGAGAGCTCAGCTTGTGCAGGTGGCGTCGATACGCGGAGCATCGCGTACAGTGCGACCATACGTCGACAATATCTCGAGAGGGAACTGCGTAGAACCCAGGAACAGATCGTGGATATCGACAATCTCACAACGCGAGGCTCGCCGACCACATCAAGAATGAGCCTAGCCACGATGTTGGGAAGCCCGATTGGAGAAAGCAATGAAGATATGGCAGAGCTGCTGAAAGCAGCAAGGGACAGGAATGCGATGCTTCAGGCTCGAATAGAAGGGTTGGAAACGCAGATGCAATCCGCGTGGGCGTTGGGTCTGTCGGACGAGGCTCCTCCGGATTACACATTAACGGCCTGATTGTGAATCGCCGCACACTGTCTCTTTAATCAGGAACTATGGGCCATTGTTATAATTTATTGTATTCACATTGACCATCGCGGATATCTCGTCGAGTAGAAACATTGCAGCGCAAAATAATGAGGTGATTGAAGAGCAAACGGAAACCAGCAATATAGGAGGTTGCCTTTAGCGAAAGCAAGGAGTGAAAGAAAGAAGCACATTTCCCGCAGTCTCCTTGGGAGGGGTCAAGCGGGGTCAAGACGAGGAACGATGTAGGACGAGACGGCACGGCCAGGCAACTTTGTGATAGGTAAGATTTGGATCGATTCGAGATTTTCGAATGGCGGCCCATTTATTTCGTGATTCGTAATTCTCAGGCCGTCGAGAGCGAGATAACAAAATTTGGGGTGGTGGGATATCCAGGACAAGACGTGGGAAGGGGGATGGGTGTATCTTGAACCGAAGCTAGGTCCGCATCGAATCTGTTCACACTGACCGGGTTCTGATCGATTCAATGGAATCAGACATCCCGTACACCTGCGCGCCAACTTCCGCCGGCGATGGAGGCGGAGACCCCGGTATGCTATTATGGTTGCTGGCATCGCTGGTGGATTTCGCTCGGAGGGTGAGTCGGCACAACAAGAGAACGCCGACGGCGGAACCGTCGCCCCTTCACCAGGTTTCGTTCGGTTCGCCCCGCTTTCGGCCTTTGCCCGGCGAATGGAGGAGGTGCGGCTGGAGTAATTCGAAAGTATTATGGGGATCCATGTAGGGCTCGTGACAAGCCTAAGCGACAAGGAAGACGGTAGTTTGTGGACGACCGATGCCGGGCTAGGGTGGCTACGTCCAGATCATTCCAAGACGACCGAACTGCACGCTCCATGGTGGGTGCGCTTCTTGAAATCCAGTACCTTGACTCACATGATAGGTAGTATCAGATGTTCATCGATGCGATCATACAGTCTATCGCTGTTGTATTCGTCGGAACAGCCACTTCTACTGTCTCTATTGTTGCGCGCCGACGGGTCTCGGAGTTGGGAGGATTCTCAACGATGGTTACTGTGAAGATAGTGAAGTTGCTGTGAAGTGGGGTCGGCAGCGTCAGCTGGGTGCGATGATCGTTGAAGATGATTGTCCGCAATACTGCTAAATTCGAGACTGGCCGCCACGAGCGCTGAATGAGAATGCTCTCCGAGATAGAGATTTTTTCAAAAAGTGCTCTGAGTCAGCAACTTCACTATCTTCACAGTAACCATTGTTGAGAATCCTCCCAACTCCGAGACCCGTCGGCGCGCAACAATAGAGACAGTAGAAGTGGCTGTTCCGACGACTACAACAGCGATAGACTGTATGATCGCATCGATGAACATCTGATACTACCTATCATGTGAGTCAAGGTACTGGATTTCAAGAAGCGCACCCACCATGGAGCGTGCAGTTCGGTCGTCTTGGAATGATCTGGACGTACTAGTAGCCACCCTAGCCCGGCATCGGTCGTCCACAAACTACCGTCTTCCTTGTCGCTTGACATCGCGATTTTGGCACTTTGCTTGTGGATGCTTGTACAGGCTTGTACAAGCTTGTACAAGACCGAAAAGGGCCGCAGGACGCCAGACCACAAGACATGTCCTAAAAACCCACAAGACCTCAAAAAAAGAAAAATTCTGACCCATCCTATTGTGCTCTGGGGACCATTTCTGTGAACTTTTTTTTTTCCACACCAGACAAAAAGACAAAAAGGTCACAAGACTTTTGCCATTTTGCTGATGCGATGCTGTGTCGAGACCTGTCACGATTTCGGTCACGATCCGGCGGCAGACTCCGGCCCGACCCTTCTTGATTTCTTACCCCCACCACATCCAGGCTCTTGATTCGAATCCGAGTCTGCTCCATGGTGATTAGTGCTTAGAAAAAGCTCACTTCATCCGTCCTACGTGAACTCGCGTTCCAAGATGTCCCTCCCCGACTTCATGGCGAATCCTGTGGTTTTGAAGACCGCTCCAAGACCGCTCATTCGGATCCGTCAAGAGGCATTCCAATCACATTAGTAAGAAAACATTTTACTTGTCGGCTTGTCCACCTTATTTACTTGTCACAAAAAAGTAAAAGCACATAGACGCTAATGCATGCCTAAAAAGAACTGGTATTTTTCGAATTTGGCATTTTTTCCACACGGCTTGCGAGCTCATCAGCTTGGCCACTTTTTCGCCTTGTACAAGCACCTAAGAGAACTGTCAATTGACGTGTCAGAACCGCGATGAAGAAGATTGAAGTAGCTGGTGGGAGAATCTAACTTGATTTCCGCAATTCTTACCCCCACGGAGCTCCGTTTTTGCCTAAAACCCAGCACTTTCATTCACGGCGTGGCTATTTTGTATGGAGAACGACATGATTCTCACCCATTAACAGTCGCGGCATGTCGGCAACGTAGATGCTCATCCGACTCAGCATCCAACTGTCCATCAAATCACCCGGCCTTCCGAATCCCCGAGTCTGCTTCCCCCCGCTGCTGTAGAACCCGGGACCACCTTGAGTCCATTGTCGCAGTCTCCCTCACCTCTCGGCAATTTCCTAGACATACCCAGCTCGCGAAGTGCATAATCGATGCCCTTCGTGGTGCGCAACAACCGAGAAACCACAACGACCTTCCGAACCCTGGGAAATGACATGGGAGCCCTTCTGCGGGGGACCTGTTTCACTCCTATTATTGCTGTGGCATGCGGATGTCTGATTTCAAGATATATAAACGTCTATAAATCCTACTACCTGTTTTCAGCAACTCTGCTCACCGCCCCCAGTTCCACAGCACCGGGGACTTTTGCCAGGCCTGAAATGGTTTTAACCGCAGGCACGAAAGAATCTTACATTGGGTGAGCACAATATTGCGGCTTGATTGCGTCGCCGTACTAATGAGCTGCACAGTGTTTTCCTTGAAAATATCCTCTACGGTAACGTACACGCTGACTGATTATCCGCTTGCTCATAGTCCACGAAGGTGCATACATCTCCGTCTTTCTGGAGTCGTGTTCGATCCTGTGGGCAAGACGGAAAAACGCGAATGCGAGGCAAATCTACTTGATGGTCACAGCTGTTCTAATGGTCATCTTCATTACCACGGTTCGTCCATTTGATTGGTAAATATTCGTGTGTGTTCACTAGTTGGCAGTGCTGTGTAATCGATACTGTACGATGTGTCGTCGCTCTAGGTAAATACCTTCTGTCTCGCTTCCCCTCCTCCCCTTCGATAGTGACCAGAGAAATAGACAGTAACGGGCTCAACTTCGGGCCCCCAAATACCAATATCGACATCGCAACGAACACTTCTTGGTTTCTTGTAACCGCAGTCGCGGACGCCTTCATTGTCCGTTTCTCGCATCCTACATAGGTAGCGTTCACATCACCTGACCCACTCTCTCCTAGATTTTTCGAACATTTATCGTCTGGAACCGAAACTGGTTTGCCATCATAATCCCGTCACTGTTGTATGTTGCCAATTTTGGTACGACGCTCAACCTTTGTTTCTTCTGGTAGAATTGACTGTTCCGGCACAGGGAGCTCAATCTGGTTGATCATTTCACTGAAAGATTTTGACCCGGCGGGCGAATCGGTTTTCCAACACATGCTCATCAAATCCACGAATGTCTTCATATCTCTCAGCCTTGCAACCAATCTGCTATGCACTGGTATGTATAATTCTTCGTTATTGGTATCATCATTGAAATTGGGTCTAGGACTCATATCGTTCCGCATCTTCTACACTTATCGGCAAATATCTTCGCTCCTTTCCAGCAGTGGAAGCCCCTCAAATAGCATCAGGATCATCTCCATACTTGTGGAGTCAGGTCAGGCTTTGGCTTTCGATACTCACTATATATGCTGATATTCTTCCGTTGTATAGCAACGATGTATACCCTATTGTTAACAGGCACACTCATATCCGAGGGTCTGAACAGTTATGTGAATTACATCCTGTTTGATTGTGTGAGTCCGCGTCTTTCTTCCCCGTGAATTAGCATTCAATCGATACCAATTGCGTATAGACACCCCCGACTATCGTGAGTATTTACTCTGAACCTCCAGCTAAACGCTCGCCTTCATGAGCGATCGCGTGTCAGCACCTTCTCGGGACCACAGCGCTGAAACACCGCCTTCCTCCTCCAACGCCGATGCGCCGAATCCGGGATGGATCCATTGGGGAGTTGTTGGCCTCAACAATCTCGTTTGTGTTAAGCAAACTAACTTCAAGTGATTCACAGTTCATGCGGGAGTAGATACCAAATCGTCGAAACAGAGACGGCGCCTGAAATCGCGGAGATTTCTTCCCCGCAGATATCGTATGTCTGATATTGCAGCACAGACATTCTAACATGAATATAAACGGCAGCCACCGAGAAAATGAGAACAGGACAGAATCGTTCCGCCTCGTCCAAATGATTTATCCGCGCATGCCGGTATATCTGAATACTGTCGGCACGGTTGGCGCTCTGATTTACCCATCCAGCCCGGGACACGCGTCTTTTACTGGAATGGAGCTGGTCAAACGGTCTACGGAACTGTGCGCGCCGCGTTTCCAGATGTCGGTCCCCCGCTCTCATCACTCAATAATGCTGAATGTCTGAATGAGTGATACGCTCCTTAGGGAAACAGGAAGGTTATCCTTGACATACACAGAGATATTGAGAAGGACTACATTGTTATGCCGTCAGTCTTATATCTTGCTCGGGGTATTGTTAACCTGTAGCGACTTAAGTCTTTGTTCTAGGGCCGAGTCGGTTTCAGCAGTTTGATTCGGGGTAGAGGGACCTTTATGATTATTTTACTGAACAATACCCGCATCTTACCCGGATGCTCTCCGTCCCGTTCTGCGATCTATGGGTATATAACTTCCATCAATATTTTTGTCAACCATTTGCCCCAAAACTTCGAACGAATGTGAAACAATGCACTGGGCTCGGTATATGCATGAGGTTTTGGATCTGGTTGAATATGAGGAGGCAAGACCAAGTCTTCTGAATTCTCAATGAAAATGTGAGGCGTGCATATCTCCAGCATCACCATGGTCTCAAAATGACCACGGACCAGAACGAAAAAAGAACGACTCACACACTGATCCAATGCCAAGCCAGGCTGGTAAGGTTGATGGTCCGGACTCAGGTGGATACGAGAATGATTGAAAGGACAGAACGAAGCTACGGATTCGCATTCTGGAATGAGGCGTTCGAGTTAGCGGATATAATGGCAAAATCTGGCAAGACAAAAGATGCTGTGCTCTGCATTTGTGTTTGTTTGCTTTTCTTTCTTCCGACTCCCATGTCGTTTGAGCTACGGTTTTCCGACCATTGTACTGGGTCGCCGAAAGGGGAAAAACGCGAAAAAGAAATAGAAAAAGGAAAGATTCTAGGAAATGCAAGAGGCTTCAAGCGAACTGTCTATTGGCTTCAAATGGTCTCAAAACTCATTCTTCTGGGGTTCATGAGCCGTGAACACGTCGAGAGTATGTAGGTCCAAAAATACATGGCACGGCAAATAAGTGAAAGGGGATTGAGTACTTGTATTAATTCATTGAGTCCGGCTTTCAAGATATAAACATGGAGGCCATTGTTGATCTTGGAGGTACCCAAGTTCCAAAATTTGGAACTCAAACTTGAAGGATGGTCATGGTTGGAAACAGGCTGGCCACTGCTGATATTGTTCTAGGCTCCTAGATGAATGAAACATATCAGAGAGAACATAGTTTCATTGCAACACCCCGCAGTGTTGTAGTTAAGGGTCTTATTAAGGGTGCTTTCCATGATTAAGACCTTAAGTTTAATTAAGGCTTATTAAGGGTGTCCAAATTAAGGGTCATATTAAGGGTTATTTCCCAAAAAGGCTGGTGCTGCTAGAACATGAGAATCTGGTTTTACGTGCCCAATTATCCATTGTAATCGTCTTTAGAGCCCTCCTGAGCACCAGCATCCGGCTCTTTGTCACTGTGCTTGGCTGCAAGGAGCTCCATATCAACCTTCTCTGAAACTCGCCCGCGGGGAGAGCAATGAGGTTCGTAATAACCCCACCAATAGCGTACTTTGTAGGGAGCTGGGCCAGAGCAGCTTCCATGTGGTTTTCATTTTATTAGTCATTTGTTGATTGCCGGCGGCGCACCTGGGCGGGAGCAGCCGGTTAAGGGTTATTAAGGGCTTCAGATACATACATCCTGAAATTAAGACCTTAGCTTAATAAGAGTTAAGCCCTTATTAAGACTAAGCCCTTAACACCTTAACTACAACACTGAACACCCCAACGCTTTCAACCTGGCGAGGGTTCCAAGCTTCCGTGATCACATTTTCAACCACAGTTCGAATAGGGGCTTTTTTGACAAATCCTCGATGAACGCAATGGGAAGCTTATCATGAGTGCTCAATCAGGAGTTAAACTAGGTCAGACAGCTCCTCGAATTATTGTAAGTTCACAATGGCAGCGGTGCGGTGGGGAGCGGGTGAGCAAGGAGCTTGCTGTTAAGTGTGACGTTACTAGAACGTCATGCACATAACACTTTTAGCGGGGGAGGTGCGTTCAAGAGCCTCATGGGTTCGTTTACCACAGGTTCTCGGTTGATTCAAAATTCATACTATACTCAGAGTCTGCATAAATATTTTTGAGATTTATAAAAGACCTGACGATGCAGAACTACCCTCGCCGTTATGTGGCCATCAATGGCTGTGGCACATAACATGTTATGTGGCCCAGCTGATCCGTCGGTAAACCAAGCCCACAAGGTCCAAGGGTCAGAAATTACCCCTCCGAAAATGCAAAACAAGACGAGATAATGTCTCAAACATCTGGAGGATGTATGTAGAATGCCCTATACAAATTTTCAGAACTGTCCTGTACTGAAACATGAAAATCAAATCAAATTTATGCCACCCAAAGGAGTCGAACCGCCGACCTTGTCAGAAAAAAAGATAGCCTTGTGACCTTGCCAACTTGCGACCTTTTTGGCCCTTTTTTGGCCTTTTTTGACCTTGTACAAGCTCACAAGCTAATTGTCAAAAGTCTGGTGCAGTAAACTGTAGCCCCAGACACGATGTTGACATTGACTGTGCCTGAAAAGATTTCCCTAGCCGGCATTCTGTCGAGTTTGACTCATCCGAGATGTTCCGTCCTCGCTCAGCTCTCAGCGAAAGAAATTCAAGCAATTGAAATTTTGGTCTTCAGAAACAATCTCTCCTCGTGTCCGTAGATGCTTTGTGGCTGTCGTGGGTGATGATGAGATTGTATGGGACGCGCCCCGGCCTATTTTCTCCTCTTGTTTCCAGGCTCTCTCACAATTTTCCAATCTGCGGGAGCTGAGATGGAGTGCGGAGAGCTTAGATCTTCCGTCTCTTCCTGTGGACGCTCTGCCGTCCCTCGAACGTCTCCACATCCGCTACGCCACCCTGGTCCCCCGGACCGAACCAAGTTCAATCAAACTGAAGCTCTCACATTTCTCGTACACCGACATTCCTATTCCGCGCTCAGCCGATGCACCCTCATATCTGTCCTTCCTCGACCCACTTTCGCTACGCTCTCTCGAGCTCCGCGCCGCGACGATCCCACATATACATCTTCGGAGGGACAGAATACCGATGTCTTCATTCCACAATCTACACACCCTCGAACTAGTCTTCGAGGATGTGACATTTTCTGAACTTCACGCCTGCCTCTCTCCGTTCCCGCGATCCACAATCTAACACTGACCTTGCGCAATTCATGCCGTGCGGACGCGCTCCCAGGCACGGCGCTTGCCCCCCAGCTCCGCCGCTATACCGGCCCCTGTGCCCTCGTTCCACTCGTCCTCTCTCGATCTGCCCCCAAAGATATCACCATATCCGGCGGTTTTGCGCCGGACTTGCTGCTTGCGCTGCAGGGTACCGCGCGCGATTCAATCACGTCGCTGCTGCTCTCGGTCAAATATGAAGACCTGTCTGGCTGCGTCCTCTCGGACGTCCTCGCGCTTTTTCCGCGCGTCACCACTGTCACCGTGCACATCTATCTGGGCAAGCAACAAACAGAAGATCCTGGGAAGGTGCACACTCTCATTCTCATAATATCGCAGACTTTGATCACGGCCCAAATGGCAGGGCAAATCGCGGACGGAGCGCGCTGACGCGCTGTCCGCGTCGTTGATTAGGGCGCTCAGTGCACCCCAGGCCCTCAAGAGCGCCGCGTTGAACTGGTGGCTCGAGGACCCAGATCCCGATGACATCGTACCGGACCTCCTGCAGTTGAAGGCTACGCTATTGTCCGCCATTTCGTCGCTCGCAGACGTTTCGTTTGGAGGTCGGTGGCAAGCGCGGAGATGATTGATGCCCTCGACATGACCCGAACAATTCAGTTGCCCCGTTTCCCTTGTCGTGTAACATTTGCTCTGGATCTCAGGGATCTATTTCGATATTTTTTGACATATTCAAGTTCGCAAATACCGATGTTTTTCAAACGCACGTACCTGCAGCATCTGTGCTGCCGCGCCTCACAGAGCAGTAGGGAGAGTTCGACTCCTACCGAGGTATAATGGAATTTTTGGGCATTCTTTGCGTGTCCGGAATGGTTTTACACCTTTAGTCTTGCCAAATAGGGATGAGATTCCTAGCATTGGCTAGAGATGAATTGTATTGCAGGATCTGAGGTAGGATGTATGTCTGATTACGGCAAGGTTGAGTCTCGGGTACTGAATAGAACTGTAGAGATACGAAGATGCTTCGCTGCCACCTACCGTGCGAGGCCCCACTGGTAGGAACGATTGTCATTACTGTACCATTTCGACCAAGTCTTCAGATGACACGTGACGCGGCCCTCTGAACTGAAGATTTTTGGTCGTGGTGACGGTGACCTTGAAAATTTTCGGCCCAAATAGGCTTAAAAACTCCCAGAAAGTCTTGCCGGCATCTGCCGGCCTTCCATTTAAGGCAATTTTTGATCGTATTAGTCAGAATGAAGACCTGATAAACTGAAGACCTTAGGTGATGCGTGACATGGGCTGAAGACTTCATCGAAATGGTACAGTAGTTGGTTGAAAGACGGGAGGACTGGGGCCTCGCACGTGTGTGCGGGGCAGAAAGACCAAGACCGTTGAAGGATATATATCATTCGGATCTCTGGGTTTTTCCAGACATCCGTCTGGGCAAGTGCTGCGGCCTGCTGCCAGCCAATGGTTCAGGTTGGAAATCGCACCCTTAGCGCGATTCCGGCGCTATGTACACTGCGCATGGGTTTTGACTCCGAGAAGTGTGATCAAACCGTGGTTGACTAGGAACATGAGCGCGAGAGAAGAAAATGTACGCTGGCACACTGCCAGTTGCGACTCGTGCGAGCTGTTGCGCTGTCTCGGCTCCGACGGCATCTGTCAGTGTCACAGTGACTGAGTGGCACACCACCTTTGCTCTCTGCATCGCTATGGAATGCTAACCTGATATCGTGCTTCGTCGGGCTCACGGGATCAGCCCTCTATAGAGCGTTTCAAGACGTCCAGACTCATTACTCCAAGGCTAACGTTGGATTCTTGGACCAATCTTGCACATGATCAATGATCATCAAGGATTCCAGCACCATGTGAGAACCGAATCCAAAGAGGAAAGACGGGAGGATGCGGACAGATGTCAAGGACAAGACGGAGGGAAATCAAGGATGGATTCGGAAACTCAACTATTGACAGAGTTGATTGAGCGACGTATCTAGTGATTTCTGTACGTATTTATAGGCAAAAAGAAAATGAGACATGCGGAAGAATCAAGACAAGAAATATATATGAGTGGAGTCGAGGCAGTGAGAAGGAATATAAATGCGGAATGGAGTGAAATATATAGGCGGAAGAAGAAGGGGATTTCGGGGATGATCCGAAGGAGATTTCTCACACACCACCGCTTCTGTCAGGCTCCAACTTTTGTTCCAAGACTTCGTGTTCTTGCGCCTCTTCGGTGTTTCGTGGCGACCACCTAGCAATTCGTTCAATGAGCCCCGTTTTTCTAGTCGAACCAAGTTAAGTCTTGACTCGCAGCACGTCCGTTGCGTATTTATTGTCGACACCTACCTCGACTCCCACCTATTCTCAGTCGCCCCACTTTGGCAGCGTCCAATGTCAAACTGTCCATCAAATAGATCTCCTCGCCTTCCAGACCCCCTGTGCCATCTGGCACCCTGCTTTCTGAATCGTTCGCTGGCATACTTTGCAAGATACCAATTCTAGCAGACTCCCTGGAACTGCTAAACGCGCGAAACACGGCATTGATTCCACCTTCATAACGGCTGAGTTTTCAGCAACGGGAAAGAAAGGGAACGGCCTCGGAAAAGAGACACTGGCGGTCCTATTATAGCTGACGTGCGAAGGTTTGGGTTCAGGATATAAAAGTGTGCATGGGTACTCCTTGGCTTCCCTAGCCTTCCTCAGAACCCCAGTCCCGCAGTCAGTTCACCTCACTTAGGGCCGCAAATGGCTACAACCGCAGGAACGAAACAGGCTTACATTGGGTGTGCCCAATATTGCGCCGCGCTAACGGATCTAATAAGCTGCACAGAGCTTTCCTCGAGAATATTATCTATGGTGACTGGCACCGTTGACCGATTAGATGGTCGTCCATAGTCAAGGAAGGTGCATACCTCTCTGTGTTTCTGGAAACCTGTACCATCTTGTGGGGACGACGAAGGACCGATGCCAAATACATTTACTTGGTGGTCACGACTGTTCTAATGATCATCCTCATCACCACGGTTCGTCCATTTTGGTGGGTATTCTTATAGTACATTCACTGGTTGACAGCGCTGTGTGATCGATACCGTATGTTGCGTTGTTGCGCTAAGTACTTTCTATCCCCCATTCCGTGCAAGCTTTCGGTTTTGACTAGTAAATAGGCAGCAATGGGCTCAACTACGGCGCTCCAAATACCACTATCAGCATTGCAACAAACACTTGTTGGTTTTTTGTTACAGCAGTTGCGGATGCCTTTATTGTCCGTATCTCATGAATATCTCAATGTCGCCTGACCCAATCCTTTATAGATATTCCGACCATACATCGTCTGGAGTCGAAACTGGCTTGTCATTATGGTTCCGTGACCCGTCAATGCTGTGCCTCGCCAATTTCGGTACGACTTTCATCCTATATTTTTCTACTTTCAGAAGATGACTCTTTCCGAAAGGGAGCTCTATATGGTTTCTTGTGTTGCTCACCACTTTTGACCCGGAGCGTGTGTCGGTTTTTCAGAGCCTCAGCGGGTGCGGGATTGTTTTCGTATCCCTGACCCTCGCCACCAATCTGATATGCACCGGTGCGTATCATTTTTCTTTCCTGAGTTCAACTGGTCGATTCATTGAAATGGCTACTAAGCCTCATATCTTTTCGCATCTTCTATACCCAGCACCATATAGCGGCCCTTTCCAGCGTAAGGCTGGCTAAGATTATGAGTACATTCCATTATAATTTAATGTAATGCTAAAATTACGATTAAATACAGCGTGAGGATTCCTGGTACCGATTTAGGAACCAGGTCTCAAACACGAATGGGATCAGTGTACCCGGTTGATCCGACACAAAAATAAATAATTCTGGCGTGTAAATTGCCTTTAAATTATCTGCGCATCCGTGTTGATCCGATGAAAAATAAATAATCATAAAAGTGAATCCCTAATTTATTGTTGTGAGCTTTTGGCACTAATATGAATGGATCCTGCCATCCCAGGCTCAATGTGAGCTGGTCGACGCATGAGCGTTGCCTGAGCGAACCTTGAGCCGCATATATGATGCTCTTTTTATTCCAAGGGAACCAGGTCTGGTAAAAGGTACCAGGACATGCCCGGAGGGCCTTAGTATAATATTAGGCTCTAATATTATCCACCATTCAATTACAATATCTTACGATTACATTACAATATGGGGTACCGTACTCGAATGTAATGTTAATTATATGCATATGGTCTGGGTGCATAAAGACCTCTGTTTTGCAGACTATGTAGGGCTTAGTATGATATAGAAGGCCTAAATCGATACCCCCACTATTTCCTCGACTCATATGGACCAGTGTCTGGTGGTGTAGTTGCAGAAAAATTGAACGCAGATGATCATGTGATCTGGTTCAATTCACCTTGATGTTGCGGAACCAAGACATATGAACTAAATGTGGCTTTCCAAGTCATGGAGTCCGCTTAAAGTGCTAGTACACCTCTGAAGCTGTTAGTGTCACAACTAGGCTCAGTCTCCGTCCCAAGTCAGAGTGACAAGGGATTGGGGGGTGGAGGGTAAGAGGAGCGAAGAAGAAACTGGAATAAAAGACTAAAGAATACAGTGTCAAGCTACACTACTTATACTATTCTACAGTGGTGCATGTACTCTGCATGTATTCTATAAATATCGTGAAACCGATCAACCTGTCGTATATAATTAAATGTACAACGCAAGCGGTCCCTAGGCCTCATGCCGCAGCGCCTCTCTCCTTCCATGTGCCTATGATGTCATAGTCCCACGTGCCCCAATCCCATCTATCAGATGCACCGCCCTACGAAGCCCCTTCCAATCTAGAGTCCCCTGCCAACCAGCTCCCAACATTCGCCGGCTGGCAAGATACCTCCATGCACCCCTTTCACCCGATCGAGATCGTCCTGGTCACGTGGCGTTGGAACGATCGGAATCGTGACATTACCCCCCTCCTAGGATCGTCGTCCCGACGATTGCACCGACAGTTTCATCCATACCAACATCAGGGAGGAGACTTGTGTACCATCCTTTCAAGCCGAGGATGGCGTTCAACATCCACTGGTTCTCCAACATAACGGTAGTAAAAGAGGGATAGTCCGGGCTTTTGGAAGTCGAAAAATAGATTTAAACCTCAACAGAGGTGTCCCGATAAAAACCCTTTTCCCGTCCACAGGGAATTTCTCTATAATATTCCTTCGGTCCGTAATCGGGTCCCATAAATAGCGTGTCGGATAGCCGATCGATTCCATCTTCGGCTTATACCGGTGAATTAAATAGTCCCAGTGCCCTTGGCGTAGGACGGGTAAACCCTCCGTCTGAGCCGGCACTTCCTCCTTTGGTGGCATCAAGCCCTTCCTCCGCAACTCCGTGGCTAGCGCCACCTTCTCCTGTTCCGGCATCGCGTCTATTCCTGCGATAACCCTGTCCATCCCGACAACTCTGACCGCTAGGCCGTGCTCGACATTATATCTGTGCAAGAGCTCGCCTACATGCATCAAGTGTCGCTTCGGTTCCCACGTCCGCTCCCCGAGCGGATAGTTCTTCCACTTCACGAGGTATTGATAACCCCCTCTTCCACGCTTCCGGTGATCGAGGATCTCCTCAACCTCGTACTCCTCATGTCCTGACACGATCTCCGGTGCTGGCCGGTTCTCCCGTCTGTGTGCCGGCGGCTCCACGTACAGCGTCAGCTTCGATTCGTTGAAGACCGGGTGTGACTTGTCCGTCTCTGGTAATCTAAGCTTATATGCCGATGCTCCAACCTTCTCCAGAACCTCGTAAGGCCCCAGCCTTCTATCGTCCAGCTTCTTTGTCGGCCGATCAGTGGCGATGTCCCTGCCATCCAGCCACACCTTATCTCCGACCTTAAACTCCGGCGCATCTCTTCTATGCACGTCATATTGTTTTTTCATGGTTTTCTGTGTTTTCTCCAGCGCAGCTGCCGCCTCATCGCGGATCTTTTTCATTTTCTTGGCAAAATCGTCTGCAGCCTCGTTGCGCGACTCGACTGCGTTTTCTATCCCCTTCCAGGGGTGGTACCCGGTGTTCACATAGAACGGCGACATGCTCGTCGACGAGCTGGTTTTGTCGTTGTGTGTGAACTCGGCCAAAGCGAGCCACTCCGCCCAATCTGATTGCCGATAATTTACAAACACCCGGAGATATTTCTCGATCTCCTGGTTCATCCGCTCCGTCTGGCCATCCGTGATGGGATGGAAGGCTGTGCTCGGGTTCATCTCGATCCCGAGAAGCCGGTTCAACTACCGCATGAACCCAGACACATACCTCGGATCCCGGTCCGAGATAATCTTCCTCGGCACCCCATGGTACCGGATCACTCTATCCCGCGTCAAGCGGGCCATCCCCTCACTCGTGAGCTCCATATTGGTCGGCTCACAGTGGATCATCTTGGTGTATGTGTCCACCCAAACTTGTATGGCGTTAAAGCCGTTACTGACCGGCAGAGGACCGATAAGATCCTCTGATATTATCTGCCAGGGTCCCTCCGCGATCTTGTGAGGGTTCAGTTTTCCCTGCTGATACCGCTGCACCCGCGTCCGCTGGCACGCTTCGCACTCCTTCACATACTTGGAAACCTGGTTGCCGATCCGTGGCCACCAATAATTATGTTCTATCATCTCCTGGGTCCGGTTCTCTCCGGGATGGCCCAAAAGGGGGGAATCATGATGTAATCCAATAATTTTATCGCGAAGCTCTTCATCTCGTGGTACGTAAATAAGTCCGTTGTAATATATAATATCTTCTATTTTTTCCCATCCGGGCAACTTCTTTTCTAGCGCCAGTTTGACGCTCTTATCTACTTTTTTTGTATTTTTAATTTTTTCCAAGATCTCAACCTCTGGCCCCTCGATCACTATCTCTTGTGATCGAAAATACTCCGGTTTGAGAAGGATGACATTTTCGTTATCATTCTTCCCCTGGTCGTGATCTGCTCTGCGCGATAACAAGTCAGCTTTCTTGTTTAGCGCCCCCGCACGATGCGATAAGGTGAAGTCATATTCTGACAGCTCCGTGATCCATCGTGCCTGCCTCCGATTGACCTTCTGCGGTAGTTTAAAGTATTGGAGATTCTTGTGGTCCGTAAGAATCTCAAACTGGTGCTTGGTCCCCTTCAGTAACGACCGCCACTCGTCTAGTGCGAGCATGATTGCGAGCATCTCTTTGTCGTAGATCTCGTAATTCCGCTCTGTCTCGTCCAATCCATGTGACATGAACGCTACTGGTCTCCACACTCCATCCTGCTCCTGTGACAGGATTGCTCCCGTCGCTCCCTCCGATGCGTTGGCTTCGACTTTGAACCTCCCGTCATCAGTCGGCAATGCCAGCACCGCGTCCTCCGCGACCCGATCCTTCAGCTTTTGGAACGCAGCAACCTGCTCTGGTCCCCACGAGAATCCCTCCTTTCCCGTCAACCGTGTGAGCGGTCTGGCGACCTCGCTATATCCTCGGACGAATCTCCGGTAGAAGTTCACAAATCCGAGGAAGGACTGAACCTGTTTAAGGTTCTTCAGCTCCGGCCACTCCATCACTCCCTTGATCTTGACAGGATCCATCCGCACCGAATTGTGCGAGATGATCACACCTAGATACTCCATCTCCGTGCGTTCGAACTCGCACTTTTGTGGCTTCAAGAACAGATTGTTCTTCTGAAGTATCTCGAGCACTCGCTTCACAATTGCTCGGTGTTCTGCCAGATCCTCTGTGAAGATCAGGATATCGTCCAGATAGACGATGACTTTTCCCTCGTTGATTACTTCGCGAAGGATGTCGTTCATCATGGTCTGGAATGTTGCCGGCGAGTTCGTCAGTCCGAAGAACATTACGAGGGGCTCGAACAGCCCTCGGTTCATTCGGAATGCTGCCTTCCACTCATCTCCCTCCTTGATCCGGACGTTGTTGTAGCCCCAGCGGATGTCCAGCTTCGTGAAGATCTTGGCACCTCGGAGTTTATTGACTAGCTCCGAGATTAGCGGAAGTGGATAACGATTTTTGATCGTCATCTCATTGAGTTTCCGGTAATCCTGCACAGGTCGCAGGCTGCCGTCTTTCTTCTTCACAAAGAAAAATGCCGAGGCCATCGGTGACTTGGACGGCCGGATCCTTCCACTCGCCAAATTCTCTTCTAAGAACTCGGTCAACTTCCCCTGCTCCTCTCGAGACAACGAGTAGATCTTGCAGTCTACAGCCTTCGATCCTGGCTTTAGTTCGATTGCATGATCCCACGGCCGTTTCTCTGGGAGCGCATCGAAGGACTCCTTCGCAAACACCTTTATGAATTCATGGTATTGCTCCGGGATCTGATCCTCCGTCATCTTCTCTCGCTCTCTCCCTGCTTCCTCCGCCATCCTCTGCGCCTGAGTCTCTTTCAACCGCAAATCAATAGCCTCCGCGAAGTCGACCAATAGGATCGACTCGCCTTCCTCAATCGCCTCCTCCTTCCCCACTCCGGTCCTGAACTCCGTTCCCGTCATATTGCACTCTGACGGACAGCATGAGAAAGTGATCTTTTGCGATCGCCAGTCCACTTCGGGGTTGTGCTTGAACAACCAGTTGTACCCGATGAAGACACGAGCCTTTCCAAGTCCTGTGACTAGGAATCGTTGGCGTTCATGGTGGGGTCCGACTGACATGATCAACTCGACATAGTGAGTGATCTTGCCCCGAGAGTTCTCCGTTCCATCAGCGTTGCGGGCGACGATGTGCACGTCGAGCTCCTTGAGTTCGAAGCCTTCTGCCTTGGCATAATCTCGATCAATACATGTGGTGGTGCAACCGTTATCGAGAAGAGCCTTGACAGCATGTGTCTTTCCAGTATCCAACGCCGTTAATGTGACGGGAACCAGCATCTCATGATGCTTCCTCTGCTTCTGGAGTTCCCTCAGCTCCTCCTTGAGCTTGTTCTCCGATATGCCCATTGCCCTCCGCGCCAACCACCTTGCCGCCTCGGCCTTCTTCAAGCCGAACGGCACCTTTATCGGCTTTGCTCCATGCCGTTCCGTCCTCTCCTTGGGCGCTTCCTCCCTCGTTTGGGATTGAGCCCTCACGGCATCGCCGCCCTTTTTAGTCTCGCTATTTTTCTCACTGGTTTGGGTTCCAGGGGCCTTTTTGAACGCTTTCTTGAAGGAGCTCCACTCCTTATTCCTCTCATCCATCTTTTTGTTTTTTAAATTACGTTTCCGATTCTGATTCTCCAAGATACGTATTTTTTGTTGCTTTTCTACACTAGCTACTAGGAAATCGTTTATACTCTTACGTAGACTAGCATTTACATCCGTATATATATCATCATCATCAGAGTCCTTGGTAACTACATTGTCAATATTTAAATAGCGCTCGAATTTCGGAACAGGGGGCGCCGCTTTGGCCACAAGCGGGGGCCCCTTTAAAAACCCTTCTCACGGAGAATGGCCGCCAGGGCCTCCAAATCCTCCTGTGAGTAGTCCTCGGCCTTAATCGACCGGATATTGAATTTTTTCTTGGGAGGCTCCGGGCACTCCCGCTTCATGTGGCCCTCCTTGCCACAATTATAGCAAACAAAAGGGCGGGCATTCTGCCTGGCCCTGTCCACATCCATCGGAGCAACCTCCCCTGGTCCGATCTTCTTTGCCAAGTTCGGCGCCGAGCCAAAACCTGGACTGTTCCCCTTGACGACCGGGGCTGTCTTAGCCGCCGGTGTCCAGAACATTCGGCTCCTCTGAGCCGCTCGGAGCTTCTTCCGCTCCTGGTTCCCGTTGATCACCATCAGGCGATCTTTGAACTCTTTGTATGTGTCGGGAATCTGGTTCCCGCCCGCGTACACCTGCTCGACCAACTCCTTGGCGACTAAGTCCTCCAGGAGTTCCACCAGGAACGCGTTGTACCCGGTGTTGGCCGAGTTCGGGCTGTACCCGGCCAATTCCGCATCCAGCTCGAACTGCTGGATGAACTCGACAAGCGAGCGGTTTCCCTGCCGCGTTGCTGTCAGGCGCTGGTGCACCACTTGCGCAAGGTTCTGATCCTTGAACGCGCTCTCCAAATCGGCCATCAGTGCCGAGTGGGTGTAGGTGACTGGAAGGACTCCTGCGACAAACGTCCGCTTCTTCCAGTTTCGGACCCAGTCCGCCGCGAGGCAGTCCGAGCCGTCTTCGTTCCGGAGGAACGAAATGGTGAAGAACACCCGTTTCTTCTGGGTGTCCAACTCATCGTCGTATGCGGCGATGTAGGTGCTGAGGGTGTCGTGGAAGTTATTCCACTTGGCTTTGTTGCCGTTGAAGAACGGCGGGGGGTTGGCGAGGATGACTTTGGAACTCGGCATGGCGGGCCGAAGGGGGATTACGACGGGTGTAGGAAAATACGGGTTTGGTGGTGTGGGGGGTCGGGGTTCGAACAGGGATAGGGGTGATGGCGGGGACGAGGATCGAGATGATGAGGACGAGGTGTCCGATGGGGTATGAGTGTCGCGATACGTTGCGACGGGCCGTGCTGTATTCGCACGGAGCGGTGGGTGGGGCTGTAACGATCACTTGCAACAGAACTATCCCGGGTCTTCTACAACCCTCCCGGCGATAGCGAGGCAGTCTTCCCCGAAGGTCCGGCTGGCACTCCTACGACTGCTATGTGGCTTGGGACGGACTCAACGTTTCCCGTGGCCTAGCGTCTGTCTGTATGATAGACCGAAAACAGTTGGCGCTGCAATTGTTTTACTTCGCAGTGGACGAAGGAGAATGTCGGTGGGTGGGGAGTAAGGAAAATGGATCTTCAAATACGAGAGTCCAAGTAGAGGTAAGAAACCAAGTAGTGGATAGAGGGTAGGGGGAAAGGGAAAGGATGGTCGGGTGGGGGGCGGTACGAAGGTAAGAAGGGCAGTCTTTTATTATGTCACAACTAGGCTCAGTCTCCGTCCCAAGTCAGAGTGACAAGGGATTGGGGGGTGGAGGGTAAGAGGAGCGAAGAAGAAACTGGAATAAAAGACTAGAGAATACAGTGTCAAGCTACACTACTTATACTATTCTACAGTGGTGCATGTACTCTGCATGTATTCTATAAATATCGTGAAACCGATCAACCTGTCGTATATAATTAAATGTACAACGCAAGCGGTCCCTAGGCCTCATGCCGCAGCGCCTCTCTCCTTCCATGTGCCTATGATGTCATAGTCCCACGTGCCCCAATCCCATCTATCAGATGCACCGCCCTACGAAGCCCCTTCCAATCTAGAGTCCCCTGCCAACCAGCTCCCAACATTCGCCGGCTGGCAAGATACCTCCATGCACCCCTTTCACCCGATCGAGATCGTCCTGGTCACGTGGCGTTGGAACGATCGGAATCGTGACAGTTAGACATTTTTTTTTCTTGGTGTTTGGTGCCTGTAAGACTTGGTATAGTCACCTTTGTGAAGATTATGGCTTCCGGAGGATTCAGGCAGAGTTCAGGACGTTCGAGGAGCGTTTCCGGCACCCAGATAGACCGAAAACTTTTGTGGAGGAAAAAATCAGATTAAATACAATTAAATATGGTTAAATTACGATTACATTACATTATCATAACCCTTACGATTAAATATGCACCTCAACCCTAATATTATATTACGATTACAGTACATTACGGCCTGGAGGTGTATTTAATCATAATGGTCCAGCCTTATTCCAGCGCGGCAGGTCACTCAAAGAGCATCAACATCATCTCTATCCTTGTGGAGTCAGGTCTGGTTTTACTTTCAAAATTCAGAATATATTCTTCTGACTTTACTGTCGTACAGCAACAATGTATACCCTATTTCTCGCAGGCGCACTCATAAGCGACGGTCTCAACAGTTATGTGAGTTACATCATGGTTGATTGTGTTCGTTCTCGTCTGTTTCGCGCAAATTATCATTGAATTGTCTACAGATCCCCCCAACTATCGTGTGTATCCAATTCGAAGGCTTCTCTTCACCGCTGACGTCGAACACTCTCTAGGGTCTCGTCGTGAGTTGCCCTCCTACACTCTCGGCCAACACCTAACACATGCTTTCCCCAAGTTCTCGTATATCATTATCCGCGTAAGTAGGGGAACCTCCTACGGCGAGGACTCTCGGATGCACCCCTCGACCGTCACCCGTGGACAGTCGAATAATAGTAATACCCACACCTTCGAGCTCAGCACTGCAGCGCACAACCCGCCTCCCGAGCTGTAGGTTCGGCTACAGCGTACAACGCATCAGTGTAGCGATGCGGTACTGGTTGCGGACATACAGGCCACCAAGTCCGAGGGTGCGAAGTATGGCAAGCCAACGCTGGTTTAGCAGGAGCTTTTCCCGGTTTGAAAAATGAATTTCGTGCCAGTGTAAGAAGGAAAGAATGGGTCAAGCACTATGTCGGTCCCGAGGCGCAACCCATCCTACATGTATGTTTTTATCATTGACCTGTATGTCCTCAAGCATAAAATCATATTGCCTCTTGTGTGAAGGACGTTAACATAAAGGGGAAAAGAAAGAGCTCTCCACTATACATGTACCTGTATGTGCCGAATTTCTGTTTGACCATGCGTAGTACTATCCGGGTCGAGAAAATCTAAAAGACCATCCGCGCAGTGTTCGCCCTAAGGGCCTTAAATCGGGTTCGCTGGCTCCTTAAGGCCTTAATCTTAAGGGCTAAGGCCTTCGATTAAAAAATTCCCACGGTATTTGGCACAGCCGAAATATCAGAATTAACCTATGTACTCCTCATCTCATCTGCCAACAACTCCATCGGAATCTCCTCCTCCTCCTCCATCATACGTGCCAACAGTTTCCGAGTATGGGGCTTCTCTGCCCCTCCAGATAGGCCTGGTTTTTCCCCGGTGGAAACATTGCTCCAGCAAGATGGTAGTCGACAGTCACATCGGCCAAATTTACAAATGGTACACGTGATAATTTAAGGCCTTATTAAGGTCGGGACGCTGGGCCAAAAAAAATTAAGGCCTTAATTAAGGCCTTAATTAAGACCTTAAGGGTTAAGGCCTTAGGCCTTAGGGCGAACACTGCATCCGCGTGTAAAAAAGTCGAGGAAAAATTTCAAGCGGCGTGCCGAACTTCAGGGAAGCTGTGCTCTGCATTTGCCTTTGTTTGTTTATCCGACTTCTTACAGACGCCCATGTCGTTTGAGCTACCGCCAGAATTGTGGCTCTATATCTTTGAAGAATCCAGTCTAGATCATCTTCCACAGATCCAATCTGTCTGCCGATTGTTTCGCAATGTTTCTCGCCCCCTCCTTTTCTCAGAAGTCAAATTCATTATCGGGGAGCGAGACGAAGCCGGTCAGTGGTCTGCAGCTCCATGCAGGTTTCCGCCACTCATTCTGACCGTGAAGATACTGAGTCCCTGGGCTCCTCGAATCTCGATGACTTGGATTCGGAAATTCTCCATCCCCAGCAGGACTTCCGGCGAGAATTCGAGAAATTAGAATTTTGGACGTCGGAAACAATTTCTCCTCACGTCCGCAGTTGCGACATTAGGGTTCTGGATGCTGTTCCCATCGTATGGGACTCGCCCCTGCCTATCTTGTCTGCCTGCTTCAAGGCTATCTCACAATTTACCAATCTGCGAATCCTTCTATGGGATGCGCAAAGCGTACAGATTTCGTCTCTTCGCGCGGATGCTCTCCCGTCGCTCAATCGGATCGATATCACCTCCCCAGGTTTCGTTCGCCCATCTAGCCCAATACCAAACAAACTGCAGCTTACACACTTCTCTTACACCGAGAATTCCATTTACGCCATTTCCGAACCATCACCCGACGCACCATCATATCTTTCCTTCCTCGATCCGGCTTCGCTACGCTTTCTTTACCTTCAACCCGATACAATCACTATACCCCTGCAGCAGGACAGAATGCTGATGTCCTCCTTCCAAAATCTGCACACACTCAAACTGTTTTACTGGAATGCGACGACCTTCACTGAACTCCACGCCTACCTCTCCCCTTTCCCTGCGATCCAAGACCTGACGTTGCGTCTGCGGAGTACGTTGACAGCGGATGCGCACCCCGACACGGCGCTCGCACCCCAACTTCGCCGTTATAGCGGGCCCAGCAAGCTCCTCCCTCTCATTCTCCGACACGCCGCACCCACGGATATTAAATTTCACGACGACGGCCCGCACTTGCTGCAGCCGCTACTGGACAGCGATGCCGAGGCGCGTGGGTCTATCACATCGCTGGAACTCTGGGCCGATTACAGTGAAGTGTCCGACTCCACGCTCGCACTCATCCTCTCGCTCTTTCCACGTCTGACCGCTGTAATTGTAAACATATTTCTATACAAACGGAGCACGGAAGAAGGTGTAGATCATGCGACGGTGCGTACTCTCTTATATCTCTTCTATAATTTAAACGCGGGCCACTCTGACGACGGCTTAAATGGTAGAGATCGCCGATGGAGGGCTCCCAGGTGCTATTCAAGCCGTTGATAAGGGCGCTCCGTGCGCCTCAAGCCCTCACGAGGGCAGTGTTGAATTGGCGGAGCGATTGCGGCCCCAACGAAGTCGCACCAGACCTCGAGCAGTTGAAGGCTGCGCTGCTGTCCGGTGTTCCGTCCCTCGTCGACGTTTCGTTTGGAGGTGATTAGCAGGAGTCCGAGTAGAAATCAGTGTTGCCTGCGTATTCTGGACTGTCATACTCCCGTGAGGAGTGTGTCGCTCCTCAGCCTTGTAATTTTGGGGTGAATATAAAAAACAAGCATATTTGTCCCTGGTCGGGGCAATTCGGCGTGGATTGAGCCCCTTTTGTTCGACGAGCGCGGATCGGAGGAGAGATAAAATCGTCCGGACTTCGGGCAACCTGCAGATTCCAATACTTTGAGTGGTCTAGGAACTTGCAATGGAGAGTAGTAGAGTAGGATTTGGAGTCGACAAACCATCATACGCATCCGGATTCCAGTGAGATTTTTGGGTGTAGCAAGTGGGGAAGAAGATCATCGATAATCTTGACTCCGGAAGTGCGTTTCAGGCGGATACTGGAGAGTCAAGGGGTTTGAGTTCAATCCCCACGCGGTGCTTTTCTGTTGTCAACTTGTTTTTTTACCGCGTACACCTTTGACTATAATATTGAAGCGTAAGTTTAAGTCGTATGTTGAGCGATGGGAGTCTGAAAACGAAGACGGGTGGGGGTTCTTTCAGGGGGTATGGTAAGTAAGTAGGAGACGTGGAGACAAGAACGGGCACCGGTAGCGCGACATCCGTCTACGTCGAAAGAATGCGCAAGGGTTCGACTCCGGCGGTGTGATACGATATTTGGAAACACTTTTTTGTGCGTTCCTCGCAGTATGGACGTTGACTTCGAGCGTGGTTCACGTGAGGGGGAGGGGATGCGTAGACGCACTGGTGGCGCATTGAAAGATGTCAATGTACTTGTCGAGGCATTCGGTGGAAGGCCCAGTGCAGGGTTCGATTCCCCATGGTGCATTACAAAATCCTTGAACGCTTTTCTTTTGTTCGGCGGCGGATAGCCGTGTAACGATACAGTGGGACTTGGGAGCGAAGCAAAATTTGAAGCTCGGAGGGCTCGTACTGTGACTATGCAAGGATGCGAGGAGGCAGCGAGGCGAAGAGTACTGCTGGACGCGGCGGGGTTGAGGCCTCGAGGGTTGAATTATAATGTGAAGAGAAGTAGGGTTCGACTCCAAAGGGTGCAGTCTCTCTAGGATATGTACCGACGTCACGATTCAGAAACAAAGCCGTTCGGAATTTAGTTCAGATTCGGGGTTGCCGGCGAACGATAGTTCATCGATCATCCTTGTAACCAACATGAACTTTGGGGGTGGGGGACCGGTGTACTTGGGAGGAGAGCAAGGTGTGAGAATGAGCACCGGTGGCGCGCCCGAGGTCGTACGAGCAAAAGGGCGAGAGCTAAGAGGGTTCGACTCCCCTTGGTGTAGTAAGGAATTCTTCTACGATGTTTTTTCTCGGCTCGTCGTCGCGAAATACTCTCCGCGATCATGATGACGAAAAGGGGAGTGAGGAGCGCTCGAGGAGCACCTGGTTTGAGCGTCGGTGAAGTTTGACTCGTTTATAATGTTCGACTCCCGAGGGTGCAGTTTCTGGGCCGGATAGGTGAAGAGGGCTCGGCACATGTGAGGGACTCTGTTCTTCACGAATCAGGATCCAGAAATAAAGCCTTTCGGAATTTAGTCCAGACGTGGATTTGCCAGGGAGCGATGGTTCGTCCTTTGGGAGCAACATGGGCCCTGTTGGGGTACTTCAACTTGCAATCAACTTGAGGAAAACGAGAAGCGAGAATGAGCACCGATAGTGCGCCCGACGTTGGACAAGCAAGAGGGCGCCGAGAACTTGGAGAGGATTCGACTCCCCTTGGTGTAGTAGAGGATTTCGCCATACATTTTTTCTCTAGTCTGTGTCATGACCCGGAGACGTCGGAAGGCTTCGTGTCAATGGGAATGGTTTACCAGGGAGCGATAGTTCGTCGGTTGGGAGCAGAGAGGGTTTGCGGGGTGGCAATATTTGGGGGGAGAGCAAGGTGTAAGAACGAGCACCGGTAGCGCGCCCGACGTCGTACGAGCAACAGGACGAGAGCTGAGAGAGGGTTCGACTCCCCGCGGTGCAGTGAAAAGTTCTTCATGTGTTTTTCTCTCGTGCTCGGAGACATCGGATTCTGAAGTATATTGAGATGCTTCGTGGGAATGGGGGTGGTTTTCTCGACTCGGAGTTGCATCATTTCCCAGCGAGCGATAGATCATCCGTTGGGATCAGACAGGGTTTTCGGGTTGGGGATACTTGGGAGGAGAGCGATGTGTAAGAACGAGTACCGGTAGCGCGCGCAGCGTCGTACGAGCAACAGGGCGAGAGCTGAGAGGGTTCGACTCCCTTTGGTGTGGTGCAGTGGACTTGTCCGAGTTTTTTTTTCTCGGCTCGTCGTTGCAGAAATTGATCGTGAAGAAGGGTCAGGAGCACCGGTGGTTCGAGCTTCGTTGAAGCTTGACTCGTTTATAATGATCGACTCCCGAGGGTGCAGTCTCTCGGCCGGGTATGTGAAGAGGGCTTTTTAGGCGCGGCACAGGTCAGGGACTCTATTCTTCACGAATCAGGATCCAGAAATAAAGCTTTTCGGAATTTGGTTCAGTCTCGGAGGACCCGGGGAGCCATGAGTATAGCCTTTCGGGGTGGGGGTACTTCAACTTGGGAGGGGAGACAGGTGTAAGAATGAGCACCGGTAGCCCGGCCCCGATCGCGACGTCGTACAGGCACAAGGGAGGGCGAGAGAGGGTTCGACTCCCCTTGGTGCTGTTGAAACTTCTTGTATGCCCTTTTTTCTCTCGGCGAGTCGTCGCGAAATACTCTTCACAATGCTGTTGGAGTCCCATGTGCGCACGATCCAAAAACGAAGCTGTGAGGGATTCAGTTCAGACTCGGAGTTTGCGGGAAGCGATAGTTTGCCCTTGGGACGAAGAGGGGTCTTGTGGATACTTGGGACGAGAACATAGATGGAAGAACGAGTACCGGTAGCGTGACCGATGTTGTACAGGCAAAAAGGCGAGAGCTGAGAGGGTTCGACTCCCCGTGGTGTGGTACAAGTGGACTTGTCCCGATTTCTTTTTTATCGGCTCGTCGTCGCAGAAATTGCTCATGAAGGGAGGGTGAAGAACGCCAGTTGATGCGACGTCAATGAAGCTTGAATTATAATGGGAAGACGGGTTGGGGTGCTGTCTCCCAGATATGTACCGATGGCTTTTGTGCACGGCACAGGTCAGGGAGACTCACAAGCTTCACGCCCCGGATACGTCGGAAGCTTGAGAACCTTTAATGTCAATGGGAATGGTTTTCTGAGCGGTTTTGACTAGGAGCGATACTTAGTTCATCCGTTGGGACGAACATAAGTTTTGGTGGACACTTGGGACGAGAACATAGATGGGAGAATGGGCACCGGTAGCGCGCCCGACGTCGTACAGGTAAAAGGGAGCCTGGCGAGAGAGGGTTCGACCCCCCTTGGTGTAGTTGATGGTTTCTCCACACATTTTTTTCTCTCTGCGAGTCGTTGCAGAGATATTCTTCACCAGTCCTTAACAGACATCCGATTTCGAGTTTCGGAAGAGCCAGACCAGAGCATACGACTCAGAGTTTCGGAGAAGAGACGCCGACACCGCCACACGCTGACTGCGGGTGCACCGCCACGTGCCATCCATCCACTCTTCGCTTTCGTTTTACTGCGTCTACTAGCTTGAAGCTGCTGCGATGGCCTCCGCAGGCCTATCCCGCCGCCGTGCCCCCGCCTCCGCCGCCTCAACCACCACCGCAGACGACGACGACGATCGCCCCGCCCCCTCCGCCTCGCCCTCGTCCTCGGGCCTCTCCTCCCCCGACGCCACCACCAACAACACAAACAACACCGCAAGCCACGCCGGCTCCGCCTTCGCCTGCGGCGCGCGCGTCTACGACCCGCGCGACCTCCAGTCCTCCGACTCGGCGGAGGACGGCGGCGCGGTGCCGAAGCTCACGCTCATGGAGGAGGTGCTGCTGCTGGGCATCAAGGACAAGCAGGGGTACCTCAGCTTTTGGAACGATAATATCAGCTATGCGCTACGGGGGTGCATTTTGATCGAACTGGCGATGAGGCGGCGGATTGGGGTGGTGAGGGATCCGGGAAGGGTGGGTCTTCTTCTCCATTTTTCTAACTCAGTAATAACTGCGTTTTTTTGAGCACCCCTCGCCTGTGTGCGCGCGGGAGTTGCGTACGAGTTGCCCTTCTGCGTCAATCCTCTTCGATATCCCTCTTCCTTCTTTCCTATTTCTTCGCGTGCGGAGGGTATCGCCGCTGCTCGCGTGCCGGGCATCCATCCCCGCGCCATATCCGTCTCGGATCCCCGCGCCCCCAGTACGCTGCGCCCGTTCCCTGCATCCCTCGTCGCCTCCGCCCGCCGCGCGTGCGTGCAAGGCGTCTGCGTAGATCCGCTGGCCATGGATCATCGCTCCCGGCCCTGCGCCCGCTATCCGCTCCTCGCGATCGCGTACGTGCACTCATCCTCGTACTGTCCGCATGCGAACCACACTCGGTGTCCGGAGCCCCCTCTCTCTGGCTGGTCCCATCCTACATGTACCTATCTTGGAGCAGCCGCAATCAGATCCTTGGACCAGGACTTTTCACCTCTCGCGGCTAGTTCAAATGAATTGTCGAGAGCAGCCGTGCGGGCATATTCCTCATTTCCGAGTCCACAGAAAGAAGTTGGGTGGTTCAGCGTTATCAGGAGGCGTCTGACTCGCAAAGGCATTACATGTATCCCATGGCCAGTTTCTGTGTAACGGCGCAATCGTGCAGCGCGAATGGAGATTTAGCATGTTTTGCCCAGTTCCCGGGATCGATGGGGGTTTCGGCGGTGGATGGATCGGCGCCAGCGGGATATCGCAGATATAGATATAGATGGGGGACGCCAATGGTAAGGAATATCAATAGCGGAACGGAACGCGGACTCGGACTCGGATCCAACTTGAAGTGTCCCAAGGAGCGAGGCGAGTAGGGTACGCGGGATGGGCACGGTTCGATTTCCGATTTCGGATGTCCGAGCCTCCAAGGCACCGGTTCAATCACGCATTGCCCACTTTTTAATGCATTATCTCTGTGTGTTTATTTCAAACCGGAATGCAGCTAAGGGTAAAGCCTGTAAAGGCCTCCAGTCTTCCGCGGGCCCGTATAGCTGAGGACGTATGATCTAATTTGATGTAAGGGAAGAAGAGTATATGTTGTACAACGGAAAAGGGACCGGCTTCGTATTTCCAGCTTGTTTGGAGGAGTATACATACTGTATATATGCGCCAGCAGATTTTTGAATGATTCAACTGCGTGTCAACTGCCAATGTGATTTGATGAGGGGCAGCCGGTTCCGAGCGGCAGCTCGGCGGCTGCCGAGTTGTCGAAATGATCAATTTGAGCCGAAGTTCCGACATGCCCGGCATTGTGCCGGAGCTATCGGGATTAAGCGTGATCAACGGAATTAGGGTGCTAACCTCTAGGTCCTCCAGTGAGTGGAACACGTCGAAGAAAGCCTCATTGATTTGACAGACGGCACCACTTTCCTTTTTGTGTCAAGTCTTCGTACGTCTTACATGCTTGATTCAGGTTCAAGAGCTTCAACAGGCAGAAATTGGGTGTAGTGTAAGGGACACGGCGAGCGATATGGTAAACATGGTACAGATAAAATTAGACATGCAGAACGAGGTTTGCTATGTGAAAATTTGAAAAAGCCACATTAGCTTCAACGGGGTTTTGAGTTGGGTAGAACCGCGCTCACACGGGGGATCTCGGGATACTGGAAACAGTCGAAACCAGAGCTTTTTAGACGCGCGGGTACCCATATTTCGACCTTATTTTAAGGTACCAACCTACATTGTCACTAATTACAGACTAATAAAAGAAGTCACCTCGGCGGAATCGAACCGATGCCATAGAAATCGGAAATCGAACCTTGCCCATCCCGCGTACCCTAGGCGAGTCCGTTTAATCCCTGGGCGTTGTGAGGGACGGCCGGGATGAATGCGCGGGACGGAATACTATTATGCGACGGAATGCGGAAGTACGGGTCGTCGAGAGGGCCGGACGCTGAGAATAGAATAGAATAGAAGTCGTCGGAAGTTAGGATGGACGGATGGACGGATGGATGAGACTCGAATAGAACCACCAACTATATATACGTAGTTATCTGCGTATCGGATATCGTGTTGTTGTCGGTGGTGGTACCGGTGGTGCGGTCACCACCGGCAAATAATGGATTAGCACCTCTTAAGTTCCGAGTGAAATCATCGCATTTTGAACTTAAGTTTCGGTGGATCTTAAGTCATTTCCTTGTATCATATAGCACTATTAGCTGGGATAATGATCCTGCCCCCATCCCATCTTGGACTTAAGTCATGGTAGAGGAACTTAAGATCCGCCAACTTAAGACTTGAGATCAGTCAACTTAAGACCCTGCAATGTAAGACTGGAGCAGAAAAACATAGAACTTGAGATCTGAGAATACATATAGTACTTAAGTACTTGAAGAACTCGAGTTATTTAAGACTTAAGACTTGAGTCTCCATGGAACTCGAGTTCTACAGTCGCTTCAGTTCTGTTCGTGGACTCGAGTTCCTGCACAACTCAAAGTCTGTAAGGTCTATCTTCAGTTCCATGGTGCATATCAAAAGCCAGCAAATCTCGTACCTCGTTGTAGACCCGCGCATACTTTTGACGGCCGCACCTTTGACAGGAGACCTTTCCACATATGCGTACCTGAAATTCATTAGCACAGTTGCCGTCCGCCATACACACAACACAAAACTTACCTTGGTCTCCCGGCCGCGTGAACTGTGGTTTCTGTAGCATAACTAATGGAATCAATGAATATGTGTGATGAGGCAAATAAAGATCAGTAACTTACTGGTGGCATGTTGACATTCAATGGCCAGGGTGACACTAGAATGTGGTTTGCTTGAAGTCTTGAAGCAATGAGAGACAATGGGGGCAGTCAACCATCCAAGTTGTACCCAGGAACCTCGGTTGACGTCGGTTCGACTTGGTGGTCGAGAAGAGAAACAGAGTGGCGAAGACGGCCACTTGATTGACACTGCCTTTCGAGCCGTGCCACCTCACAATCATGGCCAAACAATCCTTCTTTCTCCACTCTCATCTCCACGCAACCTCGTCTCACTCCCCTCCATCATCTGGGCTCCGGCACACGATAATTGCCCTCAAAATGACCTCTTCTCTATGGGGTTTATCCAGATTGGCATCTGCCACGAGCCTCCGTCCTTGCCACATTGTCGTGCACACCAACTTGCCACTCAGTGCCAATTCCCCCAAGGTGTTCTTTGCTTTCGGCATATTCGTGTTTCGTTGCCTTATAACAGTCATCTAGGTCAGTTGTCCCCTGACTCTACCATATATTTCCCCCGCAACCTGTTCACAACTTTCTGGTCCTGTGTTGGCTCCGTGTGTGTTTTTCCTGACTGAATCATCACCTTATTTATTTGTTTCCCGTACTCCCTGCCTGCTGAGGATCAGAAACTTCCTGCTAGACACGCTTCGGGTCGCTCATATCTGATCCCTATCGGCGGCTGATCGACGTTGCATAGTCACCCTACCTTCGTCATCATCAATGGGTGGCGCGACAGTCTTCAAGTGGATGGATGTTGGTGAGTGCCACCAGTAAATCAACATGTTCATTGCTTATTTACTGGGCTTTAGGGTCTACATAGAGTGTACAAGGATTTTTGAAGTGTCGGGCGCTGTAATAGACAACACGTGATCGTGCCACACGCGACTTAAGTTGACGGGCGGCACTTGAGTGTTCAGGAACTTAAGTGGTCCTCCAAAACACACTTGAGTTCTTTTCGGACTTAAGTGATCAAGTCTTGTGGAACTGAAGTGCAGTGTCTATTTGAATTGAACCACAGTTATGGGCTACCATGAAGGTCTTAAGTTCGGGAGGATCTTAAGCTCCTCGAGTATGGCAAGGGAGCCACCCCAGGTGCCCTGCGGGCTTCGCCCGCATCGGCGCCGAACTTGAGTTCCCGCCGAACTTAAGTTCCACTTGCGATGATTTCACTCGGAACTTAAGATGGGGTCGTCCTATTTCATGTGCGGGGGCAACGAAGATGGGCTTGATAGTATTAATGATCGAGGATTGAGGCGGTGGCAATTGCAAAGAGATGATTATGGAAGATGAGACTTGAGATCCGACCTTTTCTCAGTGCCCTCCGTCGGAGCTGTAACTTTGATAAAATTTCAGACCCAGATGTTGGACCTGACGGAGACTCGACTATGGCCTGGAGGAACTTGGGCTGGCCTTTGTCTTGATCGTGCAGCGGGATACGCCACCAATTGCGGGTTTGACGCGGGGGTAAATCTATACGTTTAATTTCTCTCCACCAGTTGGCGATCTGAAACACCGCTCTGAGGTCGCCGTCCCGCAGCGGAAGATGATGTCGAAATCAAGCAAACAGTACTGTATCTTTGCGCGCGCGGGAGGAGATCCTTGTTGGTCGCAGAAAAGTGACGTGAGCGGCGGCCCTTCCTGTTATTGCTGTGACGTGTGAACAAATGTTTTCAACATACAGTCTTTTAAACTAGGAAGCGCAACAATTAGATTGTTTCATGAATATATGAGCGAATTCTGATCCAAATCATCCAGTCCAAATTATATTCTAGATCGCCTTGATGTGTATTCCATGCCACAATTTACTTCTCAGGGCTAGCATACGTGGTTGCTGAGAACGAGGCCGATATTTGTGGCAACCCAAATTTGCACAAATAACGTAGAAGCGCAACACTTCAACGTCATCGATTGTAGTTCTGGGATAGGTGATTCCGGTTCTGTGACTTACATAGCCGTGATCAGCGACCCTGAAAACCCCCAATGCGATTGAACCAATTTATTTTACTGCCATCGGAATCCGAGTTGAAGTTATCCCGATCAATGGTGCTGCGTGGCTGTGTAAGGCAGCCACAAACACTGCGATTTTGTGGGCACCACAGGGTCATTTCCCATAAATCCTTTTGTGAACAGTACGTTTCAATGCCCTACTATGCTCGTATAAAATTAGGGCCCAACTGAAGACCTCTACGGTACGTGATTCCTAGTGTTGCTCTTCTACGTTACGTTGCGCTTCCTAGTTTGAGACTGTATAAGTAAGTGACTAATATGATTCCATTATTACTTCACTTCTCCAGCCCTACTCACCACTTCAGTCCAACAGTACTCCTCACTCTGAGCCGCAAATGGCTCTAACCGTAGGAACGAAAGAGTCTTACATCGGGTGTGTCCCATGTTGCGTCGCGCTAGCAAATCCACTGATGGGTCCAGAGCTTTCTTCGAAGATATCCCTATGGTAACTGGCACGGTTGACCGTTTAGCTGCTTATTCATGGTCTATACAGGTGCATACATCCTGGTATTTCTGGAAACTTTTTCCATCTTGTGGGCAAGACGAAAGACAGATGCAAAGTACATTTACTTGTGGGTCACAACCGTTCTAATGGCCACTCTAATCACCGCGGTTCGTCCCTTTCGGTGGCCAATTATTCTCGGGCATTCACTGGTTGACAGCGCTGTGTAATCGATACTTTCCGCTGTGTCATTGCTCTAGGTACCTCCTTGACTTTCTTCGTGGGTCTTCGATCTTGACCAGAAAAACAGAAAACAATGGGGTCGACTTCAGGCCTCCAAATACCAATACCAATGTCGCAGCCAACGCTTGTTGGTTTCTTCTGGTTGCGGTTACGGATGCTTTCATCGTCTGTTTCTCATGAGTTTCCTACATAAATACAACGTTTACTGACCTCATTTTCATAGATATTTCGAACATTCATTGTTTGGAACAGAAACTGGTTGGTCATCATAATCCCGTCAATGCTGTACCTTGCCTGTTACGGTACGATATTTGTGCTTCGTTTTCTTCTCCAAAAGGTTGACTGTTACCGCGCAGGGATCACTATATCTGGATTCTTCTCTTACTCAAAGGTTTTGACCCGGAGCGCGGGTCGATTTTTCAAACGTTGATCCTGAAGAATGTGTTTGTGGTCATAGCCCTTACCCTCGCCACCAATCTGATATGCACCGGTGCGTATAATTTTGTATCACGACTCCGACTCATCTTGTTATAAATGGGTACTAGGCCTCATATCGTTCCGTCTCTTCTCTAAATATCGCCAAATAGCGGCCCTTTCCAGCAGCGTGGCAGGTCACTCCATGAAGATCTTCTCTATTCTCGTGGAGTCAGGTCTAGTTCTGCCTTTTTTATTTGGAATATATGCTGATGTTTTACCATTGCATAGCAACGTTGTATACCCTATTCCTCATAGGCATACTCATACTCGCGGGTCTCAAAAGTTATGTCGTTTACATCCTCATTGATTGCGTGAGTCCTCGTTTCTCTCGAATGATGACTGGATCGATACAATTACCCACAGATATCCCCAATTACAGTGTGTAATTCAGTCTGAAAGCTTTACTTAACTGCTGACTTCTAATGCTCTGTAGGGTCTCGTCGTGAGTGGTCTTGATACATTCTCAGACCGCAACTCACATGTACCTCAAGTTCTCGTACATCATCATCCGCGTAGGCAGGGGGACCTCTTACAGCGAAGCCTCTCAGAGCCTGCCCACCATGAGCTTCAACCGCGGACAGTCGAATACCCAGACTTTTGAGCTCAGTGATTCAGCACGCAACCCCCCTCCCGAGCTGCAGGTCCGGCTGCAACGCATAACGCATCAGCATAGCGACCCGGCATTGGGAGCTGACATACAAGTCGGAGAGTCCAAGGAAGCGAAGTATGGTGAAGCAACGCTGGTGTAGCCGTTTCACGGAACTCTGGAAATATTCCCGGTGATAAGGAGAGCTGCATGGCCCGACAGCGGGCCCGGATCCACCGTGTAACCTTCACGCTGTTGATAAAGGCGGCTCGGTGGGTTTGAGAGAGTCTTTTGTTCGGGATTGCTGAAGTGCTTTTGTTCAATTTATGATACCTTGACTGTGTTCCAGATACAGCCCCCGGCAGACGTCTGAGAAATTGAAACTTGCTCGAATTTTGTTGGATTCACATAAGTCAACATAGATATCAATCAGAGCAGCAGCAACGGTAACGTCCTGTCAACTTCTACATAAAATGATCTGAGGCGCGCCCATCCTGTGTGAACGGGTTGGGGCGATACTTGGAAGGACAGACTCGAAGGGGTGTAGGAATGAGCCTTGCAGCACGATGCATCTGTCAGGATGTCGTACTAGTACGAGCAGGAGGGTTCGACTCACCGTGGTGCCACGGAGGTTGAAACTAATAGTTTTTCAACGTTGAGGCGGTGAGAACGAAAAGAGAGCTGTTTAGAGCTATACGCATTTCGGCGTAGCTCCGTCCTCGGAGATTCGAGTCCGAAGGTGCGATGGCTCTCGGTTTCTTTGGCTTGACTGAGCTCCGTGGTCAGAATAACGTGGATCCGGGATTCGAGCACTATTTGTATCATTGTATGAAGTTTGGGATCAAGATAGGATCAAGATGAGGCTGTGCTCTGCGTTTGCCGTTGTTTGCTTCTTCAGACTCCCATGTCGTTTGAGCTACCGCCAGAGTTGTGGCTCCGTATCTTCGAAGAATCTCACCACTTTCATCTACCTCGCATTCATTCTGTCTCTCGATTGTTTCGTGATGCTTCCCGTCGCCTCCTCTTTGCAGAATTCATGTTCAACGTTACACTCGGACAGCGACGCGATAGTCAGTGAGCTGCAGCCTCCTGAAGGATTCAAAGACTCATCTGACTCTAAAGACCTCACTGATGCGAACCCTGAAATCCCTCATACTCAGCAGGAGCTTCAGCGAGAATTCGAGAAACTAGAATTTTGGTCTTCGAAAACAATTTCTCCTCACGTCCGCAGATGCTGTGTGAGAGTTCTGGGATCTATTCCCACTGCATGGGACCCGTCTCCACCTATTATGGCTTCCTGCCTCAAGGCTATCTCACAATTTACCAATCTGCGAGAGCTCATGTGGAGTGCGAAAAGCATAGAGATTTCGTCTCTTCGCGCGGATGCTCTCCCGTTGCTCAAGAAGATCCATATCCTCTCTGCAGCTTTCGTTCGCCCATCTAACGCAATACCAAACAAACTGCAGCTTACGCGGTTCACATACACCGATATTCCCGTGCTCTCACCGGACACACCATCATATCTTTCTTTCCTCGATCCGGCTTCACTACGCACTCTTTACCTTGGACCCGTGACGATTTCCTCTATACACCCGCGGCGGGACAGATTACTCATGACCTCGTTTCAAAATCTGCACACACTCGAACTGAATTTCAAGGATGCGACCTTCACTCAACTCCACGCCTGCCTCTCCCCTTTCCCCGCGATAGAAGACCTGACGCTGTATGTACGGGGGACGTGCGTTGCGGATACGCTCCCCACCACGGCGCTGGCACCCCAACTTCGCCGTTATACCGGTCCCTACCAGCTCCTCCCTCTCGTTCTCCGGCATGCCGCACCCTCGGACATCATCATCTCCGACAGGAACGCACAGCACTTGCTGCAGGTGCTACAGGGCAGCGGTGCTGATGCACGGGGGTCTATCACATCGCTGGAACTCTCAGCCACATACAGCGACCTGTTCGGCTTCGTTCTCACAGACATCCTCACGCTCTTTCCACGTCTGACCACCTTAACAGTGCACATATATGCAGGTAAGCGGCCCGAGGAAGAGGGTGCAGATCCTGCGGCGGTGCGTACTCTCTCTTCCATTAACGCGGCTCACTCTGATGACGGCCTGACTGGTAGAGCGACTCACCAGAGGAGGGCGCTCAGGCGCTATTTGCGCCGTTGATATGGGCGCTCGATGCGCCTCACGCGCTCACGAGGGCAGTGTTGAACTGGTGGGACGCCCACCCGGACCCCGACGAATTCGCATCGGACCTCGAGCTATTGAAGGCTGCGCTGCTGTCTGGTGTTTCGTCCCTCGTAGACGTTTCGTTTGGAGGTTATTCAAGTTGGCAGGAGCAGAAATCAGTGTTGCCCTCAGCGTAGTTTGAACTGTTTTACTCCGGTCAGGTATATGCCGCTTCGTTCTTCAACTTTGTAGGATTTCCCAGGTTCTTCTCTCTTGATGTACATAGTTTCTTTCGATTGCAGGACTAAATTTGGTTTGGTCGCCGGTCAAGAACGGAGGCAGCTATTGGAACGATAATATCAACTATACGCCAAGAGGGTGTATTTTGATCGGGCTGGCAATACAGAGGCGGATTGGGGTTGTGACGGATCCGGGGCTCGTTCTGCGAGCGCGGCAGAAAAATATCTTGCCGTGTCTATATGTCTGCCTTTTATCTGAAATTCGCATTTTGGATTCTCCCTCAGCCTTTCGGTCCATTGATCTATGCATATAGGGTTTACTTCCTGCTCGAAGCCGTTGCGGCTGCGGACCCGCGCCGTCTATTGCCTTAAGATTCTCGGGATAGTATCTTTCAAGTATCGAATAAGAAATATGGGAGGCCTTGCCATGCGCCGCTAGGTTCGTAATTCTCTATACCAAATCTGCTGAGCCCCACAATTGCGATGCCAAATGGAACTATTGCAAGGTGATCTTTTATGAGCCTCCAAACGACTAAAATCGAGAAGCAACTCTATTTTCACCGTTGAACCTTGGTTGAACCAACATCGCACGTGAAGATCCAAATCCGGCCCGAGATACCGAGGCCCATGAGTTACCTGTTGCTTGCCTCCCACTTTCATCTACTCCACTTTGCAGAATGCCAACCATCCATCCTATATCATCCATTGATTCTCCTTTCCAATCAATCCTCCACACCAACACTACACCCACAGCTATCGAATGCGAAAAAATCCGAGATCTGCTTGTGGGTCCGCGCGAGGAGAGTGAGAGTCTCACGAAAGAGATTGCCCGCATGCAGATTGACCTCGATCAGCTCGCACGAAAGCGCCACGAGCTCAACGAGTTTATCGACGCCCATCTGTCTCTCTTATCTCCTATGCGTAGGCTCCCCACGGATGTAATGCGCCTCATTTTCGCCGAAACGCTGCCCTCTGGTAGAAATTCCTCAATGGCCCCCGAGGACGCGCCTCTTCTCCTCTGCCAGGTCTGCAGGGAGTGGAGATACCTAGCATACTCTATACCGCGCATGTGGTCTTCTCTTCACATGGCGGTTCCGGCTCCCTCGAGGGTATACGATCTGGCCGACACTGTCACTCGGCGTGGTTGTCACGCTCTGGAATAATCCCTCTCTCGCTCTCCATCACGCCATCGAAAGCCTGCACATCCGAGACTGATGCCGCGCCCCTACTCTTGGCTGTGGCCGCATTTTCACGACGTTGGAGCCATCTTTCAATCACTCTACCGATTTTCGACGGTTTTCGACCCCTTAAGTCCTTATCGGCTCAAGCCGTCCCCATTCTGACGACTGTGCTGCTGGACATATCGTCGCAGCGCTCCTCCGGTAGCGCCTTCCGTCGAACTCATGCTCGGTGGAAGTCCTTAAAGTTCTTGAAAGCTTCAAGTCTCTTTAGCGTCAGCATTGGGGTTGGGGGTAGCATGGCGGACTTTTCAGATCTCAGATTTCCCTCAAAGCAGATGGTACATTTGAAGATCCACGGCCGTCGGATTCTTTTCCTTTTTTCATATGATACAGCACTTGGAATTCTGCAGCAGTGTCCGGCACTGGAGACCTGCTATCTCGATCTCTCCGGCGAGGCGACAGATCTGCGGGGTTCTCTTCCCAATGTTGTCCTATCCCGTCTGTGGCATTTTGGCCTCGGGTTCGCGAGCCCAGATCGGGACGTCGCGGAGCTGTTTTCAAAGCTCAGCCTTCCCGTTCTGCGTTCTTTGGAGTACAACACTGATTTCGGACCATCGATCTCTGGCCTTCCCCTACCGATCTCTGGCCTTGCGCCTACCCTTCAGCGCCTCAACTTGGACATCTGCATGTTTGACGACGGCATCATGTCGAATCTTCTTCGGTCGACAGAACTCCTCCAATTTTTGCAGATTTCGGGAAACCTGAAGAATGCTCCCGGCTCTGCGGACACTTCCGCATTCCTCCTCGAACACTTCGGCCCAACTTCAGATGGGCTGCTCTGTCCCAGTCTCCGTGGCCTGAGCCTGCGTAGGGTCGACATATCGGATGACGCGCTTTTTGCTATTATCAAGGCGTGAGCAGGCTCTGACCGCACGCACCTCTCCCGGCTCAGACACTTACGCGCTGAGCTGGTGCGCAAGATGCAGCGCGATATTATGCCAGAGCTCCAGCCGTTCGTGGAGGCTGGTCTCGATGTAGCTTTGACATACAACCCCCCGTCCAGCAATAGCTACTCCCTGCGGGAGGGGATCGTAGACCGCTGGATGCCGGCGGATACGAGCGAGTTTGGGGAGTGAATGAAAAACAGGCATCGTATCGTTTTAACCGTAGCGTGCCGAGCTCACAGCGAGCCAAATCCACTTATGTTTCTCGTCCCGCACCCCCAAAAAATACAGATGTTATTCCAGAGCTTTTACTTATGCCAGCAATACTACCTACGTACGCACGCACCGTCTATTCGTGCCGGGGACAAAAAAGTAACAGTACATGCAACCTCCAAAACCGTGTCTGAAACACCAGCAAGCCACTAAGACGATACGTAGTGGTAGGCGCGAGCGAGCAAAATACGTAGGGCTTGTAGGGAGACGAAGCCGAATCTCGAAAAAATAATAGACGAAGCCGAATAAAGGAAACGAGAAGAGGTACAGTATGGATGGATGGATGTATGATGCAGTCGACAGAGATTCATTTTGTGTGGCCGATTTTGCCTCCGCTTACCCCTCCCCGCCTTCCCTCTCCTCCCGTCGCGCACCACCCACCCGCACACAGACTGCTCTCCCGCATCCAGCAGCATCTAGGCCCACCGACTAAAGTAGCGAGTCGAGCTTGCTGAGCACCTCGAGGACGGCAGCGACGAGCTCGAACCCCGCGTCCTCGTCCCCGCCCACGGCCTCTGCGCGCGCGGCGGTGACGAGCCCCCTCACGCTCTCTCGCCCCGCGTCGACGCCTGCTGAGCCCATTGCGATGCGTGGCTTGCGTTTCGGATCCGGGCCTGTGGGGGGAGTTAGGACGAGCGAGGAAGGGGACGACGACAGTCAACGAGGGATAAAGGCAGGGAGGAGAACAAGATTAGACTCACCCGCGCCACCGCCAAACGGCCACACACCAAACTCGCCCAGGATGTCATCGCACCTGTAGAAAGCGATGGCTCGTCAGCTTCTGTTCTACGATCCTCTTCTTGCGCGTCCGAAATCCACTTTACGGCCCGCGGGGCGCAGATCCCGCGGATACGTCTTCGTCTCAAGCGGCCAATGCCGCACCTCCCGTCCCACGCCCCCGCACAAAAAGACTCGAAAAAGCGACTCACCGTCCAAACGCCGCCTCCCGCTCCTCGTACCCCAGCCGCCCAAACGCATTGTCGAGCACGCTTGCCGTGTACGCCGCGCACGCGAGGCACACGGCGCGCAACACGCGGCATTGTGTGCCCGGCGCGTCGAGCGCCGTGGGCGGGACCTGTGGGGGGAGAGGGAGCGTTAGTGAGTGAAGGAGGTAGAGAGGAGGATGGAAAGAGAGGGAAGGGGAAGTAAGAAGTCGGAGGGTAGGGAGAGGACGCTCCTGCCCCAGCGTCGCTGGGGAGCACGCGTGCTGGCCACCAGTGTCGCAAGGCGGTCGTACGCCGGCGACGCACAGCCGGGACCGCTTACCCAGCGACGCGCCCCTACATCCCCAATCCGCGCACTCTGCGTCCGACATCCCGCAGCCCGGGTAAAGCACGACGTCCACTTTACCGCTCCGGTCCGCACAGCACCGCAGCGGGGGGATCCGGCCTGTCCATCACTATCACGCCCGCCCCCCGCGCACGCCTTGCGATCCACGAGTCCGCAGCCCGACCGACCGCGAGGAAGAGATAATCTGAATCTGCGCCGGTAACCAGAAACACGCTCGCACTGGCGCGCACGACAACCCTTTCGCTTTCGCCCCGTCCTCTCTGGCTTCCGCTCGCTGCCACCCCCAATGACGACGCACCCCGATCCAGCACAGAAGGGGAGGAAGAGGGTGCGAGGTACGAAGTCTGCCTGCATCCACCGACCGCACCCGCTAACGACGGCCACCTCGTCCGCGATACGATCAACAGCCACTCTCGCCGCCGCCGCCGCCGCCACCGCCGTCACCACCACCGTGAGCTGCAGCCCGACATCGTGCATCCACTCCCTCTCGTCTAGACACATCGCGGGCAGAATCGCGGAGTCGGAAGCCCCGTCTGCGCCCTACATCCACTCGGTGTCTCCCCGCCGATTCCTCCGCTTTCCCAAGCAAGAGCTCTGGAGCTGTACCACCGCAGCCGTGCTACGCTGGATGATTCATTCCCGTGCCTCGACGCTCCTCCATTCCCTTGCGCAAGCGTATCCTCCATCTGCGGCCACGCTGACGGACAACGCGCAGCATGCGCCGACGTCCCTGCGTTCGCCCTCCTCCCCACCCCAGCCACACCCGAGCTCCCACTCCCAGCCGCAGCGCGGTACGTCTCCCCAGAGGCGCGCGCTATCCTCCCACTCCGGCAGACCCCCCGCACAAAAACATGCTAACCCAAACGGGCGCAAAACCGACGAAACAAAAAAAAAAAAGAGGGAGAAAAAAAAAACGCACCGCACTCGTCCCGCTCGTCAGCAGCGCCACCACGCGGTTCACGACGCCCGCCTTGACGTGTGCGTCCGCCTAGACGGAGAGAAATACAGGGGGTTAGCGTTGTGTGGTGAGGCGAAGAGATTGAGGAGGGGGAGAGGAGGGAAGGAATAGAGAAAGAAGCGAGAGGAGGAAGGGACACGGAGACGCGGACAGCCGACGTCGCGCGTGTAGCCTCTACACACGTCCACCGTGTAGCCACCGGTGCGGCGCGCCCTCGTCCTCGTCGCACGCAGAACCAGCCTCGCGCCTCACCGCACACCACACTTCCACTGTCGTCGACAACGCATTACACCGTATCTCGAGCTCCACCGTCCCCGCAGCGCGACCAGCCGCGCTCGAGTGTCCGGGGCACCGCCGTCCCGCGGGGGTGCTTGGGGAGTAAGACGCTCGTGTCCCCGCACTTCCGCATGCGCTCAGCATTCCACCCCCCGTGCATCCCCGCCGGATCCGCACCGACACCGAGACGCATCGTATCGCGAGCTCCTGCTCCTGCTCCTGCTCAGTAGGGGTGGGGTACGGGTGCGCGGGAGGAAGACGCATCGACGCCCGCGAGGCCGCCACGCCACGCCACCCCGCACACCCGCGGAGCACAGCGCTCCCCGTTATACTCGTCCCCATCCTAGCGCTCCCCTTCACCCGCCTCCTCGGAACCCCGCACCACCACCCGCCGGCCCGCCGTCGCTCCCATCCTCGTCTCCCTCTCTGCGAATCCAGGGTCCAGCAGGGAGCGAGGGCCGCAGGCCGCAGACAGAAGAGCGCCACACCACCCGCTCGCGCGCCGCCATCCCCGTCTCCCTCTCTGCCAATCCGCGAGCGAAGGCCACAGACAGAAGAACACCACACCGCTGCTGCTCCTCAGTCCCGCTGGCCGCCCCAGCAGCAAGCACCCCATGCGCAGACGCAGACGCAGACGGAGCGCGAAGCTACCCTGCGGGAAGACGGGCGTCCGCACCAACTGCACCCCCCTACCCGTCCCCGTCCCCATCCCCCGCACCCGCCCACAGAGAACGAAGAAGGAAGAAGACCGCCAAGGGTCCTGGCCCTCGCCGCGTCGACGTCGACGCACAGGTGAGACATCGCGCGTCGTCGGGTGCCGTCCTCGTCCTCGTCCCGCCCCGCACGCACGTCACAGACGAGAGAGGAGGGAGGAGGGAGGAGGGAGGAGGGAGGAGGGAGGAGGGAAGCATCCCCGCACCCCACATCCCCCTCCCTCCCTGACTCCGCGGGCCCTCCGCACGCTCCCCGACACGCGGGCCCCATGCGCATCCTCATCCTCATCCGCACTCTCCCCACACGCATCCCCGTCTCCCCTTCCCCCTCGAATCTCCGCTCCCCTCCCCGGCTCCCGCGCCCTCGTCCTTGTTCGAAAAACCACGGAAACCAGAAAGCGCACTCGTCCCCTCCCCTCTCCCCTCACAAAACCGCGCAAACCGCGCTCCCCGTCCTGCACAGGCCACAGGCCACAGGAGCAAACGCCGAAAACGTTCGTCTCGTTCTCTTTCAACTCGTTGTAAAGCCCCGCCCCTCCTCTCCCAAGCTCAAACCCCCTCCTCACCCACAAAAAACGCTCCACTCTCACAAAAGTATACAAAGAAAGAATAAGGAAGGAGGAACGCACCACCGGATGCGTAGCCATATCGAACAGCAGAAAGTTGCGCTTCTCCGTGCGCAGGACGCCCTTGTCGACGAGGCCTTTGGCGAGGCGTTCGCGGACCTGCGGCGGGGGGGTGAGTTAGTGGGTGAATTAGTGGGGGTGAAAGAGGAGGGGGAGGGGGGAGGGTGGGGAGGGATGAGTGAAGAAAAAAGAGGAAGGGGGAAGGGGGGGGAAGAGGGAGGGGGAAGGGAGGGAGAGGGCGGAAAGGAATAGGAAAGCAAGCATGGCGGAGGACGGCGCGAATACAGCAAGGAAGGAAGGACGACGTGCGTCGGGACCGGGGTGGGAGGAGCCACGGGGAGGGGAGGGGAGGGGTGGAGATACGGGTGGGCGGGGGGGCGGGCAACGACGGGGCATGGAGGGCGTCGGGGAGCGGGAAGAGGGCGGCGGCCGGAAGAAAGAAAGAGAGGTGACTCTGAGGAAGAGAGGCGGGGCGGAAGTAGGGAGGGGAAAGGGAGGCAGCGACGTGGCATGGAGGGAGTAGGCGGGCGGGCGTGAAAGAGGAAGGGAGGCGAGAAGAGACGCGCGGCAGGGGGTGGAAGGTGGGAAGGAGGGAAGGAAAAGGGAGGCAGCGACGGGGCGTGGAGGGAGGGAGGCGGAGGGGGACGAGGAAGAGGTAGAGGAAAGGGGGCAGCGGACGGAGGAAAAGAAGAGGGGAGGCAGGGCGCGGAAGGGAAGTAGGACGGAGAACGGCGGACGGCGCGGACACAGGAAGCAGGAAGCAGGAAGCGATACGTGACGGAGGACAAAGAAGTGAGGAATGCGTGTAGAAGGAGCGAGTGCGGGATGCGTGTGGGTGCGTGTGGGGTGCGGGGGTTCGGGGACGGGGACGGGAGAGCGATGCGAAGGGCGGACACGTATGCGGATACAGAGGCGGAATGCGGACACGTATGCGGATACGTATGCGGAAGTACGCGAAGCGAAACAGAGGGGAGGGGTAGATATACGGGTGTCGTCGGGTGTCGTGTCGGCGGGTGGAGCGCGGGGAAGGAAACGTAGTGGACACGAACAGGGAACGCAAACGCGGGGGTGCGGGGGGGGAGTCGGGGGTGTAGGATACAGGGGGTGTGTGGATGCGGATGGGGAATGCGGATTCGGGATTTCGGAGCGAAGGCGAAGGCGTGGGGGGTGCACGCAGAGGGCGTAGGTAGGAAGGAAGGAAAGAGACAAAGGACGCACCTGCTTCAGCTGGAACCCGATCTTGAGCACGTTCCACGTCTCGCCTGCGCACCACGACATAAATCAGTCTCGGCATTGGGAGTCTCGGCATCGGAGTTTCGGGAGTTTCGGTGAGGCGAAGGGGGGAGGGAAGAGGGAGATAGAATGGGGGGGAGGGTGGGAGGCGAAGGAGGGGAGGAGAAAGAAAAAGACGCCCCGCCGGTGCACAGTGCAGAGCGCACCCCCGAGGAGCCAAGCGCCGTGACATGGCACGAACCCCCCTCCCCGTCGTCGTGGTCGTGGTCGTGTCCGCGGTCCCCGCCGCCCGCCCCGACGCGAGCCGATACCACCTCCCAGCGCCTCACGCCTCCTGCCCGCTCACTCGCGCCCGCGCCTGCCTGCCTGCCTGCCGACTCGGGCCTGGGACGCGGACGCCGAGGCAGACTCGAAAGCAAGACAAATGCACATCGACTCCCCCTCCCCTTCGCCGGCGCCGACTCGGGCCCGCCCATCGCCGTCGCTGTCACCGCCGCCTCCCGGCACCCGGTACCCGGCAGTAGCGGATAGCAGATAGCGGATAGCGCGTCACGCGCGGATTTCGGAGGACGAAAAGACGAAGAGGAAATAAAAACGGAACACGGAGAGACGGGAAGACGCCTTGCGTGGGGATGGATGGCCGGCCGGCACACGAGGGCATGGGCAGGACCAGGACGCGCGGCGTGAAGGGAAGGGAAGGGAAGGGAAGAAGAAGGAAGAGAGAAGAAAGCGGGGGTGAAGAGTGCGGGATGCACATAATGGAGAGATAATGGAGAGATAAAAACGAGAGAGACAGAGACAACGGGAGACGCACGCACCGCTCAACAAGTCGACCCAGGTAGCGACGCCCATCTTCTCGCCCGCGTCCTCCGTCTGCTTCATCATCTTGAGCGTCTCGTCGAGGAGCGTCTCGCCCGTCTGCCGCGTGGAGAGCACCGTGATCGCCCGGTCGGGCAGCGGGAGCCTCTTCTACATCCCTCCCATTAGCTCCAAAACGAACGCAGTAAGTAAAATAGAATATAGAGAGCGACCCACCCGCCCCGGATCCCTCACCACCCCAATCCGTCTCCGCATCGCCAGCTCAATCAAAATACACCCCCGTAGCGCATAGCTGATATTATCGTTCCAAAAGCTGAGGTACCCCTGCTTGTCCTTGATGCCGAGCAGCAGCACCTCCTCCATGAGCGTGAGCTTCGGCACCGCGCCGCCGTCCTCCGCGGCGTCGGACGAGGGGAGGTCGCGCGGGTCGTACGCGACGCGCGCGCCGCCGGCGAAGGCGGAGCCGGCGTGGCTTGCGGTGGTGCTGCTGTTTGCGGAGGTGGTGTTGTTGGTGAAGGCGGCAGCGTCGGCGGGGGAGGAGAGGCCCGAGGGCGAGGGCGAGGAGGACGGGGCGGGGCGGTCGTCGTCGTCGTCTGGGGTGGTGGCGGAGGCGGCGGAGGCGGGGGCGCGGCGGCGGGATAACCCTGCAGAGGCCATCGCAGCAGCTTCAAGCTAGTAGAAAACGCAGTAAAGCGAAGGGTGGATGGATGGCACGTGGCGGTGCTGCCGCAGTCAGCGTGTGGCGGTGTCGGCGTCTCTTGTCCGAAACTCGGTCGTATGCACTTCGTCTCTTCCATCGGATGTCTGTGAAGGGTGAAGAGTATTTCCGCACCGACTAGCCGAGAGAAAAAAAAAACTTTTTGAAAATTCCTCAACTACACCAAGGGGAGTCGAACCCTCCGAGTCTCAACGTTCAACTCTCGCCTCTTTGTCGGGCGCGCTACCGGTGCTCATTCTTACTCCGCTCTCTCAACCGCCCAAATACCCCCCGCTCAGCATCGAGCATGGGTGTCTGGCTCTTCCGAACTCGGAATCGGATTTCTGTGAAGGACTCCAAGAGGGTCGTGAATAATATTTCTGCACCGACTAACCGAGAAAAAAAAGTAGTGGAAGAAGATCTGCTGACTACACCACGGGGAGTCGAACCCTCCTGCTCTCGCCTTCAATTTTACTCGTACGACGTCGGCGCCGGGCTACCAGTGCTCGTTCTTACACCCTGCTCTCCTCCCAAGTACTACCCCACCCCCGATACCCTCTCTGATCTATCACCCCCCGGTACAACCCCGGTAAACCACCCCCGCGTCAAGAAAGCCATTCCCATTGACACGAAGCATCTCAATATACTTCAAGTTCAGAATCCGACGTCTCCGGGGCGACACAGACGAGAGAAAAAAACGCATGCAAGAAGTCTCGAATGCACCAAGGGGAGTCGAACCCTCTCAGCTCTCGCCCTTATGCTCGTACTACCAACGTCGAGCGCGCTACCGGTGCTCGTTCTCATACCTTGCTCTCCTCCCAAGTTGAAATCCCTCTTGGTCCGACCGGATGAACCATCCGTTCACCGGGAACTTAGAGCCCAAACTCAATCCCTCACGGCTAATTTATTTCTGGATCCCGATTCGTGAACCTCCCTGACCTGCGAAGCGCACAAAACGCAGTTGAACTCTTTCTGGATACTGCACCCTCGGGAGTCGAATCCATCTTCTCATGATAATTATAACTCAAGTTTCAACAACGCCCGAACCACCGGTGCTCCTCACCCTCCCTTCATGATCGACGAGTCGAGAACAAAAAACTCGGACAAGTCAACTGCACCACACCAAGGGGAGTCGAACCCTCTCAGCTCGCTTTTTTGCCCGTACGACGTCGGGCGCTACTGGTGCTCATTCTCCCATCTTACTCTCCTCCTAAATCCCCCCCCCATGGTCTTGGTCGCATGCGCAACTTCTTCATCGAGTATGAGTGACTTCCAACTGCTCGACTTAATCCTCCCTTGGCTCTGCGTCACCACATAGGCCCGCAGGCGTGAACAGTATCCCCGGGACGGCGCACATTGGCAAAAAAATAGCAGTTGAACTCTATCTGGAGACTGCACCCTCCCGCCTTCCTATTATAATTACAACTCACGTTTAAACGCCCGAACCACCGGCGCTCTTCGCCGAATTTTTGAACAAGTTGCAGTACGGACCTCCGAGCTCTATTTTTACGTCCCTTCCAAGTGCACATTGACTGACAAGCTGCACCCAAAGTTGGATCCCTTATGCATGTATCTTTCGTTACTCACCGCTCCACGATGCCAACCAAAAAAAAAGGTTCAACACAATTTACCAACGCACCGTGGGGAGTCGAACCCCGCACAGTGCACTCGGCCATGTGACAGCGGATGCCTTAACGTGGACTGTGGATGAGCTATCAGTGCGTCTCCATCTCTGAACCCAACGTCAGTAACCCAGCGACGAAAGCAAAAACTATTCGTGAACAGTGTCATTACACCGGGAGTCCGAGTCGAACCCTGCATCATGATGTCTCCGAGTGGTAGACGGACGCACGGATGTCTGTGCTCGCAACGCGCTACCGGTGCTCACTCTCCCTCGGATTACTCTCACTTAAAGGACCCTCATCTTTGGCTTCAGGACTCCAATCGCGCCGCTCGGGCTACACTACGACTTGGACTTTACGCTTCAGTGTCAAAGGGTCTTTGCACACGGGGTAAAAACAACCACGTTTCCCATCGGAAGCACCGCGCGGGAGTCGAACCCAAAGCCTCTCGAATCTTCGCCTGGAGACGCACTTCGGAGTCGAGGCTATCGGTGCTCTTTCACACCTCACCTCGTCCCCACACACCGGATTCAACCCCCCGCTCTGATCTTTCGAGCTAGCTCCTTACTCTTTTTAAATTTGAATTTCATTCCGAAGCCTACCTGGCATTCGCTGGACAGGATGGCGAGCGGTCAAGAAGAACAATGGGACGAACTTCAAAAAAGTGTCTTGGCTTCGACTTATTGCACGACGGGGAATCGAACCCTCCTGCTCGTACTAATGCGACAAAACCCGATTGGCAAGCACAATACATATGCACGTTCCTTTACTTGTTTGAGTTGATCACGGTGCGTAAGATCCAGGGAATGATGCTGTGCTCCGCATTTGCCCGTGTTTGTTCTTGTGACTTCGTCCTGTCCACCCATGTCGTTTGAGCTACCGCCAGAATTGTGGCTCCATATCTTTGAAGAATTCCAATTCCCTCTAGATCATCTTCCACAGATCCAATCTGTCTGCCGATTGTTTCGCAATGTTTCCCGCCCCCTCCTCTTCTCAGAAGTCACATTCACCATTCCACGTATAGTGCCAGTGGGAGACGACAGCGGTCAGTGGTCTGCAGCCCCATGCAGGTTTCCACCACTCATTCTGACCGTGAAGATGCTGACTCCCTGGGCTCCTCCAATCCCGATGACTTGGATTCGGAAATCCTCGATCCCCAGCACGACTTCCGGCGAGAATTCGAGAAATTAGAATTTTGGACGTCGGAAACAATTTCTCCTCACGTCCGCAGATGCGACATGTCAGTTCTGCATACTGTTCTCATCGTATGGGACTCGCCCCTGCCTATCCTGTCTGCCTGCTTCAAGGCTATCTCACAATTTACCAATCTGCGAACCCTTCTATGGAGTGCGGAAAGCATAGATATCTCGTATCTTCGCGTGGATGCTCTCCCGTCGCTCAAGAGGATCCATATCATCTCCCCAGCCTTTGTTCGCCCATTTAACCCAATACCAAACAAACTGCAGCTTACATACTTCTCTTACATCGAGAATTCCTTTTCCGTTGATTCCGAACCATCATCCGACGCACCATCATATCTTTCCTTCCTCGATCCGGTTTCGCTACGCTTTCTTCACCTTCAACCCGATATAATCACGATACCCCTGCAGCGGGACAGGATACTGATGTCCTCGTTCCAAAATCTGCACACACTCGAACTGATGTACTGGAATGCGACAACCCTCACTGAACTCCACGCCTACCTCTCCCCTTTCCCCGCGATCCAAGACCTGACGCTGCGTCTGCGGAGTACGTTGACAGCGGATGCGCACCCCGACACGGCGCTCGCACCGAAACTTTGCCGTTATAGCGGTCCCAGCAAGCTCCTCCCTCTCATTCTCCGACATGCCGCACCCACGGATATCATGTTGCACGATGACGGCGCGCGGGGCTTGCTGGAGCCGCTACGGGACAGCGATGCCGAGGCGCGGAGGTGTATCACGTCGCTAGAACTCTTCGTTGATTACAGTGAAGTGTCCGACTCCATGCTCACACCCATCCTCTCGCTCTTTCCATGTCTGACCGCTGTAACCATCAACATATCTCTACACATACGGCGCACGGCAGAGGGTGTATATCCTCCGAAGGTGCGTACTCTCTTCTATCTCTTCTATTAGCGCGACCCACTCTGATGACGGCTTAAATGGTAGAGATCGCCAATGGAGGGTGCCCAGGTGCTATCCAAGCCGTTGACACAGGCCCTCCGTGCGCCTCTGGCCCTCACAAGGGCTGTGTTATATTGGTTGACTGTGTACAGCTACAACGAAGCCGTACCAGACCTCGAGCAGTTGAAGGCTGCGCTGCTATCTGGTGTTCCGTCCCTCGCAGACGTTTCGTTTGGAGGTGATTTGCAGGAGTCCGAGTGAAACAGTATTGCCTCCGTAGTCCGAACTGTCATATTCCCGTCAGGAATGTGCCGCTCCTCGGCCTTGTAATTTTTTGGGGTGAATAAATCTACTTACGTCGCTTGTCCCGTACCCCCCATAAATATAAATTCAGATGGCATTCCAGAGCTTTTACTTATTTGGAGAAACTCAAAGGACCAAAGCCGGATTTGGGGCTAGTGGAATGTCGGGTGGGGGTGGTGGTATGTAGGAGTACTATAATTTACGCGAGGATGCAGCGAGGGAAAGAGAACCAATGGTTCGAGCATCGAGGGGGGCGGCTTTGACTTTCAAATAACAAGACGTCTGAGGCCTGAGGGTTCCACTCCCGGGGTGCAGTATGTAAGTAGTTTCAATCTATCTGTTAAACCATTATCGCATCTATCTCACTCTGCGACATTACTGGTGTGACTTGGTAAGTTGAGACTCGAGCCAGTCCGATGTTATCTTCACTATTGATCATTAGAAAAGAGCCAACGGACCTTGCCGATCTGCCCGGAGTACTGCCGAGTGATGACGGCGGACTGTGCCGGGGAACCTCTCCAATGGAGAAGCTCGGCACGCTCTACTTACCGCGCGGCCGCTTGAAAATTTCCTGAAATGTTCCTCTTTTTTTTTACACAAGGATGCTCTTTTGGAGTTTCTCAACCCGATAGTACTACACACGCGCCCATGCGTTCGGGGGTCCACCCCTCCCGAACCACGCGGCGAAGCGGCCGTCGTGGAGTGGAAAGAAGCCGAACGCGCCGGGGAGAGAGAGGAGGTTGTCGGGCGTCTGGGTGCCGGCGTTGTTACGAGTTTCGCTGTTGTTGGGCCTATCGATATTCTCCTTCCTATTTTTGGTTCTTGGTCCATTCTTCAAACCTTCGACGGTTCGTTTTACCTGTTTTGAGAAATTACATAAATTAAAGTCGGGGTCGTCATAATAACTGCTTCAACGTGTCCGACACAAAAATTGAACGAATGCCCTCCCATCCGCGCATACAATGCCCTCCCATCCGCGCATACAATGTTGTATGCTACACTGACATGCGGTTTTCACATTGGCAACTGACGACGTCTCGGCTTCGGCTTCATCCATAGCCGGAAGCATGTCTTTACCGTTACCACCACCACCACAACGCATTGAGCTGAGAGGAAGTCCTCGAGAAGTAAAGCCATCTCGTTTTCTATTCATTCGATCGGTCCTAAACTCACCGCTATGTGTAGATTGGCTTGGAACATGGCAAACAACTCGCACTGCAAATCCAGCGCCAAATCCAAGTTTACTCCGCCATGTTCCAGCGCACATCGAACTTGGACTGGCAGGCTGTACGCGACATCAGTGTTTCCTACCAAAACACTATCCGCTCCCTAACTCCGGACATCTACGCCGAGATGGAAGGCATCGCGGAGGGTGCTAATCTCAGCATTCTTGACATCGTCGCCCTCAACGCGAGATCCGAAATTGCGCTGGGTCTCTTCTCTGATGGGTGTACCAGCCTTAGCTGGAAGCTCAAAGGGAATGGTGATGTGATATTGGCTCAGAATTGGGATTGGACTCCTCGAGTTCAAGAAAACTTGGCTATGATGTCCATCGACCAACCTGGACATCCAAAGATATATATGATAGCTGAGGTGCGACTATTTGTACAACTTCACGTACAACCCAACTCAGCCCTCCTTCCGATAGGCTGGCATCGTAGGCAAAATCGGGTTCAACTCGGCCTCGGTCGGCGTATGCCTCAACGCCATCCGAGCCCACCCAACCGACGCGACTAAACTCCCAATCCATGTTGCCCTCCGCCTCTGTCTGGAATCCACCTCAGTTCAAAATGCCATCGACCACATAACCTCCCTCGGCGGCGTCGCATCCTCCCAACACATCCTTATCGCTGACCAGTCCGGAGCCTTGGCAATGGAACTCTCGCCCCTGGGCAACACCTATATCCCTCCCAATAAACACGGATACATCACGCATACCAACCATTTCATTGCGAACAAGAGCGCGGTCACTGAACCCCACTGGCCTGGCGTTGGCTCACATGAGCGGCTTGCTCGAATGGATGAGCTGATGAACGGGCTCGAACTCGAAGTAGGGGATAGGGATGTGGAGATCAGAGACACTCTTCGGCAACGCATATTCTCCGACACTTTCAACTCCCCTGCGGCGATCTGTTGCACGGAGAACCCCATAAAACCCATCGAAACCAGAAGTCGCACATTATTCTGCATCGCGATGAAATTTTCTGCTGCTGCCGCTCCATCTGCGGAAGTGGTATGGGGAAATGACCTAGCTGGCCCGGCGGATATTTTGGAAATGCCCTGGGCTTGAAGCGTGAAGAAGCCAGCCCTAGGTTTGCAATGCTGGATGATAGCAGTAAAAGAAAGAAACCCATTCAGGCTGCAGTAGTCGTTGGATAATGGGATGTATGAGTTTACAAGTTTTCAGATGAATACACTGCGTTCCGCTCCCCCCCCAAACTTATCCTCAGTCTAGGTCATCTACAGTCGGCTACACAGACTTCTCCTAGTTCAGCTGATACGGGTGCAGCGGGACGCGAGGCGCGTGACCGCACTTATATCGTATCGAGTGTAATCCTCCTTGCTGGTCTCTGTTGAGGTCGAAGCCCGTTGGTATCGTCGTGGTATGAAACAAGCAGCAAAGCTCCCGTATTCGACGTACAAACAATGTCTAAATACCTGGCACTTCAGCCCGTAACTACCTTGTCAACACTCCCCCTCGCGCAAAGGACCTTTGCGTCCTTGCGCGAACATGCTCGGGACCTTGTGAAATTTCCCTCGCATCCCCAGCAATGCCTTATCAACGCAGGCCGGAAACGAAGGAATAAATTTCCACCTGCGCACCATAGAGCAGGTCTTGGTCCTTCCCGCATTCCGCGTCCGGTTCGGTGGCACCAAACGACGCCGTTCTGGAGTGTGGGACACTGCGAATATCCCGTCCATACAGCCCGTCCAACCTCCCATCGCTACTGTTCCCAACCCAAGCCAGGTGAGAGAAGAGGCCCACCTGCGACGCCATCGCGCAAGCCTGTCGTGACCCATGTCCCTGCCTCCTGCGTAGTTGGCAGCAGCCCAAAGACGACCGTGTGGACCGTGGGGACACTGCGAATATCCCGTCCCTCCGGTACGTCCCAACTGATGCCCTTGCCGGCCCAGGACGGAATCGGGGAAGTAAATGGCCACCTGCTCACCTCCGAGCAGGCATGTATTCGGTCTGTGTTCCCCCAATCCTCCTGGTCGTTTGGCGGCATCCCATCGGTGCGTGTTCGCCAACCAGGATCGGTTCGAGGACAACCGACCACCTGCGCACCACTGCGCAGGCCTGTATTCGGTACTCGTGTCCCCTTGACCACCTGGTCGCACGGCAGCACCCGACTGGCACTGCGATAGCCCATGGGAACCTCTCCCAGCCATCGCATCGCCTGCCTCCCCCTCGTCCTTCATTCCGTCGGTGCAACCTCCCGGTCTCCCCCTGACTATGCACATCCTACGCATCCCAGGGGGGTCGCTCGTCACTGCGCGCACCATCCGTGTCGCTCCGGGCGGTCCAGCCTCGGCATACCCTCGCCTGTCCCCTATCCCTACTCTCCCCCTAAAGAAAATTCGAGTTTGATGTTGGAAGGGGATGAAGCAGCGAATGAGGGTGTATGAGCAGCGATACAGTGGCCAGAGGAGACGTCAAGCAAGCAAGGGAGGATCCTGAGGCTCAAGGAAAAGGATAGGGGGTAATGGCAGGGAGCCCAAGCTGCACCACCGGTGTCCAATGGGGACTGTAGACCGTAGACCGTCTACTAGAAATGGCAAGTCCGCGAACTCTGACTGCGAATCTGTTGAGGTCGAAGCCCGTTGGTACCGTCGTGGTATGAAACAAGCAGCAAAGCTCCCGTATTCGACGTACAAACAATGTCTAAATACCCGGCACTTCGGCCCGTAACTACCTCGTCAACAGTCTCTTATATTTAGATGCTAAGAGATGAATTTGAGTTCTTGATGGTTCGAGCACATCCTGGGTCAAGGATTTTTCGCTTGTATCTGGTGGAACGATTGCGAAGGAATCTCGCGTTGGGCAAAATGAGTGTTAGCCCCCGGTATTCTTTTAACCTTGCTCACGAGGCATCTCTTCCTCGCTGCTGCACGGGATTCTTGGGCCTTTCTATGCTTGACAATTTTTTTTAAAAAATGACCCCGGGGAGCTTCCAGCTGATGCTCACACGGCTCTCATCGAATTCACGCGAATTTTCGTGCTTCGCGGGATGAGGCCACATCTTGCAAGCTGACAGTGAATGTGCCGCTCTTCGCACGCATAAACGTACAGTCCTCCGGATCTGAACTGGATCTTCTAGGCTCCAAACGAATGCCGATCGGGACGCCAAACTTCACGGATATGCGATCGTCTAATTGCTGAGGGTGGCTTTATCTATGTATCTGTTTCATCGGCTCTCCTGCACGAGGTTCTATGGCGACGAATCCCAGCGCGAAGCCTTCTCGGGAGCTCTAGTATCCTTTGTGATCGCCCCCGCAAGATTTCTTCGGGCGTAAACTTCGGGCGTAAACTTCGGCCGCCCCTCCTGCTCTTTGTGCAATCCAGCACCCCAACCACACATCAATTTTATCCCACCTCCCCACCCCAGCTATGCTGAATTCTCTAGTCTGGGGGGCTGCTTAGACCTTTCAGAGTGTATTCCGAAAGCACCCGCTCTCGGTTGGTCCCTAACAAGCTGCTACTTTCGTGGGGGGCAGGTAGGGTATGGTATGGGTGATGGGAGTGAAGCGACCACGAACGGAGTGGACTCGGAGAGGGAATGGAGGCAAGGCAAAGAGGACTGGAAGATCATGCGGAGGCGAGCTGCAGCAGGATCGGAGAGGACTCGGAGTGGACGTGAAACAGACACTGAGAGGAAATGGAAGCCAGGCAGAGATGACTCGCAGAGGATGCGGAGGCAAGCGCAGCAGGATCAGACAGGAATTGGGACTTGACGGAGTGGACTTGCAGATGGACTCGGAGAGGAAAATTTTCGGCAAAATTTTGAACTCTTTTCTCTCTGTCTTCTTTCTTTTCTGACTTGCAGGGCTGATCCATATCTCGCAACTGGAGAGTGGGGGGCTCTGTAACGCATGGGCATGCCATTTGTATGGCCAGTTATGCCGTTATTTTGGTAATCTCCATTTACGATATATTTACTGATGTTTACGACTTATTCACAACGTGTCTTGTCATGTGATGTACTTGTAGCTACATCCGTGACTTACTTACATAATACAATCTTCTTTCACCTCAAACCTTCACCTTCGGCCTCTCGTGCCCATACTCTTCTGAGTTGCGCACTAGGCCAGCGGGTGATCGGGGAGTTTACTCACCTGCTATCCACGCGTTGGGCGTATCTGGACCTACCAGATGAGCACCTGCACGCGTTAGCCAGCTCCTGCTGAGCTGGCATCTACCGCGGACCACCTGCGGTACCAAGGCCATATTCGGGCCATTCCAGCACCGAATCCATCTATTCCTACCTCGATTCTACTTGAATCGAGGCCTTAACTCACTCTCAAGACCCGCCAGCTCATTGTGACAGAAATCCCCTCAAATATTTGTAGAATAATCAAGCGAAGTCTTACAGAAAGGGGAAAGGTAGGCGTGGAGTTGAGTGAAGGTCGTCTCATTCCAGCAATCCAGTTTGAGTGTATGCAGATTTTGAAACGAGGACATCAGTATTCTGTCCCGCTGCAGGGGTATCGTGATTATACCGGGTTCAAGGTGAAGAAAGCGTAGCGAAGCCGGGTCGAGGAAAGAAAGATATGATGGTGCGTCGGATTCAGGTTCGGGAATATCTTTGTAAGAGAAGTGCGTAAGCTGCAGTTTGCTTGGTATTGGGTTAGATGGGCGAACAAGGGTTGCTTCGGAGATATGGATCCGCTTGAGCGACGGGAGAGCATCAGCGCGAAGAGACGAAATCTCTAGGCTTTCCGCACTCCATAGAAGGGTTTGCAGATTGGTGAATTGTGAGATAGCCTTGAAGCAGGCAGACAAGATAGGCAGGGGCGAGTCCCATATGATGGGAACAGCATCCATAACCGTAATTTCACATCTGCGGACATGAGGAGAGATTGTTTCTGACGTCCAAAATTCTAATTTCTCGAATTCTCGCCGGAAGTCTTGCTGGGATGGAGGATTTTCGAATCTAAGTCATCAAGATTGGAGCCCAGGTAGTCAGCACCTTCACAGTCAGAATGAGTGGCGGAAACCTGCATGGAGCTGCAGACCACTGACCGCTGTTCTCGCTCTAGTCTCTTATAAACAGACGCTACAACAAAAAATTCTTGTACCTCGTATGTTGTAGGAACGTGCATAGTTTCAATATATCTGTTCCACCATTATCGCATCTACCTCACTCCGCGACATTACCGGTCTGACTTTGTAAGTTGATACCTGTCCGAGTCGTTATTTTCACTGTTGGAAAAGGGCCAACGGACCTTGCCGATCTCCCCGGAGTACTGCCGAGCGATGACGGCAGACTGTGCCGAGGGACCTCCAATGAAGAAACTCGGCACGCTTTGCCGCATGGCTGATTGAATTTTTTTTCCTCACTGGCTCCTCTTCTTTTTACATGCGGCTCTTTTGAGTTTCTCGACCCGATAGTACTACACATGGTCAAGTAAAAATTGGGCACGTACCGCAAAGAGTCGAACTGCAACGACCTTTTTCCCCCTCCCTTCGTACAAGACAACATAATTTTACAGGATGCAGGTGAATGATACAGATATACATGTACATGGGGCTTTCTTCCCGGGACCGCCATAGTGCTTGATTCACTTGTTTCTTGAGCATTTTTGCGGAATCGGGGAAACAGTTGCTGCTAAACCAGCGTTGGCTCGCCATACTTCGCTCCCTTGGACTCAGTAGTCTCTGTGTCCACATCCTGCACCGCATCGCTATGCTGATGCGTTGTCTGCTGCAGCCGCACCTGCAGCTCGGGAGGCGGGTTGTGTCCTGCAGTGCTGAGCTCGAAGGTTTGGGTGTTATTCAACTGTCCGTGGGTGACGGTCGAGGGGAGCGTCCGAGAGTTTTCGCCGTAGGAAGTTCCCCTACTTACGCGGATAATGATATACGAGAACTAGGGAAAAAGCATGTGCCAGGTGTTGGCTGTGTAGCAGGAAAACTCACGACGAGACCCTAGAGAGTGTTCGACATCAGCGGTGAAAAGAAGCCTTCCGAGTGTATACACACGATAGTTGGGGGTATCTGTAGACAATCAGTGTGGATTCAATGATAATTGCGAGAAACGGACGAGAACTCACACAATCAACCATAATGAAACTGACATAACTGTTGAGACCTTCGGCTATGAGTGCACCTGCGAGAAATAGGGTATACATTGCTGCTGTACGACAGTGGAAAGTCAATAAATATTCTGAGGTTTAAAAGCATATCCTGACCAGACTCCACAAGGATGGAGATGATCTTGATGTGGTTTGAGAGGCCCATGCTAGACAGGACTCCAGCCATTGGGCGATAAGTGTAGAAGATGCGAAAAGATATAAGGCCTAGTAGCCAATGAATCAACATCAGCAAACCCTGGATTTGACCATAGTTGGCCATAGTTGGCTGTAGTTGCCATAGTTGCCATAGGACTCTGTAGTTCCAGTCAAAGCTACATAGTTGTACATAGTTTTGCAGCCAGGCTGCATAGTTGTACATAGTTTTGCCACCAAGCTGCATAGTTTCACATAGTTTTTCAATTCCTGTAGGCACCTGAGCCACAAGGCATTTCAGATACATCAAAAAGCCACAGTACTTCATTGAGATAGAGCAAAGAAGAGCTCTTTGTTAAACTATTTACATAACCAAGATTCTTCACAAAAATATACATAGTCCAGCTCATCTGTCTCTATGGTGTTCAGAATAGCTCTATGAATTTATTTTGTGTTTTACAGCTGAATAAAGCAAACGCTTTAGAGGGAAATTGCTAGATGACTTTGTGGAGCTTTGTGAGTTTTGGTACTTTAGTTTGGAATCACTATCTATATGATGATGTTACCGAAGTTGTATCAGGGAGCAGACAGTTTGTTTTGAGAGGGAGGTGACCCCTTATATTGAACAGCCTATCAGGTGCTTTAAGGGTGTATACGGCTGCAGGTGTACTTGTGCTTTGATGGGCACAATTCCCTTTTTCAGTAGTGATGAGAACTCCGGGCAATGCCGCATGACTCTGTCCATCATGACAAGCCACAGATCAGCCGACGACCGCGAGCAACGTCAGCAACGTCCCGCGGAGCCGCCCGCCACCTCCCCGCCCTCCCGACACTGTCTCCAACGTCATTGCATGGTGTGTTTATACCGCTTTAACGCTATTTATCTGCAATATATGGATAATAAATTCCTATTAATAATACTCCACATCACTGATTTAGTCAAGAAATGCAAAAGAAATGAGCAAGAGGTCAGTGTCGTCATCACCGGGCACAATGAGCACAGAAGGTTGTCCACGACATCGGCGGTGTCGGGAGGGTGACTGATGGTTGGCTGATGTGACGATAAAAGTTCTGACTACTCGAAAAGGGAATTATGCCCATCAAAGCACAGGTATGCTTGCAGCCGTATGCACCATAATGGTCATGTGGCTCAGTGGTTATGCTGCACTCTTACATTACGTCCTGGTGGTTGCCGGTTTGATTCACACAGGAGTCACTTTATTTGCAAGCTTTTCTAATAGTTGTACGTACCTGCACCTTAGATGCCTTTCGTAGGATTAAAATTAGGATAATAGTACTTAACATCATCAGTCCAATGAAATGGAAGAGGCCACAGTTTATTTGCTAGTCATATTTTGTTCAAAGCTTCGCAAACCACCAAACTACACAGAACTATGTAGTACTGCTGAAAACTATGGAGAACTATGTAGCACTCCCACCAAACTATGGAGAACTATGTAGAGGGTACCCTTCCTATGGTAAATACAGGAGCTATGGCAACTATAGGAACTATGTAGACCTAGTTAGCACACCCAGGGTTTGCTGATGAATGCGTTACACTCAAGAAGAAAAAATGATACTCACCCGTGCATATCAGATTGGTCGCGAGGGTGAGGGATATGGAGATACTCCTGCGCAGGTTTATAACGCTCCGGAAAAGCGTCCCGCGCTCCGGGTCAAAACTTTTGAGCCCCAGCAGCAGCCAAACGGAGCTCCCTTCGCAGAAACAATCAGTATTGGTGAAGAAAATCAAGCATGAACGTCATACCAAAATTGGCGAGGCACAGGATTGACGGGCCGATAATGACAAACCGATTGCGGTTCCAGACGATAAATGTCTGGAAGATCTATGAGGGATTGTGTCAGGCGATGTAAGGTCTACGTAGGGATACCCATGAGACACGGACGATGGAGGAATCTGCGACCACAGTTACAATATGCCAACAAGTGTTCGTAGCAATATCGATGTTGGTATTTGGTGGGCCGAAGTTAAGCCTGTTGCTGCCTGTTTTGCTTGTCAACATCGAGGGCCTATACTTAATACGGGACAAAGGTACTTAGAGCAACGACGCAACGTACGGTATCGATTACACAGCGCTATCGACCAGTTAATACACAATTATAATTTCCCACTGAAATGGACGAACTGTGGTGATGAGGATGATCATTAGAGCGGTCGTGACCACCAAGTAAATGTATGTGGCATCAGTCCTTCGTCGTGCCCACAAAATGGTACAAGTCTCCAGAAACACAGAGAGGTATGCACCTCCGTTGAATATGTTAGTCATCTAATTGGTCGACGGTGCCAGTTACCGTAAATTATATTTTCAAGGAAGGCACTGTGCAACTCATTAGTGGATTAGTTAGTGCTAGGAAATATTGAGCACACCCGATGTGAGACTCTTTCGTTCCTGCGGTTATAGCCATTTGCAGCCCAGGGTGAGAGGTGCTTGGTGTGGGACTGGAGTGAGAGGGCGAGGGAATCCAAGTAGTAGACATACTTCATATATGGAAAAACTAGTCGTTCGCGTATCACAGTAATAATAGGACCGCCCAGTGACACCCTTCCGAAGGCGGTTCTCGTTCTTTCCCGTTACTGGGATCATCCACAGCTAAGAAGGGGACATTGACAATGTGCTTCGCGAGTTTGGCAGTGTCCATGATATTGAATCCGAACGATCCAGTCGTGGGGTCTGCTAGAATGGGGATCTTGCAAAGTACGCCGTCGCACGACTGGGAACGCAGGGTGCTAGATGGCATAGGGAGTCTGGAAGGCAAAGAGATGCATTTGATGGACAGTTTGACATTGGACATTGCCAGGCCACTGGCGCGACTGAGAATAGGTGGGAGTCACCAGCATGTGCCAACAAGAATCACCAAATGGGTATGCTGATCGATTAGAAAAAAAAGGACCCATTAGACAAAATTCTTGGTGGTCAGCATAGCTCCCTTGCGAAATTCCGAAAGAGGCGCCAGAACGCCGGTGAGAAGTCTTGAAACAAAAGTTGGAGCCCGAGAGAAGTGGTGGCGCCGGAACTTTCCAGTGTCCGATGATTATCTCCAAGATGCATTCAAGAATCCAAGATTAACACAGTGGCCACTGGCCGTGGAATGACCTTTCCGAAGAAGGCCTTGAGACACCATGGAGGACGGGTCCAGCGAGCCCGACGAGGCCCAGTATCATCGTAGTCAGAGACCGACAAAAAGTTTTATGACAGTGGATAAAACTATTGTCTGGAACTCACGATGGGAGCGGGCAAAGATGTATGGCGGTGGGGTCGGGCCGAGATGGCGCTTTAACGCAAGGCGGTGCTACTACTTTCTTCTCTCACGCTCATGTTCCCGCGAAAATCAGCGACTCCAAGGAATCTGGATCATGCCGCTGGCGAGCCGCCGATTCCACTCCACTCTATTGGAACTTGAACGAGATGCGACAGCGGATATTACTGGTGCCGCTTTCCGGTGCGCATTCCTTCTCTGGCACCCAATGTTGGGGAAAGCTTGACATGTTCCTTTGCAACAACCTCTCTCTCTGCCGACTCGGACGTGGATGCCCCCTCTCGAAGACTCGGCTACCCTCAGGCCACTACCTGTATCTCCGGTTTTGAATTCAAACAACAGTCCTACGTGTTGGAATCTCGAGGTCACGCTCACACTCGCTTCGTGACGATATTACCGCTAGCAGTCAAAAACCAATACCCGCTTCACATATTTGTGTACACAGGGATTCAGAGCTCCGGTGAGGAATTTTAGAAGTCTGTTATAAATTGAATGGACTTTGGACAGTGAACAACACCTGGTGCTCACCGTTCGCCGATTCAATCCCCTCGTTCTGTCGAGAAATTCAAAAAGGAAGATACCCAGCCCCGGAGATACCCCCCGAGAGTCACAACCAATTACTCTCACAATCCGAGATCCCTACATCCATTTTTCTTTTAACGAACTCAGTTGAACATACCCATGTTTTCTTCCATGTCGGATGACCCGTTCATACGCCCTGCTTCTCTACATCGTCCGCCACCTACCTCTCATCGCTCAGATCGAGCTCACGCCCCACGACTTCAAAATATATCCAAGTCGTCCATGTTCATATGCGCCCTTTGCTTGCAGGTGAAAAATCATGTATGAAGGTGGCCTTTCCCTACGAATCAACAGCCCCAAAATGTTTCATGAATTTTCACATAAAATAATATGCGCACTTCCGTGAGTCCCGGGGGCAGCTAGCCAGCTCAGCTTATCGGCTCTTTCTTACCCATCATGCTTTGTAAACTGGTCCTTCTTTTACCCTATGATTCCCGGCGAAGCGGCCGCGAGCTACCTCTATGTAACGTCAGATCTCACGTGGCGATTACATAGCAGTCGACATAATCTTTGAGGCCTATGATCGTTAGTGCACAATGAGTCCATGAACAACTGAAGATAGCTGGCGTACAAATGATGGTCGATATTCGGAATGGTGAAGGGTAGGTAGGTAGGTAGGTAGGTAGCATTACAGGGAATAACAGTATGCTTTGCATGTGGTCAATGCAGCCTCCGTGGGAGTTGAATTTCAACCAGCCTTGGGGAATGACGGGTTTTACATACATATGCTCCGGAAATCAGGCAATCCTGCAATTGTAATCAATATGTGCTCTACGTTCTGAAATATAATGGCCCTCCTTCAATTCGCCTAATTTGTGCGGACCGGTTCAAGTGATGGTATCATTTTCATCAATCATCAAATCGCTAATCAACGATTGTCTCTTATTTGTTCTCCTCTGCCAGCAGAATCCACCGACTCTGGTGCAGTGTCCTAAGTTCCCGATTTGGGCATAGTTATGGTGCACAGCCACCTTCCCTCTCTGCCAGCACATACGTTCGTTTACGCGCTCACTCAACGGCGCACTCTCTCGGACTTCGACATTCAGCAAGGCTGGCCCACGGCACTTGGTCTCCATCCTTTGTGGCTGTGTTAAACCCTCTGTCGACGTTCAGCAGCAGTCTCGGCGACGGCTCACCTCTGTACTTACATCTTGGATTGCCGCACGCCGACACTGAAGAAGGTCGGGGCAAGGGAGTCTGAGTGATCTGGGGAGCCCAACACTGGAGGCCGTGCAACACCAGGATCCATCTTTGCTGGCACGCGGCTCGAGGACAGCCGCACGCTCTCTGGCTACAATATCCAGAGGAATTTTACCCTCCACCCGGTAAGTTTATAATTGTCAAGTCGGTTTAGCTTGTTCATCGTTCTCTAGTCCTTTCTTTGCACGGCTGGATCTGTCGGGACAGCAAGACCATCACGCTTGAGGTGGATTCGGACACATCGACAACCTGAATGCGGAGGGGATCCTCCGGACCAGCAGTGCCTCATCTTGGCCGACTAGCAGCTCGAGGGCGGGCGCACCCTCACGGCGGCATGCAGATCTTCATCAAGACCTTGACAGGCAAGACCATCATGCTTGAGGTCGAGTCATCCAACACGATCAACAACGTGAAGGCGATAATTGAAGACAAGGAGGGAACCCCCCGACGAGCGCCTCATTTCGCCAGCAAGCAGCTTGAGGATGGTAGCACCCTCTCGGACTCAACGAGTCGCTCTTCGATGATGCCTCCCCCTTCCTCACGTCGCCGCATGAGGTTCTTTACGGCGACTTCGGCACCAGCCCCATGGACACACTGTTCAACTCGTTCACCACCACTCTCTCCTTCAAGGACATGGACCTCGAGAGCTCCCTCATCACCGACTCAAGCCTCATCATCGCCGGCTGCAGCGACGACATGGACCTTTTCGGCGCCGTGCCGGCCTTCCCCGATGTTTGAGATGGCGGCGCTGAAGCTGCCCAACGGCACCAAGATGTGGACCTTCAGCCCGTCCACCCCCGCTCTAGACTCGATCGACGCGCCTGCTGCTACCACTAATGCCCCTGTTGTCCTGCCCTAGCCCCCTTGCCGGCACTTGAACGTCACCGGCCTGAAAAAACCTCTGCCTCGAGGCGCTCATCCCCCTCGGCGCTCCGACGCAAAAGTGCACGTACATCACCCTCAGCGCGACGATCCGCAAGGCGTCCCCAACGCCATTGTCAAGAAGCGCCTGCGCGGCATCGCGTTCAGCGCCGAGGACGACCACGACCTCGAGGAGCTGGGTGTGCTGTCGCCGATGACGAGCGAGGCCGAGAAGACCGAGTATCAGTGGCGCCGGAACATGCTCGCTGCACGCAAGAGCCGGAAGAAAGCATCAGCAGGCGATGGAGGAGGAGGATCCTCCCCTGTCCAACGTCGCACACTACAAGCTTGACGTCTCGCCACCTCTCCCTAGCTCAATGCAACTTTCAAACTTCCGTGCGAATGATACGAGTCCGCACCCTGCAGACTTCACCATCCGGTTTCAGGCACCTGCTACATTCTCTCTGGTGTGCGATGTATATGAATTTTGTGTCTGTTACCTTCAGCACATTGTTTATTGTCTGATCTCCAAGTTTTTCAGCGTATGGTTTGATTACCCGGGGAAGGGACGACGCGCCTTTGTCCGCACGCATTTCCATGAAGCAGGACAATCGGACCAACAAGACTAGTCAAAAAATACAATAGTTTAATGCGATGTACTTGAGTTCCCCATGTATACGATGCTTACATGTCATCAATGTCTTGAGGAGTCGTGTCCAGAATTTGGATGGTCGAAGTGAGAGCGATCACTCTGAATGTGCTTCGTGGCGGCACAAAAAGCTAACACGGGCCGGACTCGAACCCACGACGACCAAAAACAGCATCAAGTAACCGCAGAGACACATCCCACTCATCCAACTCAGCATTTTAGGAGGCTGGACTGTAGCAGCTATACCTCCTGAGTTTTTGAATAGAAACCTATTCAAAAACTCCTCGGGACATAACACCAGAGCCAATCCACCTCATCCAATCATCAGTATGCAGCATCTTGCTCCTGACACTTGAACATTGCCGTACGTTGATCTGTCTATACATCTCAGATGCCCCGGAATACCTCAGGATCAACGCGCAACACCGACGATGCACGCACCACCAAAGACGAGCGCGAGCTTCTCTTGTTTTCCTTATTCAACCCGATGCATGAAGATGCGTGCTGTGCTATAGGATTGAACAAACTTCTTCATAAAGCTCTTTCAAAGAACCCAGAAGACGATCCCCGTCAGGGACCTATCCTTCGGGCCGTGATGGGATTCCTTTCTGCCGAACGCACGGAGGAGGAACACGATGCGCTTCTCCAGCGACTCAAGAACTGCCATTGCAAACCTGCAACTATACGTCTCTCTCATTCCCCCGTTTTCCGGCCCCTCACAGAAGTCCTTGAACTCGTCCTGTTCTTCATCTGCGGGACTATCGGCGATTATTTCATGCGCCTCGGTGCAGGCAAGTTTCGGAAGGAGCACGAAAACGTGGCGCCCGATGCCCAACCGTGGCCGAGCCGCGTCTCAGACATCATCCCTAACCCGACGGAACATGCGTTGCTTTCAGCGCTCGTCCAATGGGCCGCTACTGTCCCCAGTGGGCATAGTGTGTTTTCGCTCATCGGCGCCATTGCTCGATTCTGGGAACCGTTCGCCTTGGAACTTTTCCACAGCCCGGGAGTGTTTCATCTCGCCACCCAGCACATGCGATGTCACCACAGCCTGGGGCTCTTCTATAAAAAACGGGGTCATTAGAGTCTGGCAATTTTTAAAAAAATCTCGGTACACTAGAGAGCCGTTTTTTATAAAACATCAGAAGTTCGTTGGGCCTGCCAATACACTGTGCTCACTGTACTCACAGCGATCAAAGCATCGTCGACATTGCTGACGACGATCAGAGGTATTGTGATATTTGGCACGGACTTCTCTCTATTGACAATGATTTGGCGACAAGCTTGCCAATGTGTCCGAATCGGGCGGACATGCCGCCGCACACGCACAACCGCAATTATGGTGCCTCTGCGACACTTATCTTGGGGTGCGACTCTGTCATGCACTGACTCGTACTCCAATATACACTTTTAGACACTGTGATCATGCTACACCTTGGGGACAATACAAAACGAAGCAAAAATACTACCACCTGTGTAATTCAAGATTGCATTGCACCGCCAACCTGGCGCCCGCAGGGCAGGCGAGGAATATACCGCATCCCACTGCCGTACCGACCTCGCTCTGCTGCATCACCCAACGTGTTTGCGCACCGTGTTTGGCTGGCTCCGGCAGGAGCACGGAGAACGACATCCAGCTGCACACGCAGCGCTGGGCACACGAATTCGTGGCCGCGGTGCATGCGCGGCTGGATGCGGGTGCGGGGCGAGACTTGCGGGTGAGCAACCAGACCACACGCCGTACAGCTTCTGCGTGGCTTTCCCGACGTGCTCTGCGGTGCAAAACACGGTATCCGGGGGCCAGGGCGTTCGATCCATGCTGCTTGCGTTCGTGCTCATCCAGGTGAGTCCCAGGCATCGATGTAAACGCCGATATCGATCTTGTACGCCTCCCATGTGCGCACGCGATTGGCGCAGGAGTCGAAAACGGCTCAGGACGAGCTACCCAGGATCGCGTCCGCTTCAGCGCCTAGCGCCGCACCTCGAACCTCGTATTGTCACGCCCTTGCACTGATGCCTCGGGTGCAGGCGCCGCGACAGTGTCCTCGCCTAGCCGCGCATACCGGGTGTGGATCACAACCATGGTCGGTATGCGGCTTGCTGTTGGCACGCACAAGCAGACTTGCGAGCAGTGCATTCACACCGAGCGGAGTGCACGCTTCATCTGATTCAATCGCATGCCAGGGGCGCGTGACCATGGCTGCGACTAGCTCCCGGTGCAGCGCCGGCGGACCTGCGAGCGCAGGATTTGGAGGGTGCAGTGCGGAGTCTTGCGCAACGCTACGCCGAGTCGACCCACGCGCGCCGTCGCCTCGGTGTAGTTGCCGCAGGAGCGTTCCCGCCTAGCCGCACACGCGGCGTTAGGTGCGCGGATTCGCGGCTACGCTGCGTGTGCGGCTGAATGCGGATGCGTTGCAGATAGGCCATGAGGTACCGCGACATGGTGCGTGGCTGTGGGTACCGCCAGACACGGAGCGCTGGATGTGGCACGCACGGCTCACGCTCCTCGCCGTGCACGCACTGCTGACAAGCGGATGCGGGAGCGAGATGAGATTTTGCGTGGTGGACTCCATTTCTGGCCTGTGAAGATACGAGGCAGGTAGACTTCGCCAGCGTGATCATATATAATCAGCGAAAGTGTGGCGCAAAAAGAGAAGTAATACACGCACGTATACCATCACACCTTTGCCCACAAGATCCGGGGGGTCAATGGGAGTGTTCTCCCGTTCATTTCCCTTTCCAATTTTGCTCCTCCAGCCACCAGCACACCAATCCCACACCATCAGTTGTTGTTGCTCGAATAAAGCTCTGGATCATGTTCATAGCACCTATGGTCAGGCACAGCGAGCAAGAATAGGATATGTGAGACTCTGGGAAGAGTCCCACATCCAAAAGAGCTCTTCACAAACACTGGTGTGTGAGTTATGGCCGAGAGCCTCTTGACGTGGTATCGACGTGGTACAGCAATCCACACGGCTCATCCAAGGGAAGGAGCACAGATAACCAGACTGTATGTGCATTTAAACTGGTATGTCGCGTTTTGAGTGCTGGCGGTGGTTGAAGAGGGAAAAAAATCGAGTTCGACGGTAGATGTGGCGTGGAAGAAGCAGGATGTCACGCATGAAACGCCCGTGACACACCGTTGATGAGCGTTGAGGAACAAAAAGAACGCGTGTGTTTAACCACAACAGGGAAGATATGAAAATTCTGAGGACACAGAAAGTCTCTAATTTTATTCGCAAACATGGTGAAGCAAAAGAAATATGGTAAAAGAACAGATTGGGGACAATAGTCAATTTGGGAACATGGAGTTTCGAATGGTGAGTGCGCGCAACATGATATTTTCCAGATCTAACACAAGAGAACATCTCTACTGACCTGTCCTATCCTGACATGTATAGTTGCCGCAAGCCAATCCGGTGGCCACTTTCAAGATTGTGATTTCTTGTTGAGGAACACGGGAAACAGTCTCTTACGAGTCGGAATTGACCTTGACAAGATAGCCCACTGTATGAAAAATCTTGGATTTTACCCCCCGTATCTTATAGTAAACTCATGGGACAGTACAAGTGTTTTCTCAGAAACACTCGAAAATTTTGGGAACACCGTATTTCCGATGTCAAGTGGGTCCAAAGGTATTTTTCGCAGATATAACACCATAAAGCATGCCTGTCAGTCCATCCGACGATGAAATGGTCACTTAACCTACAAAATTCAGGTATTTTCATTTCCTCAAAGTCGCGATTGGCATTAGCTCAGATCCACCGAAACACCAATACGGATCTAGGAGCGCTCCATGCAAGTTGAGGAACATTTTTTGTCCGGGTGCTGTATAAACGGTTTGGGAGGCTACATGTACTGTAAATGAACATTTCTGGCAGCATACTTGAGACATGGAACATCCAAGGACCTTCCAAAAGTTTGATTTGTCGCGCAAACCTAAAAGGCAAATTCCTCGACTCAACTCCGTCGTGCACTATCATTACTCATGATATCCATGCCAAATGGTCAGCTCTGCTGAAAATGTTTCTTATCTGCGTGTTTTCGGTCCGTGTAATGCAAAGATAGGCTTAAGTCAAGAAACACTGACCCACCGCAATTGATGATAACTAGAATGAGATTCAAGTGAAAAACCATATAGGGCGAGACCAAGGTAAAGGTTTGGGACTCATAAAACTCATAGAACATTCCAGGAAGTCTCTTGCCACTATTTAAGGCTCCCAGAAAATCGGAACGCAAGCATTTCGAGTTGATTTTCAGTGTCAGCGCATTTAAGCGCCCGGGCGCTTAAATGCATCTTGAGGATTAGTTCGGTAGGGAGCACCAAGGAAAGTAACCATAATGCAATACGGCCACCTGCTATAGGCAGCCGCATTGCATTACGGGCGACCTTCCACCGGCCACTGGGATATACCCACAATGCAATGCGGCCGTGAATCATCTGCCTGTCCCTATTAGGCCTGCCTCTTCCGCCTATATTCTGCGTCTCGGTGCCAAAGACCCCCCGGCAGAAGCCGGCACCTCCTCTTTCGACTCAAGAGTACTTGAAAATAATAAAGTGTCATTAAAACATCCCAGAACGGTACAGAATATGATCCCCCATCAAATATCAGCCATCTCGATATGCTATCCATCCATTTCTGTCGGATAACGCGTCAGATAACACAGTCCCGCGCCATTATATGATGTCGCATCTCCACCATCTGTGCATTGGACCATCGTGACTGACATCTTCCCGCTGACCGCGCCCCGCCGCCTCCTGTGCCGCCGTGCCCGCCCGCCCACCCCCATGCCCGTAGCACATTAGCACCCACGTAACAAACTTCCCTCCTCTGCTCCGTCCCTGCACCCTTCCTCCAAAACACATCCGCCCCTCACATCCGGCCCTCTCCCTCATCCCAAAAAGGAAATCAATCCATGACCTCGTCGTCCCCCTCGTCGTTGTAATCTGGCGGGCCTTCCTCATCGCTTTTTGCATCGTCGTCGTTGTCGTCCTCCAGCGGCAGCCGCACATCCTCCCCGCCCGTCGTCTCCCGCCGCAGGTAAGCACCCCCCTTCTCCCGAATCCCAGCCCATTTCTCCTGCAGCACCGCACACGTCCGCATTTCCCGGTCAACCTGCTCCAGAGCATAGGCTTTTAGCCCCTCCTCCACTTCCAGTGTCACCTCCCCGACCCTCTTTGGTATTCGCGCCATCCATTCCCCTGCCGACCAGTAGCCATACTCGATTGTACGGCGCATCTCTTCTTCCACCAGCACGACGTCCTCGTGCCAGCGGCGCATACGTGCGTACGCTTTGCACCATTCGACCCTCAAAGCTACACGAAGCATCAGCAGAGCGTGCAAAAAACAGCTAAATACTACTAACCTTCGACTAGCTCAGCCTCCGTCGGGTCCGTCGTCCTCGTCGAGTACCAGATCCATGATAGCATCCTCCTAGACTCCCCCAGCGCCACCACCCCGAAAGATGCGACACCGCCCTCCTCCGCTATCCCTTCGTAGTCGTGCACCGCCTGGCGTTGCGCCACCTCCTCCTCCGTCAGTGCACGCTCGTTCAGCGCTCGCACATCCGAATCCTCTAATACCCGCAGCTCACGCTCCCAGCCCCCATGACCCTTCAAACGCAAAATGGCATTGCGCGCATACCGGTAACGAAGCTTCGCCTTGTGGATCCGCACGTTGATCTGGCGAAGCACTCCCTGTCCCCGGGTCAGGGCACGCTGCCCTGTGCAGTTACGAAGACGAAACCGATTCGTCATTGTCCGTGCACGCAGCCCCTGCCGCAGCGCCTCGAGCGCCTCCCGCCCTTCACCGATGCGGAGCTCCGCCTCGACTTCTTCCAATCCGGCGGCGCACGCTTTCATCCGCCTCCCCTTGTCGTCAATGTCGGACGGCATGAAAAGTCGTATCGCCTCCGCGTCGCGATCGGCCTCGGTGTCCCACAGCTCGCGTTGCGTCGACGTCAAGAAACGTCGCACGTTCGGCATGTACGTGCGTTGCATCTTCCGGAATGCTCGTATTCGTTTGATCAGTGCCGCGCGCCGCTTCATGAAGTCCAACTCTTGCTTGTCTGTCGGATTCGCAAGGGCCTTGACGTCGATCGCAAGGTACCGCCTATTAGCCACGGTCAGATCATTACGTTTACATTTCCCCTCGCCACCGCCACTTACTGCGAATCCTCAATGGCCAAACCCATCAATATGAATGTGCTTGGCGTATCTTCGCGCTCCGCCTCGACGCCTTCCCCATTACGGACGAGTTCCTCTTTCGCGAGCTTCATGACGATCTCCTTCATGGACATAACTGCAAAGTACGTTAGTCTCCAATCTTGCATCACTTAGAGCCGCTCACTTTGTTCTTTAACTTCAAATGGGGATTCCGTCCCGTCGGTATGTTGGCGCGCCTCCCACTCGGCCACCCACGCCTCCCACCCTGCCACCATATCCGGTGCCGCCGCCCGCAACGCGACATCGAACGCCTCAAATGCGTCACGATGAATCTGGCCCTCCTTGACGTTCTCGGCCATCCGCCTCGTGAAGATCCCGCGCCACGCGACTAACCGCCGCCAGTTGTGAAACCCAAATAAATCCTCCAGGGTAGAGTGTCGCGAGCCCACCCCCATCATCTTCGTTGAAGCTGCCGCGCCATTGGTAAACTCCCAATTTTGCTCTACTGTTTCCCCGTGCGTCCGACCGGCGCCCCACATGTAGTGAAAAGAGTACGGCGAATGGCAACTCTTCTTGTGGCCCGGGATGCGGAAGTTTGGGATCTTGAACCAAACGCGCGCCCTGTCGATCGGAAGGTGAAGCTCCTTGGGAAGCCCGTCCATGCGACTCCAGATATTCTTGCTGTATTGACACACCACGTCGTAGGAAAGGATCAGGTAGAAGATGATTGTATTCAGGAGCGCCGAAAACAGAATAAAATCCATGTTACACTGCCTAAGTGGTCATTAGTCAGACACATAGGCGCTGCAGAGATTCAATACACATACCTTTCCCCGAGCTGCAAGTCGCCTATACCGTTCGGACGCCACATGTTGTGGCGGGCGCACGTCACTCCCCCCACCCCCATCGTCCGCAGTCCCTTCACCCTCTTTCGATTAGCCAGGAACATGGCCTGGAAGCCCGAACAGCTCGAAATCTCTTCCTCCGACACGTGGTAGCGCAAGAACTGCGCATACTTTTCGTTATTGACGAAATACCCAAGGCCGTCCCCGATGATAGGATCCTTGGAAGCGGACGACACGTCGCGGTTGATGAGCCGGAAGTTGCAGTCTTGCGGAAGGAAGAGGAAAAACTTATACCTATAGTTTCAGGCGCATTAACAATCACGCGCCGCGGAGCCCCAGGATTCACGTACCTCAGATCCTCGGGCATTTCTGCCCAATTTATCTTGTCCCATCCGTCCGGGAGATTCCTCCCCGCCTGCGGGCAAGCCCTGCATCTAATCGCGAGCTCGCCCTGCGCCGTTCCACCCACGCCAGATGGATCGTGGCCTCGCCCCGCACGTTTCATCATCTGTATGATGCGGTACTGCCGCACAATGTGTCGGAACGCGCGCCGCCGGTCCTGCGTTGCGACTCCATCAGTCCAAGTATCTACGGTGAAAAGACGACAACATACAGGTACCGGCGTCAGACCGTCATTGTTGGTAAGCAATTCCAATGAGCGCAGGAAGTCATGGGCGGACACCTTCCCCTGGCAGTTCAAGATTTGGAACAAACGCACGACAGCGATCGTCGCGCATGTCCGCGGGTCTCGCGCGGTTGCAGGCCACCAAGACGCCCTCATCAGCTGTTGCCGGTGCAACACAGTGCTATCGCACCCACAGAAACGCAGGCGGATTGAGTGGATTCCCGTCACATCAATCAACACGAAGTTGATGTGGGCGTCGGTGGCGTTGGGGCAACCATACCCTGGAGGGTGTCCAAGCTGGATGACGAGCCCGAGAGACTCAAGGCTTCGTCGTTTGAAAAAGTCCCCTGTCCATTCCTGAAAACATCTCTAGCTCATGCGAACAACATTGTGACAATGAACTTGCCTGAATCCAGTGTGTTGGCAGCACAGAGTGCTGCGCAACGATACACTTTGCACAGAAGAGACCCGCGCCGTAACATGTCTGCTGGGCGCACCGAAAGATCGGGTCTGCATCGCCGCACCCGGCGCAATGAGAGTAGATGACCGGGAAGCCGCGTCCCTCGAGCCGCAACGTTTCATCGAGATATTCATCCATGTGCGCGGCCCAGGTCTTCATGGGATAATCCTGCTACAATCAGAGCAGAGCCAACCAACAAATTAAAGGGTACCGACAGAATTTTCATACACCTTTCTTTTTGTGCTGGGCGCGATGAATCCGTCGTCTTGCAGCCCTTGTACCTCCGCAAAAAGACCAGTGTCGCCCAAGTCGTAGCTAAAGTTTGTGCTTTCTACAGCAGCATTGGTTCCTGCATCGTCTTGGTAGTACGAAGCGATCGGTGGCTGCATATCCACGGCTTGCGAGGTCGCGTTAGCACGCCGTCCATCGGCTGAGAAAGAGACTACCTCCGCCATATGCGGTTGGTGCGTATACATCCTAGGCGCAGGGGCCGGGCGGCCGCCCCCCCTCCGTCCAGTCATGGTGTATCAGGAAGGAACGAGTGTACGTATGTACAGCCACCGTCTATTATTACTTTCCCTATCCAGACACGAAAACGGAACAGCGAAAAAATCAATTTGACCCTCCCTCAGATATAGTAGAACCAGATAAACTAAGGCGTGTCGGGCGCAATCAAGGGCCTCGCCGCGCGCGGAAACTTCAGTTCAGCAAAAGAATACGAGACACAACTGTGATCGTCAGCCCGCTCCGGATAGGCAGCAGCTAACGCGCTTTCCTCTCCAAAATGACGGAAAGGCGCACAGTTCATCACAGTTACGCACTCCGGGCAGGTCCAACGCCGCTCCAACCATACCCGGATGCACGCATAGCAGTGGCTGTGGCCACACTTGTAACTAAGCCTTGCATGAGAAATGTCTTTTTTAAAAAACATGGGGAACGCATACGAAACGGGGTGCGATTTTACTGCAAAGCAAATTCCACACTTGTGATGTGGCTCGCGGGGCTCCAGGATTAGGGGGCGCGCGGCACCTAGATAGAGGTCACTTTCAGTCAAATCTTCCTCCCGCTGAGCCCGGGTGCCAGCGTCCGCGCCGGGCACGGGGCGGCAGCGGATGCGTGGCCCAGACCGTGGTCGCACACCCTCGCCCTGTCGGGCAATGTGCGCCGCCCGCTCGCGGTCATCACGCGCGACGTGGGCCGTGCGTTCGCGCTGGCGTGCAACCACCTCGGGGCGTGGAATCTCCGCATCTGGCACCGGGCGCGAGAGGGTTCGGATTGCCTCAGTGACTTGTGCAGTGAGTGCAGGGGGGAATCCGATGGGGCCCGCAGAACCACCCGCTGCGCGCTGCACCGCGGCGGCACCGCTGCCTCGCGGGATCGTGGACGGCGGGCCTTTGTTAATGCGCAGGTGTTCCGGCACTAAAAAATTAAAATGAAAATAAAATAAGCATTAGGCCGCTCTCGAAATCACAGCATATCTGATACCTGCAGCTGGCGAAGCGAGGGAGCGTCCTCCTGTATGATTCACGCCGCTGCCTAAGGGAGGTGCAAAGGACCCCGCGTCAGAAAAGTGCCCATAGCCATAATCATTAAAATCAGGCGCTCTCACCTTGGAGGACCAGAGTGCCGCTGTCCTGGAGGTACCATGGATTGTCCTTCGTTGAACCTCGGAGCGCGCTCATTTTCGAAGGAGAATGTCAACAAGCAAAGATTCAAAATCTATTCGCCAAGTAATTTAGGTGGAGTTTGAGGATCCTGGCAGTTCCGCATGTCTGCGGATCCAACAACCGCATCCAGCCCATCACGCCAAGCTCGGCATCCACCCCGCGCGACGTGTCGCAAGCACAAAAAACCAAATTCACATGGTGGATTCCGCTATCAGTAACCACCCTCCAGCACTCGGCGTCCCTTGGATGCGGGCATACTTCGCCGGCGTGTCCCAAGTTGACCACCAGGCCGACGTCGCGCAGCTCCCAACTGGAAAAGAAACTGCCCTCCCACTTCTGGTAGCGTTGAGTTAGTTTCAAGCTCATTGTATTAAGAACACTGGAACACCTACCTCTATATCGTGCAAAGGACGGCGCGAATGTGCTGCAAGTAGGCATGGTGCGCACATCAGCTCGCTAACCAGGCACGATCGGCATCTGTAGATGCCACCCTGACCGCAGGCGCATGAGGGCGGTGACTCGTTCTACGAGAGTGTGAGTCCAAGAAATTTGGGGGCGTAGTCGACGCCATGACATACCTGAGGACGCGCATCTGGTAGAATGGGCAGAGACATGAGGGAGCAAAGAGGGAAGCCCGAGCAGCAGAGTGATCATTTTCAAAATTTAGGCGGCGCGGCGCGGGATCTTTCATCAATCTAGGCATGTGGGATCCAGCCGTTCCCAGCCCACTCAGTAAGGACCTGAAGCTCCCATTGAGCCCGCCCAATTCGGCGGTCCATCCGTCGAAGCATCACCCGCCCCCGCATCATCTCCTGATGTCCCGTCGCAGTACGGACCACATGTTTGAACAGCGCGTCGCGGCGAGCCACAGCACGGTTGTAATTTTGCTGGGCGTCATTCAACGACACATCTCCGTGCCTCACGAGTATCAGGAGCCGCCGATGCTGCATCGCATCGTGGACCTGTAAGCCAGAACCAGATCCGAACTAGAGAAACAGCCCCATACGAGTCAATGGATTAAGGGTATATAACATAGCATACGAGTACTTACCTCGAATTGCGAAGCCATTTGTTCATAGAGGCGCGAGCAGCGAGCCAAGAACCCAATTTAAAGTTGTGGAAGGACGAAATGGTGATTTGATGCCATCTGTGGATAACCGGATCAACGGATGTTACAATCACATCTAATCGACGATCTCCCGTTCCACCGCCTGCGCTCGCACCGCCGCCGCCTCCGCTTGTAGCATGCGAACCAATCGCAAGTATTCTTGGTAGTGGCGAAGGAGCTCCCATCCCGCAGCTTCGGATGTTGGTAGGTTATCCCTGCGCCAAAAAATTAGAATCGATGATTTTATTTTGAAAAAAAATGGAAAGTACTTGAAATAGGCGGTGTATGCGCGGCAAGACGCCAGCTGCTCTTCGATCCAGGTACGGCGGGATACCACGACGTCGTAGGACACAATGGCCCTGTTTTCGCCATTGTTGAGATCTACATGGTGGTCGAGATCGACATGGCGTTCCCCCAAACCCATCCGGCGCGTTTGATATTGAGCCTCACCAAAGGTGCTCATCCAGTTAAAGGCGCGCTGCTCGATGGCCTCAGCAGAAGTCGTCTCCAGTGGTATTGGAGTGGTCATGGTCGAATCGAAGGAAAGTCTGATAAGTAACTTTTAACGACACGACATCACGAAATTATCACGAATACGAATACTCCAACCGCTTAATTGCATATGTACTGCTTGTGATCACGAACACGCCCCAGGTTCAGTCACGCACACATGGCCACCCCTGCTCCCAACGCCAACGAAGCGGAGACACTTCCAGCCGAAAAGGCTTTATCTCCCCATGCCGCAGCGCAAGCTAAATATCGCGCCAAGTCGGTGCCATCTCATTTTTTTGAGCCGTCATTCATTCACTGTTCTTCGTTTTCAGAAACCTAGACGCGGAAAGAGAAAAGGCGAGGTTACGCATGCGCCTTCTCCGTGAACACCGGCGGCCTCCTCGTCCAGATATATATGCAACGTACGTCGCATGCACCTTGATCTCAGGCCAGTACTGATGGTACACAGGGAGGAATTTCAAGAATTCAAGGAATTCATTAACAAGGTCAAGCCCGTACATGTCCGTGTCAATACCGAGGATCCCCAGGAGGTCGCGGACTTCGAGCGGCTGCTCGCCTCCAATCCTTGCGTGGAAACCTTCTCCGTCGGGAGTGACGAAGAAGTCGCTGTTTTCTACGATCTGCAGCTGCGCTTCAATAGGTATCCCGAATGGCGCGAGGAACTCGCAGATTATCGTGACATCATCCAAGAATATTCGCCTGAGGAGCTCGATAAAATGCAGCTGGAGGCACGGGCGAAATTAGTGAATAAACACATCATCCTAGCTAGGGGAGGTTTCTAGGGGAGGTTTCTAATATAATTGCTTGTTCTTTTTTTTTTGGGGGGGGGGTCGAAATTTACTGCATTTAAGTGACTACAACAAAGATTTAGTGGCCCCAACGAGCAGCTACATCCAACAGCTCGCGATGCCGGCGCGCCCGAATCTCTGAACGTCGAATGGCGCGGGTACTGCGGTACCGACGCCTCGGGGGATCGCGCGGTCGTGCCGTCACATGTATAGGGCCGTAGCGGCGGAGGCGGCGGTGATGCAAAGGGCGGTGGGACTGAAGGCGCCGTGGCCGCTGCCACTCCCCCCACCCACCACCCTGCCCCCACTCGCCGTTGTTTTGGACCCCTGCGCCGGCGGCGGGTCCCCACACGCCAGGGAAAACAGCGTTCCCGATAGGCGCCAACACGGCGGTACTCGTCGGCTGGCTCGCCGCTGTCCCCCACGTATAGAGTCGCCAGGGGGGGACACCAGTCCAAGCACTGAGGTATTCGTCGCTGAGGAGGGGCGTCACTATAATAAATGATGAGGTGAAGTAATAAAGGCCCAAATGAAGTACTCACTGGCAGCACACACGGCGGCGGCGGCAGCGGCGGCGGCAGCGGCTACGGTGGCGACAGCGCTGCGGACGAGTGCCGTGTTCTCCTTGCGAATGCGATCGCGAGTGACAAACACGGCACGAATACAAGCTGGGATTGGGGAGTCAATTTTCTATCGTGTTTTAAGTATATGCGAGAACCCACCTAGGCGGGCTTGGAGAATTCGGTGAGCACGCTCGTATGCCAGGGGATCTGGCGGGTAGGCGTCGAGGAGGAACTTGGCTTGGAACGCGACACGGTAGCGTGATCCCTCGAGCATGGCCGCCGTGCCGTAGGGGACAGTCGTGGACGTCGCATACTCCGCGGGGGTGACGAGCTCTCCGTTGCCATTGAGGACGCGGGGGACACCGAGAGTCGGTAGCACAGTGGGCACAAGAGCCATAGTAAACACGTGGTATGCAATCTGGAAAAAATGATCGAAAAAGATCACGCTACTGATTGTCGCACTTGCCTTTCAGTTTCACGATGGCTTTGACCCCTACGAATATGACCCGCGAGGAGATGATCCCCGATACGGACAACCCCGACCACGATTCGCGCTATTGGTGCCTGCCGCCGATTCGTGATACCCCAAACGAACGCCGCGGCGGTGCATTCGCGATGTACTTGGTGGGGCAGGGGAAGATAGTGGGGGTTTGGCACAACTGGTGAGTAGTAAATGACGGGGGCGGGTCGTTCTGGACTTACCAGCAATGCTAGGACTGTCGCCAAGAGCATGGTGGACGGGTATCCACAAGGCGCGCAGTCTGGGCACCAGACGCGAGACGGATGCGTGCAAGAATGGCAACAGCACTGCGTGGAGCTCTCCCTGTAGCTGCATTACAATGTGCACTGGGTTAGCCAGGGGTACACATTACAATGTGCCCTTTGGCCTTCCACCCTTGGTCCATGTTGTAATGTGCACCCCCCGGCACGCGCAGCGCCGCGAATTTTGGCTGTAATACGTAATCTGCATCAGCTCGGGACACTCCACATCGGGTCGGCACCTCTGGCATACACGGCATCCTGCTCATTTGTCCTATCCATTTACTCATCACCCCAATTCAGTACCCGGGCCTCAGCCATCAATGTTCCATACACGGCATCCGGCGCGCATTTGTCTTATCCTTTTACTAATCATCCCAATCAAGTACCTGCCATCAAAATATAATTTGATTACGTGTTTATTCAGGACCGCCGAACAATAGGCAAAGGAGCCAGCATGTATTCATCGTAGCTACATGGCGTGAATTTTATTTGAGAATTTTAATGGGATTTTACGCGAAGTGAAACATCTATAAATATTGGGCGTGGGCGGTGGGCGGGGGGCGGACGGCGGAAGGCGGACGGCGGACGGCGGAAGGCGGAAGGCGGAGCGGGTAATGCACGGTGGGCAGGGACAGCGGGTGGCAAGCGGGCGGCGGGCGTTCACTCCTCGTCATCGTCATCAGCGTCTGGGTCGTCGTTGATCTCGGCTAGCTCTTCCGCTGTCAATCCCTTGAGGTCCGCAAAGGGATCGTTATCGAGGGGGTCCACGGCCTTGGCCTCCTCCTCAGGCAGCCGGGCGCCCGCGGTAATGTGCAGTGGCTCTCCGTTGCCATCCGGCTGGTCCACATCCATAGGTACGGTGCCCGCAGCAAGAGTGAGTGTCGAATTTCCAGACCCCGCTTCCAGACCTGCAGCCAAGTTAGTCGAACTAGCTGTACTCGCCGTAATCATCGTCTGGGTGTCGCCGGATGCCGTATTTCCGCTGGAAATAGCTGTATTCCCAGCACCGACAGCTGCCTCGCTGGCAACAGGTGGAATGTTGGCAGACCCCACACCCGCGATAGCGGTCCCAGTCTCAACGAGTGCGGGCGCGGTCAACGTCTCCGCCAAGGCCGCCCTTCCCCTGGTCCGGGTTCCGACGCCGAAGGCAACACGAGCCAGCGCACTGCGTTAGTCAAGATTAGCATGTGGCGCTCTTTGACTGGCATCTTACATACCTCTCCTTGGCTATCGGCCTTGGTTTTGGTCGTGCTGCTGCCGCCGTCTTGGCCTTGACCGCTGGGGGACCTTCGGACTCGGACTCTCCTCCTCCTGTTGCTCTTTTCCTGCGGAATCAACGTTAGATTGCCTTTGAAAATACCGTTTCCAAGACTCACCGCTTCTTTCCCGCGGAAGGCTTCGCCGCGGCAGTTTTTCTGACAGGCGTCTTCTTTCCCTTCCCTTTCCCCCCTCCCAGCGCAGCTTTCGTTTTCCCTTTCTCCAACGCAGCCTGCTCCCCTTCGCCCTCCTGGTCCGGCGCCTGCCCACCCACAGCCTCCAGATCAGCCTCGTACTTGTCCATCGCTGCTCGGCCTTGCGTCAACTCCTCCTGCACGACCCAATGGACGTCGCGGATCAGGAGGTGCCAGTCTGCAGCCCCGGCCAGCGCCGCGTCACCTCCTCCAGTCCTGCGGTGCTGCCGGCGTTCCAGAGAGCCTGTCCCCACCACGCTAGGCC
>JARKIA010000272.1:0-220183 GCA_029289565.1 Mycena galericulata | reverse complement strand
AACGGACCCTCAGTTTGTGAACGCGAGCACCTTTGTGAACGACTACAATGATATTCGCCTTCATACCCACACTTTTGCGATAAGACTGATTCCGACAATCATCCCAGGACAATTACAATTAAAATAAATAAAATAAAAAATGTATCCACGACGTGGACATTACAGGGACTACGTTGTCCGCGCTATACCTCTTACCGTCCGGTATATCGCAATTATGACACAGTACATCTACAGTATTCGCAACCCTTCTCACCCGTGTTGTCGCAGGTGTACACAGCGCCTGGAATGATTTTCGGCCACAACGGAAGCGAGTCAATCCAGAAGTTAGTGCAAATCATTGAATACAGCTGAATATGAGTCAGAACACGACGTCGAAATAAGTTCGTCGACTCACTCGCTCTGAGCCTTCGTCCAGTACGGTACGCTCCATCCTTACCACCAATTCGATCTTCTTTCCTACTTCCCGGGCCAAGCGGGCAATACTGGTGACATGACTGGGAATGAAAGCCTGTTGGTTGGATTAACACATGCACATGTCGGGATCTGAAATATGAGGCACTCACATGGATATTGTCACCGCCGGGAGACAGACGTGCGTCAGGGTCAGTGAACCACGTACGCACGGCCGGACCGCCAATCTCATTGAAGTCTTTCTCTATTATATCCTTCAAAGCGCGGACTTCCTGCTCGTAGATTGCTCTAACAGCACACGTCGCATTCACTGGCAAGCGCAGTCGCACCCACGTCCCGCCTGTCTACGGTTACTGTTAATCGCGCACTCGTTGTTCAACAGAATTTGGAAACGCACCACGCTCCACACATCGTCGAGTTCTCCGAACGCGATGGCCCAATAGTCTCTGAGCGATGCCCTGTACCACCATTGAATCCCCGGCTCTTGGTGTACGCCCTTGAAGAGGAACAACGATCCACCGGGGACGGACTTGACTCTCTGTGCCCCGAAATCATCCCCGTAAGTTTCTTCGCCGAGCGGACTCAGTCGTCGGTCAGCTAGCAGTGTTTGCATGGGACAAGTGAGACAATAACCGCAGTAACAGGGGTTCCAGTGTCACTCATAACATCTTGGACTGCCAGAGAGTCACACGGCAAGAAATTCGCCGTGGTCACGTGCAGGAAATTCGGTGGACAGTGTAAAGCCCAGTTTGCGAACGAGAGCACCCATGCCGTCCAAGGCGTACACATTAAAGTAATTACTTGCACAAGGTACAACCACCACCGATCGCATCGCATACCGCCCCGTTCCCTTTCCTCGGAATGTCCCGCATGTCGAGTTTTGCTACGGTGTAGCCCATCAGAGAGTATTCCTAAGAACGTTCAGAATTCCTCGCAATAAGTAAACAAAGTTTAACTGACGCGCTCGATACCCCCTGTGACGGCAGTTGGGACGTCTATACGCTGAACGCTCACCCAGACTTCTACCGGTTCCCCGACTTCAGCCATGGCCAGTACAAACTCGTAATCTGCTATGCGAGGTGTTACCACATTTACCTTTCACCGGAAGATTTCAGCATGTAGGTCCTTTAGAAACACAGCGAGACTCACGCAGAAACAACCCGATTTTTCTTCTAGGGTAGGCGCCACAGCCAGAGAGTGGAACCACGATCCGCGAACTCCACCGTTCTGGAATACTCAGACTAGCGGTCATGTCGAAAATAAGAACTCACCAATTCTAGCGCATCTTTCGCTAGAACTTGCGACAGGAACGCTAACTGCCGCTGGAAAGACTCCGCGACGGCACACGTCGCACCCGTCGGGCACCGGAGCCTCCAGCACAACCCCTTTCTCTCGTTCTAGGACAGTCAGCGCGGGAATAATAAGCAGACAGAGGACTCACGAGAGGCTCTACAGCGTCGATTTCACCGAATGCCATAATACTATGCCTCCTCAGATAACCACGCTTTGCGTCTGTCGGTAGCACCTCCCCATCGACAGGGGACGTCGATTTGAACGTGAAAAGGGAGCCCTTTGCTAGCGTCCTATCCCTTGTGGGCACGAGGTCCACCAAGTAAGTGACGGAGGCCATCGAATGGATTCCTAGGGCTTGATATTCTTGCATCCAGGTGGTAGTCATATTCGAAGGGGATGGCAGTCACGCAAAACAGATCGCACAGACGTTAATAAACGGGTAGAGACCACGATCACAGTCGATCACAGTGTCCCTGTCGCATATGTATGTCTCACCGCGGACGGGTAGATGGGTTTTGCAGGTCTTCGCAACTTCGGGTTAACAGCTCGTCCAGTACATGTTTTTTTCCGAGACTAACCGCTCCAACAATAATGTACACATTCGACATCGTCTGAACGCCACCGATCCTCGTAATCGCATAAACGCCAAGCCAGTCGGCCCTCGACTTCCGACCACACCTTGCAAGCGTACCGTTGAGTGAAATCCGGGTGAGCCACGACGATTCTTCCAGGTCCGACCAACGTGCTCGCGTCCACAGTTTCCAGCACGAATGGCACTCTCAACTCAGACAGTAAGCGGAAATTGAAATCGGGTTGCCGCATGAGTCGGAGGAGGCACGTCAACAAGAAATCGTCCGTGCCGGTTAAGTCCAGCTTGTTGACGTGTAGTAAGGCGTGAAGCAACTGGTGCGTGAGATCCCGCCATGGACTCATCGTATCGAGCCGAACGTTCTTCGCAGCTGCCAGTAGTTGACCGTCCAGGACCGCACCGATCTGGGCCGGATCTCCGATGCCAAGTTCCAGATCTTCCAGGGCAGGAAAGGTCACCAAGGAGACTGCGGCCATGCTCATCGGGCGCCAGAATTGAAAGATGAATCGAGTTACTGAGGGTAGCGTGATTCGGCGTCCTTGATCCAAGTCGACACAGCACACATTGATCATCGCTAGAGTTTGGAGCTGTGTGGCAGCCTGCAGTGCGCCAGCCAACGAGTCCCAGGCAATATGGAAATGGAGCGCCATACCGCCAAGCCGCAAGGAAGTCAAGGTTGAGTACATCGTTGTGTTGCTCCATATCCGAGGCCAGCAAATGATAGCCAGGTGTCGCAAAGCTGGCATATTGATGAAGGGTGGGTACACGCCCAAACGAAACTCGCGAAGATCGGCGGCAAGCGGGGTGGTAAGCCTGAATTCGGCCTGCTCGAGGAGGATGGGATTGCAGTCGGCGATCTCTGCCACAAGAGGGATCCATTGAGCAGGACGAGACCGAACCTTCAGACGGTGGATGTGCTCGAAGTTCATTCGCAGGAGCGGCATAATATTTTGCATGAAACGTGGGACGGAGTGCGAAGGGGAAATTTCAGTGATGTCGATGTCAACAAGCACGGGGAGCGCTTGTGCGTTTTGAAAAGTTGCGGTCACGAATTCGAGAGTTGTACCAAGGGTGATATAGATGTACGTCCATATCCTGGGACTCGCGTATACAGTGTCGTGGAAGTAGCGGTTCACTAAGCACATAGCGCGCCGGGCTTTCCAGAAACGCGACCATTTTGAGGACGCGGGCAGACTGAGGCGGAGGATGGCGGTCAATATCTCGAATGGAATTGTGAGAACAGTGCGGGCGCTACAGCGTTCGCCAGTCGGCGGTAGGTGGGAGACCATGGAAGCGCAAAAGGATTGAGCTTGGGCGGCTGACCGTGGGCTCGTGGTGATGAGATCGATGATTGATAAGATACCATCAAAACAAAAGCCCCTGTCCGTATCCAGCACCGCAGTTTTTTATTTTATTTTGCATTCTATTCGTCTATTTATTTACCCTATTCAATCTCGCTTTACCTTCATGTCGCTCTCTGTTCTCCCACCAGAAATTCTACGGCTCATATTCGACGAAGTGCTCATTCCGTCCTGAGAAGATGATTCCCATTATGTGAAAATTTACCGTCGATCCACCCTCGCGCTAATATCCCGACACTTCCATGCGGTTGTCATCCAAATCGCGGCATACTGGAATTCCTTCGTCATAGACCGCTTCACGTCGGCGTCGTACGTGGAGCAGTGTCTGTCGAACAGCGGTTTTCTTCCAATTTCCGTCGAGGTTCACCACGAGTCATATTGGACGCCACCCATTATTTCTTCCACCGGGATTCAGTCACGGCCCAACGAGGGTGAAGACGGCACCCGTTTTTCGACCAACATTATCCATACGGTAGCGTCTCATTCGTCGCGCTTGCACACCCTTCTTCTTCGGTCGGAGAAATACAGCGATATGGTGGACATGCTTCAGATCTTTTTCGGATTCCACACGCCCATGTTGTCGGACTTCCACTGCTTCGTGGCACCTTTCGGCGACATCGGACCCGTCCCGACCCACTTCCCGACGTTCAATGCGCCCCTCAGGAATATGATGCTAGCGTCCCTCCCAGAGTTTGCCGTCATCCCTGGCGTGTTGTCCAGTTTAACGTCGCTGGAATTACACGGCACACGGGAACCCGGAATTTTATGGCGGCAGTTAGCCCCAGCGCTACGCGCTGCAGTAAACCTGGAGAGGCTCATGTTAGCGCAAGTAGATTGCCACAAGATCAACGGAGGTCCCATTGTCACACTTCCCTCTCTCCGCCACTTCACGCTCGTCTATGGGGACCACCGGTGTGGGTCTGTCGCGCGCAACATGGACATGCCGTCACTCGAAGCATTGACGTTAATGGTAGTCGGCGAAGCTGAATTGTCGTCTTTTTTGAACTCGAATCCCAAAATATTCGATGTGGCCGTGCGGTACAAATTGGCGCTCCGGCAGCGAAGCTCCCGCCGGCTTCATCTCGCCTTGGAAAAAATGTCTAGCGCGGAATTCCTGGACCTCCGCTCCAGTGACGACGACGTAACAGACACCATGGTGAAGATGGCCAGTACCGGCGTTCCCGCATTACCTCATCTCCATACACTCCTCCTCCCACCGGACGTACCGTCGACCAAGGCGGCGTCCATAGTCAATGGTAGAATCGGGACAGAACTCACGGTCATTATACCGAATCCCGATTACGACCGCCCGTACTCCAGATGGCGGTATGAGAACGGCGCCCCAGTCGAGGACAGCATACCAAGAGTTCCCTGGGGAGATATTATGAAAGACTACTTACACCTTGTTTCGTATCAGGACCATATACCACGCGCAAACTAGACAATTGATCAACCAAAGTAAAATTTTCGCGAGCGGTAGTTAAAACTCAAGGGTAATCTAATTTGTGACCGCGGAATTCCTCTCTCCTACCAGTGTACGGGACGAGGGAACGAGAGCTCTTGAGCCCAGTGCCAGTCTGTATGACGATGGTTAGCGCACCGACCGGTAATAGCAGCGGGATACTCACAAGACATGTCGTTAGGCCTTAGGGGGAGCACGAAGGCTCCTCCTAGCGTTCCCAATAGGCACGGCAGCCCACTCAAATTCCAAGCCAAGGTACGCTTTGAGAATATATCTGGAGGGCAGTGCCCGCCGAGTGACGGACAAGGAAAGAACAAGTTGTGACATCCGACGTCGCGTGAGGACCGTGGCGTGATCGGGCAATCGAATGCGATTCCGCACTTGTGGGGACGATTGAGTTGGAACTGAAGATTGTACCCATCTAGGCTGGCTCGCCTGCGCATGTCCCCGAGGTAGGCACTAAACACGGGAACATTGTCGTCTCCTCCGGCTCTGTTTAGATTCGTGACGCGCGTCAAGAGGCTATTTGGGTGACCCAACCAAAGTCTGCTGTGGGTCAAGGCTCGAATTTCGTGTGAGAAAGGCCAGCAGGCGATTGGCGCGAGGGTATCTTCGGAATCGCAGCATAAAAGGGTGATGTGCGTAGCAGAAAAGTACCACGATGTGCTGCACAGGACGCCATTGCCGTCGCCCGGTATTTGCTTACCCACGCAACCGGTAGCGAGATTTAAAAAGTGTTGGACCCAACGGTGAGTAGACTTCGATGCGTAAACATCCATCTCGTTTGCCTCTTTCGGATCTCGATGTAGGAGTCGTTGGAGAGCTGGGCCTGTAATGATACAAAGAGTCATGGACTGCAGGAACTGAACCTGCGCGTGTAACAAGCCAAAAGCCCGCATCAGCCCGGCGACGGAGTCTTTGAGATATCTGGTCTGCAAAGCGCGGAATTTCCTGGAAGTTTGACCTAAACGCATTGTATCGAGCATGTCCAACTCGCGGAGTACCAGAGGAAAGACATCGACGGGTATCGTCGACAGAAAATCTCGAGTGCCACCGGGTAAGTCTAAAGAGATCACAGCGGCCGTCATCATGGAGAATTTATATAGACGTACATTCATCGAAGTTTCTCGGAATCGGGGAGTTATGAAGGATATGTTCCACTACAATTTCTAGCGTGTCCTTAGACGTCAAGGCCAGTTTGAAAAGCGTCGCGGTATCCAGTCTGTTCAAGAGTGCTCGCCAATGGCCACTATATGGGGATCCGGCGAAAAGGCACAATGATGCGTGGTCGTAAGCGCCGAGAAGCGGTTGTTGACCCGGGGTTCCTAAATACCGGTGAGATAATCGTTAAAAATTCTGAAGACAATCTCGGAAAACAAAAAGAAGTGAAAGAAGCTCGCCTTCGAAAACTGACGGGGCCAGGTTGTCCATGGCGTCGATGTGAGGTGTAAAGGAGTAGTCTCGGCGGCAGATCATACCTTCAAACAAATATCAACAAATGAGTGCATCGCCACGAGCACCTGTCCGGCATCTATTCGCACCCAAATGGCGATACAGCATCCGAGCGAACCGTTCTTTGCAGAAGCGACTCACAGTGACGCGACGAGGTCTCTCGGGACATACGATTTCCCCCGTGATCTCCAACTTTCTCTCCTACCGTCTTTGGCGAAAGGAAATTCGTTCGTGTACAAGGTTCGCAAGACGGGTGAAATCTTCAAGCCGTTCTTGCTCGGGGAAGTTGCTTCGATAGAGCGTATCGCGGGAGAAACCGACGAGGTGAGTAGATAGGTTTATCAGCATTTCTAACAGTCTAATCAAATAGAGGAAGGGTCGCCCTACATCACTTCACCGGATCCACCTGAAAGTTCTGCACGGAGCGATAGAGGCCGCCAAGACCCACTTTTCCAATGACGCCGTCCTCTTGACAGACATTATATTACAGGAGCTCAAACCTGTAAGTCTTCACCGGCCATATGATCAACATGCTAATTCGCAGCGTAGAACACGTCGATCTCGCATATATGGGTCGTAGGAGAATACGACGAATCTTTTATTTTCATTGACTGTGGTGAGCACACCAAGGTACACTGGAACCTGCTCAGTCGTCTACATTCCATTGAAACCCATCAATAGTTCATCCAAGGATTTCCAGAAATCGGTCACCGCATCATGGTAGATGTGACTCTACACAGACGCGACGTGTATCACGACGCTCAGATTTGCAAAGTAAGCAATTGCGTTGCCTCCGGGCTTCACAGTATAATTCTTAATAGGCATATTCATTGGCTGCTCACACCGTCGAAGTCATCTCGTATACGTATCTGCGCGAATCCGGGATCACGACGGAGCTCGACGCGGGCCAGAACGTTCTGTCTGTTCCGGACCCAGATATTCGTTCGATCACCGAAAGCCTTCAAACTACGTCCCTCGATTAGAATACCTTCTCATAGTATTTCCTTTACTCCCCTCACTCGAATGTACGAATTGTAATCCACCTAGTGAATCAATCTTTCTAGGCTCACATCCGATCGCATCCCGCCGATGTGAGACATTGCACGTTATAAACCCCTCACCACGTATGATGTCCTCGGAACGAGAGCGGCATTGTCAACGCTTGCTGGCAAGGACTCAATTTCACCCCTCCGCAGATCTATCGGACATGCAATACGGACGTGATTTTCGGCCTCATCTCACCAGTGTCAAGAAAGGCGGGCGTTACACAGTATACGAATTCCAGGCTCCCGACGCCAAGTGGCAAAAGATACGAATCACTGGCAGGGTCGTAGATATCCGAGGAGACATGTGGTCCACCGGTCCATATGGTAAGGTGCGCCCTAAGTTTCCCAGTTCATTTTCGAAAGCAGTGGTATCCTCACAGCGCCCCTTGCAGGGTCAATTGCTCGATCTGTTGCATTTAGGCGTACCCACCACTGAGGATGCCGGCGAGACATCGAGGAGTGTTCAACAGATCCACGTTCTCCGAGACGCTTTAATATCTGAAAGGTCTAGCGCCTATGTGAGCTGTTATCGCATTCACGTCTCTCATCAAGTATAACCTATTACCCACCAGATCACCAATATTTTCCCTATTGTCGTGAACGAGTGGTTCCATAATGGCACCCCGTTCATTGGGAACAACGGAAACATCCCGCACGTCAACCCAGAAGTTAGCACGATTGTCTTAGGATACAGGCGACACTGCGGAGTGCGTAGCGATTTCCTTTCCTCCGAGCGTCGTTTCGGTGTCCCTTAATACCGGCTATAGGATCCCGACTGCAAGCGACACGCGTCTACTTCAGCCCAACTTTCAATAGGCCAGCACATCTCGACATACTGCACTCTTTATCGCCGGGATACTATTATCGGCCCCGTTCCTCAACGCCATTATTCTATCGAAGCCGGCCATGTTCTTCAACACGAACCCCGAATCAAAGTAGAGGACGGAGCGGACGTTGAACCAGTCGGGCAGACGGTCTCTCAAAATCCCAACCTCTTCTCAACGTACTTTTAGCTATCGTGTACTCAATCAAATTTCCGCAAACACGAGTTCTCTCCCTCCGCGCGACTTGAGGCCAGTCCAAAGAAATGAAAATATTTCTGAAGGACAATGTATTAACAGGCTTGATAAGGAAAGACGCGGGAGGGGTACGGGTATACATGCAGTCGCAGACGAGCCGAGTATCTGCAAGGTAACAAGCTATGTCCATGAATTCAAGGAAAGGGAACGTAAGAGACGCAAGAAAGGTAAGGGTATACACGCAGTAGCAAATCAGTTGACCCTCCGGGAAGTAATGGGCTACATCCACGAAAGAGAAGTAAAGAATTATTTGACCTGAAGCGGGCGTCAGTACGCTACTCTGCTGGGACTGAAAGCACTCACCTCGGTTTAGACGCTGGCAAGTCTACCGTAGGTAGCCTTGTTCCACGGGCAGTGGGCGTTATTGCACGTGTCACCGAGCCTCCACTGCTTGTCGTTGTTCGTGAAAGGTACACCGACCGTGGAAGTCCCATCGGCATACTGGTTGTGATTACCACCCCACCTGAAAACGCCAACTCCCTTTAGGCCCTTCAGATTGCGCCATAGCACCGGGCAGTTCCAACCGCATGCACCGTCCCAACTGGTGGTCGAAATGGAGCTTCTGATCCCGCGGCGACCCAAAGTCAATGCCTTCCTGACAGGCGTCGGAAACCAACCTTCGAGAGCGCGAAGTTCGTTGGCAAGTTTGGGGTAGAATACATAGACGTCCGAGCATGTCGCGATATTAGTACACCATGTAGTGGTGGCCGACATGATCAAAGTCATCACGGAGGCGTCGACACTCTCGGAAATGAGTATAGTGTAATCCTAGACGAAGTTAGTTTCCGCGGTGTCATGAAATCGGTACTTCATACCTCCATCTTGGATGTGTACACGACGTGCGCGAATGTCGTAGAACCGTGTTTAGAATGTACTCCGCCCTCGTCGAGGGACTCAGTTAGGCCGATGGAATCGAGAAAGTCCCGCCACATAAACAAATGGCCGCGTGGTACGAGTATGTTCAGATTAGATGGAAGCCAAGCATGACGATAGGGATGAGTGAGGATAGAGGAAATAGTGGATCCCCCAATCGCGCTCAAAGTTCGCTCGAGCACGATGTAAAATTCGTCCGTGGCATCGTCGCCAATGAACCGACTGACCAGCAAACGAAGGTTACAGGCAAAGAAAGACTTGACGAGTTCCCTGGCGTATCGGCCCGTTTTCGCCAAGGTGAGAATCGTCGTCAAGGTGCAGTGGTGTAGGAATACCGCGACGAAAAGCTCGGGCAGATAAAAGAACATATTGGCCAGCACGGTGTTGGCGGTTTGGCGGTTACGGAGGCGTTTGCCTTCCTTCTCATACGAGGATTGTCGGGCCGCTTTGCGCTTTTTCTGACTTTTTCCCCCCATCTAATGGTGCGTCAGCGCGGAACGAATGCAGAAAAACCGTCGCGCACCTAGACAAGTAAACTGTAGCAGCTGGCGGGTGAACGTGAGCGAAGGTCCACAAAAAGTAGTCCACTATGTTAAACTCACTGCGCCAGACGATGGTTACAACAAAAATTCTGACGAAGATTCAGTCACCGTGAGGAGGTTCGGTAGGCAAGAAAGGCGAAAACGTGGGATAGGGACGTTACCGACCTGGCAAATGTATTAGTGTCGGGGTCGTTATCTTTGCTACCTCGGCATCGCGACAGTATCGAAAGATCGAGGATCAACGCTAGGAGTCGGGTTAGGATTGTAGCGCTTTAGGGACCGCACGATTGAATTAGCGATCGAGTATAATGCACACAGTTCTGGGAGCAACGTAGTCAGACAATGGCCCGCCGACTGTAGGAGCGGACTGGTGATCAAATTCCTTTCGATCGGATCCGCACATTCACCGCAGGGAACTTCAGCAGTCGGTATACGCACTCGGATGGACACAGCAAGCCCTTCATCGCAAACAAATCAAGAACGTATGTCGACATAAAGAAGCAAGTACGCACTGATACAGGAAGCGACGCTGCGGAACGGAAGGATACTGAATTCAATTGTTTGAGGGTCAGGAGCCTCGATCTGGTCTGTCTAGGAGTTGGAATCGTGGCAAGATCCGTCCGTCGGAAGGTCAGAACGGCGGCCGTGTCTCGTGACCGTACGCAGCTCACGAGAGGGAGAAAAAAAAAAAAAAAACGCGCTCAAAGAATCAATTTCAGTAGCTACACAATCGGAATGGAGTCAAGTTAACATTCGCTCATTAATGTACCTAATCGATACTAGTTAGCTAGTGCAGGAAAATCGAAGAGAAAGCGTACGCATTAACAATACTGTCCACCAAATACGCATCCTCGCGCTCCATGTTGATGATGGCCTTGCGCTTGCCATGCTTCACGACTAGTATGTTTTCGAATACAGCGTTATCGGACACGAGTACACGGCACTCGTTTCTGCTGTCGGTTGCGGAGTAGGCGCCGGGAGGAAAGTAGAAGATCGTATAGGGGAATTTCAGAGGAGTGGAGCCCCCAGGTAAGACAGTGACGTGAACGCGACCGACAGATGCATCCATAATGTTGTGCACGGGGGTGGCATGGGGCACCCAAGCATGAGTGAAGAGGTCGTTGGTCGACTGGACCTTGTCGACTCCATACTTGTAGGGTACCGAAACACTGCGACGATTCTGGCAGGCCACAGCATATAAAAAACCCCACGCGTAACCCGGAAACGGCTGATAAGCGCGAGTGAGCTAAGACAACAAGGACATTCGAAAGTACATACCGGTTCTTTATAACGCAAAGCGTTCTGCAGAGTCGAAACTTCCAGCTCAGTGTGGGGAGATCTCATATCGGAGGTAGACGGGGACGATGGAGGAGATGACGACAGGAACAGAGAAACAGAGACCGTTTGCCCCTGACCGTGGTGACAATCAGGGGCACATAGCACGCCGCGTCTTCACACGGGTCGGGAAGCGGGATGAGAGAGTACGCAGTTTACGTAAGAAGCACATGATCCGTACTCAAGGGAGCGTAAATTAAAAGGGAAAATTCACAGATGTAAAATAAGAAGGCGCGACATCTACGAACTCTCCATGACAGGAAACGTGAGACCCGACCAGCTATATTCGATGGAGGACGAATCCCAGTCGCCATAAATGCGGGCGATATGGGCCTCGGCCGGATAAATCCTGAAAGGAGCTCTAGTGAGCACCGCCTTACAATCGGGACAACCCCACTGCTCCTCCAACCAAATTCGGACGCAGGCGTAGCAGTGTCCGTGACCGCAGACGTTGCTGAGAATTCGAATCGTCAGCGCGCATAAAAAAATGAAGGGAGCGAGCGCACAACACTGGGTGAGAAACGAGTTGAAGGCATACAGTGCACTTGTATATGTCGTCCACAGCATCGACGTACGGGGGTCCCTCCCCATTCAACCACAGGTCTTCAACCATCAAAGGCGATTCTCGTTCGAGGCGAATCCCATCCTGCGCTGGGATGTGGCGTCGCAAAGGTCGGGAGTGTATAGAAGCCCGGTTCCTCGGACGTATCCGACGCAAAAGGGCAGACCCGGCCGCAGGAGAAAGCGTCCCGGAATGGGCAGGGGCATTGCGCCCGCGAGTCACAGGTTTTTTACGGGCGGGTGGCGTTGGCGAAGTTAAGCGCCTACGACGGTTGACGGGCTTCTCGACCTTAGAGAAGAACTGGAGTAGGGTTCCCCGTTCTGAAGGTATGCACATACGATGAGCGCCGTGAATAAAGGAAAAGACTTCGGCACGCACTGGAATCATCGCCACTTCCAGGGGTCTGTACGGATCCACTTGCTATGATACAGGAACGGTATGTCAAAGAAGGGAGAAACGTTAAGAATATACGAGACGTACCTTCCATCGGGAGGGGTTTTCGAGGGTGGAAGGAGAGGTCAAGCCAAGATGATAGGGGTGAAAACAACAGCATGCATTAAATGTATCCTAACGACACATATTGCAAGGCGACTCATCGCTGTCACAAATATAGCTACCGCCAACAGGAGGGAGGTCAATTTCATCGAGAAGGTTGAACTCCGAGGATTCGAGACTGTACGACTGAAATAACCGAACAAGGATGTTAAGATATGTAGAAACGGGAAGCAACAAGCACTCACCCGGTTTTCCACCCCTACACCGGAGTGACGACGGGAAAACTTGACGACTAACTGTATATCGTCTTCCAAATCGATGAGTCGCATGATAAAATTCACTCCGAAATGTCCTCTGGCTTTAACCGTCACCTGGCGGATGAAGCTGTCAGGGCAATCAATGAATGAAAAGCAGGCACGAACGTAAAAACAAGTTTCGCCTGCATCCAAAGTCCCGAAGCGAGTCTTGAGATGGAACCATGTGGCGCTTGCTCGTCCGCCCTGAGATATGCTTTGAAAAGAGCCGAAATGTGTAAGGTACAACTCACGAATTCGACCGTGTCTTTGTCCAATATGGATTTAAGGACATCAATTTGCTTGAAGTACAACGTCTTGACAGCGCACGAAGCGTGCGGTGGACACGCTAAGCGAAAGAGAACAGAGTTTGACTGGGACGCAGGCGAAGCAACGAGTTAGCACACAACACTGGGTAACGACCATACGGGACGCACCAGCTGATACATCATGTCGACTCTACCGAAGACCTTCACGCGATAAGCCCTCAGAGCGCCCCTTTGACGGTCCGTGGGTGCGATTTCACTATGACAGTCTTTGAAAGTGAAGATGGACCCGCTTTTGGATGAGCGGTCCCTGGTCGCGGCGAAGTCCTCTAAATAGAGAGCATTAGAGAGCAGAGACTTGGGATCCGAGGCAACACGTTCGAGTAAAGAGGAAACCATGGTTTACATTCAGGGGCTCACCGTAAGTAACAGGGGGGGGAGGGACCAATATCGAGAGGGAACATTCACTGTAGTGTATTAGCTGCAGAAACAATAGTATCCCATCTAAGTTTCCACATCGCAATTGTCAAAAGGGAGAGCAAAATAAATCTGCAAGATGAATTCTGTAGCCGAGACGCGAAACTCACATTTACTAGTGACTGACACCACGACATCGACGCTGGCGTCGGGCTTCCTGAACTATTGCGAGCAAGCCTGACCGAAGAACGACGCGCTTGACGAGCGGAGGCGTCTGTGGACAACAGGGAGCCACCCGGCGTCTGTCGATCTGCACAAGGCCACCGTGGTGACATACATGCAGCCGCGACCAGCTACCGCTGACGGTAAAGCCGCTCGTCCCGGTCCGCAAGGACATAATCTCCCGGATCATGGATGACTTTACGAGACATTGCGAGATGGACTAACCAAGTGGCTGAGAGAGAGAGAGAGAGAGAGAGAGAGAGAGATTCGACGCGACTAGGTAGATCAAGTAGGAGTCATCAATTCGGCAATTTCGGACATCGAACAGTGTACTACAGAAACAAGCAGAAACAGGTAGTAAGAAAGGAAGGTAAGTAGAAAGGTATAATCGGCACAGTCCCGTAAGAAATGACCGGATGGATGGCTAAAACGAGCAGGGAAAAATAAAAAATAAACGAAATATAGGGTATTTGGTGGCGACGGAGACCGTTCAGAAAAAACACAGCTAACCTAGACGGTTTTGCCGCGCTTGCTCTTCTTCTTATTGCCGGCCTCTTCAACACCCACCATATCATCGCTACCGTCCTCATGCCCGGAGCCGATAGTAACCGAACTCCCCCCCGCCGAACTCCCGGCCTGCGAACCGGCAGGAGAAGCGACGCCCGACCCGACGGACTTGGCGGCGACGGGAATAGTGAAGTTATTGAAGGACGCCGTCGCGCGCGCGGGGAGGGAAGCAGTGACACGGTTGGCAGCAGTTGGCGCAATGGGACGAGTACGAGGCTCCACGTATTCATCGGATTCAGCGAGCACGCGAATACTGTGCGCGTTCATCTGGTAAATCTAAAAGACTGGGATGAAAAAGAGGGAAAAGATTGATCGAATAGATGCATACCTTGCGTTCCTTGCGCTCCTTTCCTCCGTCGTCGACCATGTTGAAGCAGTGGAGAGTGACCAACACCAATACAAGAGTACCTGGCTTCAGGGCGTCGTAAAGATCCCAGGGAGGAATAAGGTTGTTATTGACGTCGCGGATGTCGTGCTGAACGAGCTTCGCCTTCACGAGGTTAAAATAATCCCCTCCGAAGTCAGGGAGGAGCGCGGGCTCATAATGGGCACCGATCTGGATATCACCGGCTTGGAAGTTCAGAGGTTAGTCAAATATAGGACAACGAGGTAATGCCGACAACGTACGCTGAGGCTTCTCGAGAACTTCTTCTTTCTTGGCGATAGCGGCAGCGCCTTCCTCGTCGACGTCGTCCAGCCTGCGTTTCGCGGTGCGTCTGATTCTGGGAGCTCCAGCAGCAGAGGGGATCTGGGGAGATGTGAGTGGGAGCAAGCGTCACGCAGGGAAGAAGTACCGCGTATTTGACGGGCAACTGTACCATCATGGTATCATGCTGCTGGCGTCCTTCAATGGAGGTCTTAGTCCACAACTTAACGGTCGGAGACTAAACCGATTGTCAGGCGTGGAGAAAGGACAAGAAAGGATGACTCACATTTCCCTTGCGACGGTCTTCATCCGCGTTAGCTTCGGTAATCTGCGTAACACAGACTATCTGATTCAAGCAGGTGTTGTACATCTTGGTCGTCGCACAAGTAGGAATACCGAGAGCGATAACATCTTTAACCTTGGTCTTGTCGTCGATGGGTTTGAACTTGAAAGGATATGAGCACCATACGGGACGACTGAGAGCAGAGAACGTACGTTGTCGCCATCGCGAGCAAAATAGTTCCCATGTGCACGGATAATGGTCCCGAGCGCCGGACCCATAACCTCGCCGACAATAGAGACCTTCAACTCGTTACCATCCTTGTTGAGGTATTTGTGGTTTTTCGACCAGTCCTCGATGTGGCGGGTGATGTCGTCGGGATAGTCGATATTAGCGAGGGCCTCCGGTCCCATACCGGCGATCTGGTCGGCGATGGAGTCATAAAGGCCAGATTCGTTGCGTTCACCATAGATAGGATTGTCGTACTTGGGGCGCCCGCGCGTAACAGTAGAAGATGTGACAGGAGAAGAGGAGGCCATTTCGTTAGGAAAGCGTAAAGCGGATGCGAGGGCTTTTATACGGTATCAGACCATTCAGTTCTTCAAAGCAAATTGAGGCGGCGTGCTTACCTGGATCGAAGGCAAAAGTAAGAGCCGCAAAGGAGGTCCGCAGTCGCTCAAACCCGATCGTAGTTAGGACTCGACGCGTGAATTATATTGAAGGATCGCAATTTCTGTCAACGACAATGTCAGTTAGAAAGTATCCAAGGCAATTATGCTCAACGTCTGACGTGACCCCTGGGTCGACAATTCCCTTGGAGGGTACTGGACCGATAGAACGGAATCTAGGAGATAACGAACAGTTTCGGCAAGCAACTGGATTAAACGAGATAATAGGTGGGAGAACAACGGTACAGTACAATATTAATGCCAAGGAGGAACCAAAGGGTATCACCAATTCAACTTCAAACGACCATAAAACCTTTGACAGCTCGAAGGACGTAAATCTAAAAGAATTTAGTAGAAAGTCATGTAGAGTGGGCGGGACGTACGCGTTGAAATACGTCCATGCTAAGCAGGGAGGATTGGTGCACATCCCGACGATGAAGAGCGCACTGGATAGCGAGGAGATCTCCTGGAACAGGGCGTTGCTCGTCGAGGGAAACATTGTCAGATGACGAGAGAGTAGATGAAGACGTTGTAGACGAGTTCGAAGACGTCCGGCAATGGGAAGGGCTGTCGTCGAATGTAACCCCCCTCGGGGTAGCACGCGCGAACTTTGGAAATTTAGACCAAAAACGGTGGAATACGAAGACTGTACGCACATCTAAATGATACGGAACGTGAATGATTATACGATTCCCATACTCCGGGGAGGGCCCTATAGACCAAGCGACGACATCTTGTAAAATTGTCTGGAAACAATGAAATCAGCATCTTCACGCCTGCGAGCAAGGAACAACGCACGTAAGGAGGGACGGCCGAACCCGCAGCGAGAATGGTAGACAGACAAGCCGTCTGGTTCCAGAATAGCGTATCCATTCGGGTATCCGAGTGACAGGGCAAGCAAAGTTCTAGTACGACCCAGTGACGATCCTCCTGTAAAAAGTGAACACCAGATCCGCAACGCGAATGAGATAGACCAACATCATAGGTAACAGATTTGACGGCGCCTACAATAATCGGGCGGTAGGCGGATCCTGTGAGAGGATGTACAAATTCGAAACGCGATCCTTCTTGTGGGGACCCAGGGAGAGCGCGAGGGACGAAGTCTCGCCCGATGGCGCCATCGGCGAGTAAAGGTCGTCGTGACTGAAAGAGTCGATACAGTAGACGGTCGTGAATTCCAAGATGAACGGGTGTATTGGGTGGGGGCATGTGAGGGCGAAGAGAGAAGAAGAGAGGGGCGCCATAGAGGGGACTTCAATGCACCAGAGGGCAAGCTAATTTCGTCTCCGTTTGGCAGGAGGGCGGGAGGAGCTAGATTCAGACGTATCATCCAACCTCCGTCGCTTGCGAGGCGCTTTCAGAGGTAGAGTGCGCGACGGCGGTGGTGCTGCGGGTTCCGACGCATCGATGGCGGTGTTCACCGCCACACGCTCTAGACGCGGCTTAGCGGACCGGGTCCCGATCGCATCATGTCGGCGCTGTTCCCGAAGTAGACGAGCACCCATGTCACCGGGATCATCGTCCACGAGCATAGACTCTTCATCAGTACTGCGTTTTAAACTGGAGTCGCCAAATTCCGCCTGAAGCGTGTTTCTCGCCACGGACGCTTGGCCAGAGTCCCCGTGCACTACTACCGTCTGCAAGTCTAAAAATCTGAGACGACGAAACTCTTTACGCGTGTCCTCAGACTGTCTGCAGCAGATCTTATCTTTGGAGAACGGGGTAAGGATAACAAGACCTTCGAGTGATGTCGCTCTAGAAATCATGACATACGGAGACTCTGTGCCTCGACAGCCCGTAAAACTGACGACGCACTGCTTCAACGTTTTCCCTTGCGCTTTATGGGCAGTAACAGAAAAGGCAGGAAGAAGGGGCAGCTGGGTACGTTTGATTGTCATCTTCCTTCCAGAGTGCGGATGTTTGAAAACAATTTCCGTCGTATCGCGAAGACTGACTACGTGGTATTCAGGGAGGTCAGGGAAGATACCCAGTGAAGTGTCAGGAGCCTCAACAACGCACGAGTGAGCATACCGCTTACCATCCCGGCCGATAGAGTATCGTACACTGACGAGCTTGCCTACACAGCCGTTCACGACTCCACCTGATACGTCGAAGTTCTGCGAAATCATGACGGGCATTCCGATAACCAATGGAATACGACCAAGGCGAGAATTCGTCTTACCAGAGTCCAATTCCATCAACCTCGCTTGAACAGCTTCGTCGGTGACTGGTTTATTTCTCGCATGAGTGTCACTCGCATAATACCAATGAAGAGGACGTCCGCTCTTGACGGCGAAGTCATGCGCCATGGTTATATTCAAGGCGTCCTTCATGGCGTTCTCCGTAACGATCACAGGCGCAGCATTCCAAGGGGACGATCCCCAGTCTATATCGACGTTTTCGGATAGGCGAGTGTTCAGTAACTCATAGTCAGCGGTTGTGCAACGACCCTCGCGTAGCCGACCCAGCAACTCAACGAACGGTTGGTTCTCAGGCCCCGATTGTCGCATGTTCTGGGTGAGCATAACAACAGTGTCGACGCTGAGCCATAAGAGTTTACCGAAAACCACTTTCTGGCCGTTGACGGTGGCAGCTTTCGAGATGTCAGTTTTGCTGAGGTGCTGGTACAATCGCTTCGATGCAACCGGCGGCAGTTGCGCAAAATCACCAGCGAACACGACATTTATTCCGCCGAAAGCGAGGTCGTTCCCTTTCGCAATGCTGAGAGCATGACTGATGTCGTTAAGGAGTGCACAACCCACCATGGAAATCTCGTCGACAAATAAATAGTCGACTCCCTCCCACATGGCCATCAGATTACGTTTTCCCTTCGCAGAACGTGCAGATCCAAACTGACTTCCCATTCCAAGAGCAGCGTGCAAGGTCATACCAGAGATGTTACGGGCAGCTACGCCAGTAAAGGATGCGAGCCTAAATCGCCTATCCTCGCCTCGATCTTCAAAGAAATCTTGCAGCGCATTGATGACCCTGGACTTTCCCGTCCCGCCAGCACCTCCAATGTACATTCTCAGAGGTACGCTGTCTGAGGATTGACTGTGTTCTGCGACGATACTAAATGCGCGCGCTTGTTCAGGATTAAGTCCGTGCACATCGATCAAAGCCGCAACAGGACGAGGAACATCCGAAGGATCCGGAGATGGAGAAGGGTCGCGTTCAAGCATCTGATCCGCGTCCCGAATAGAAGCCCGTATAGGGTCTGGTATAAGTGACCTGAAAGCCGATCCGTCTCGAATTCCGCCCTGTGTACTCGGCTCGTCCGGGGAAACCACAGAACTGGGAAGTTTTTCGCCACCGAGGGCCTGTCTTTTCCATTTTTCTCTCCGTTCCTCGTACGTCTTGTCCCAAAGTGCCTCCAAACCCGGATTGCGTTCGCTGACTTCCTCATGGCCAGTGGCACTCGCTTTAGGTATACCGGGAGGTTTCCGACCACCAATCATCCCACAGCGAGTAGCGTAGTCAAGGGTAAGCACCACATCAGCGCGACTGCGGTCGACTCTATCGGACCGGCACGAATCCATTGACATCAAATGGTCCAGCAAATCCTCATCGGTTTCCTCTCCAAATTCATCCAAAGGCTTTGATCCGCGCTGCAGCTCGGGTGTAATGCCATCTTTCCTGCGATTTCGGCGATTTTTGTAATGCGCATCGCGGCTGTCACGACACTCGTGAAGGATTTGCATATTGTCCATGCGGCGCACGTCGTCTTCGGAGCAGGTGAGTAAAAACTGAGAATATGCTTCAGACCACGATTGATTAGCGTGTCTCAGGTCCTCGGCGTGTCGCCACGGCTTAAAGAAGATTAGCATTAACCGCGCATGTCTCTCCTTCAACGCAGGTTGATCTCGACGCGGAAGAGCAGGTCCGATTGGAACAGGTACAGTTCGCTTCAAGTAAGGTACGACTTTCAGCTGATGTGTCGCATCCTGTAGATGGTGCTGCAGGAACGGGACACGGGGCATGGGACTTCCCTCGAAAGCGAGAACAGAATCCTGGTTCCAAGGCTCATCGCAGTCATCTGATCCAGATCCACTCGGAGGGGCATCGCGTTCATTATCAGATTCTGCACCAGATTGAAGGTCGTCGTCAAGAGCTGCATTTTCGCGCTCTGCTTTTTTCATACGCTCTTTGACAGTCTGTGCAACGAAATCCCACACACTGACTTTCTCGAGCAGACGACCACGGTGCTGATAATCACAGGCTTGATTAGCTGTAGGTTCGAGCTTACCGGAATGATCCAAGGCGAGTGTAATCAAGTCCCCCTCTTCGTCATTCGTGTCATCCTGATTAAGCGCGGCATCTGCTTCATCAGGATCCTCGTCGAGGTCAACTGGATCGTCTCCGTCAACGTCGAGATCAATATTTGGTTCATGGGAAGGACCGTCGCCCGACGCAGCGTGAGCAGATGAGGGTAGCTGTACACCGTCAGGAGGAGGCGGAGTCTTGGAAGGATAGCACTCTGGGCTGGGGTCCTCTCTATTGATATGAGATTCAAAACTAGTCCAGTACAAGTTACTATACCGATGACTAGTGAAATGATCTTCAAAATCCAAGAGGTACGAGGCGACCTGCTGTCCGGACAGTTCTTGCCGAGATATCATGGAATGCGCACATTTCTGTAACAACGACTTGGCTCGGGATGTTACGTCGTCCATCTCAGGGTCAAATTCACCCAGCTTATTTACGGCGAGTTCGAGAGCAGCGTACGCGACGTGAGCTTGTAACTGAGTTTTTGTGATGTAGTCCGTTATATAGTACAGAATGGCTTTCGCCGACGGTCCAGAGCCAATAAACTTGATGTCCATATTATTCCGAAGACACTCGAGCATGGTAGCATTGAAATTGTTAACGAGACCATCCAGGCACCTGAGAGTAAACTCCCCCGTCTCGTAGTCAAACATACTGATCGCCGTCTCGTTAGCCTCGTCCAAATCAAATCTACATTCCTTCGGATCCGGATAGCCCTTCCAATATTTGTAGCAAGTATGCGTATGACGGTGACGCTGACAGCGTTCGGCCAACTTATGGAAATCATGACGAGCAGCATCCTCAGCGTCTTCAGGAGGGATGGAAGGGCCTGGACCACGAGTAGAACAAGGGTGGAATTTCGACAGAGGTGTTTGCATGTCGGGACGAGGGTCCTCGGGGACAGCAGTTGATATAGTGTCGTCAAGGAACGCAATGAGGCGTTTCTGAAACTCTTCGTTACCACCGTTTTCGAGAGCTTTAGCCTTGATCTCGTTTGGGTTGAGACTTCCAGCCAACCACACCATCATATGGCAATGGAGACTACCGCGTCCTTGGGCCTCAACCGTCCCATAATAGCCTTCAACCACCCCAAGAATTCCTCCTTCAGAGTCATCTTGCTTTGGATCATACCGGAGCACAGTTTTAATGAACGCTTTCATGTAGATGTTGAAAAATCGAGCGGCGATAATCGGATTTTTAGCTATGGTAACAGCTTGTTCGATGTAGTTGGGTACATCCTTGGGAAGCATAGAGTCTAGATCTATTTCGTCTCCTGCGAGGAACTTGATGAGCGGATTATACACGTCGGCAGGGTTGATGGTGAGATAGAAACTTGGAAGGCCCTTCTCGATCATAAGAGCCCGAATTTCGTTACGCATTACCAGCCGAGCTTGAGAAGAGCCAGGGACGTGGGCGTTGATAATATTGACTTCCTTCATAAGACGAAGGACCCGTTTTTCCTCCGCGGTATTCGCAGTGATAAGGTCTCCTGCTGCGACTCGTTCGGATACCAAATGAACAACTGCTGGAGACACTGTCCCGAACTGTGCAGCAATATGATCAAAGCTGGCTCGCTTCGCTTTGAGACTAGTCCGAAGTAGAAGAGCCCGGCGCTGGACCATATTGAACGCAGTGAAAAGGAAGGAGTAGTGTTCCTGGAACCTGCGGTCGGCTAAATTGAACAAATGTTTGATATGACGCTTGAATCCCAAGGTCGTCCTACGCGAACGATCTTCTAGACCACCGAGGCCGTAAGGGAAAAGGGTCGGGTACATCATAGGAAATAAATTAGGATTGTTGAACTCGTTAGCGGGCCGTGGATCATGTGGGATTTCGACGTAATTTGAACCCGCCTTATCCATGTGTCTGAGAGCAGCGGCGCGAAGGTCACTCGAAGGTGCATTACCGTCGATGTCGGTGACAACAACACTTTGGAATTGCGCTTCAGTGGGAAGGGGAGCCTCAAGCAACTCGGCCAGATTCGGGAACTGTTCAGTTGTTTTAGGAGGAGAGGAAGACCCTGGGACGTAATCGGACGTGGTCGAGTCAATGCCTGCGTTGGGTACGATGTGTTGGATATGAAAAGGGAGGATCGTTTCCGCCGGCTGATTTTTGAGGATGTCTCTATTGATAAAGACATTCCTGTATAAATGATTATGAACCTTGAGCCAGTCTAGAGCAGCCAGTACACGTTCCTTCCGTACGATGAGGGGACTGGCGCGTTCTTTCAACCACTCTGGTGTCGGGGGCTTCGATCCAACGAATATTACACAAACCGGAGTCGTGATTTCGGAAATGGAAGGAGGAAGGGAGCGCGCGATGGCGGACGGTCGCTGGGGGTAAACAATGATATGTCCTCGTACGCCTCTCTGCGCTATAGGAATATCCGTGCTACCGTCGTCATCCCGAAGCTGAATTATCCAGCATTTGGCTCGACACAACGCGATCATAGCCTCTTCTACAACGGTGAGATCTTTAAGCTGAGGGGGAACAGGACCGAGATAGTTGTGGTTGGCGATAGCAAGAGCAGGAACGCGACCGGCTACCAAATCCGAGCGGCACCCTTTGCACAAAACAAGGCCAGGAGACCCCGTCTCGGGGTCCTTTTCAACACACCCAGGTTCAACGAGGACACTGCTGTATTTTTTACCGGCGTTAGGCCACGGGGGTTCGGGACATCGACCATCTAGCCATGGTGAACACTGCTCCTTCGTTCCATCATCAGAGGATTCATCATCATCGCCCGAAGAGAGGTCTGCATCATACGGGGTATCGGACATACGGTCATCTTCGTCATTAGACGACTGGTCAGACGCTCCTGCAACTGGGACGTGCTTCGGAACTTGCAAGAGGTCAATGTCAAAATCGTCGAGCAGCAGAAAAGCTCTTTGGTCATCCGGACAGTTTTCCGCACAGCTTCCACAGACGAACGTCCCCAAAGAAGTCGATGAAATGGCGACATTAAAATTGGAAACAATTTTTCGCTTCAAATGATCCGGTACAAGCTGAGGCCATTCGGCACGAAGTCTCGCACACTCAACTTGACGCGCATTTCTTCGACTCTTATTTCCAGGAACAGAACGTTTGCCGGACTCGAGACGTCGTAAGAAATACTTGAGATGTCGGCGCAACTGTTTGGCCTTGTCGGACTCCACGTAACTGACATTGTGCAACTCTAAGAGGCGACGGAGTGCCTTTAACTTGAGTATCGGCGAAATTTGACGAATAATGTGAATTTGCATCCGGGTGGAAGCATCCAAGTTGTCGTCAGTTTCGTCCGAAAAACTCTCCATTTGCGTAGCAACCGAAGAGCATGCAAGATAAGAGACGTATCCTTCTCGGGTTGTACAAGCTCCGGTGGCAAGATGCTTCCAGATAGCAGCGCGCAGATTATCAGTAGTCTGCTTGATACCGGATCCCAGTAGAACACCGTGAGCCTGCGCGACGGCCAACAAACTGCCTTTAGGTAGAGTTTCAAGTTGCGTGAACAAAACACGAGCGGCGTGGACGCCAGAGTGTTGAGCGACAATAGCGTCACGACGAGATGCCAACTGAGCTAAAAATTGCTCCCGTGAATCCGATATAGGAAAGCCGAGGGCGGCCTGGGCAAGACGCACATTACGACGTGGGAGGCGATCTTCTGAAGCAGAAAGAAGAACACTGAGGCCGTGGAAAGACATGGTCTGCTGTGTAGCGAACGTGTCACAGAACGAACGACATTGGCAAGCATGGTTGGCGCCGACGATCGAATCACACATACCACGGCATGTCCCAGAAAGCAAATGGCAAAGGAGAGCGTTTCGACCTTGATCAACGGTGAGACTTTCATAATCTGGAATGTGATGACATCGCAACATAACGCCGAGATCTGCTTGACCGGCAGAAAAGACATTGAAAGTGGGACTCGTTGAGAGGAGGAGGTTATCGAGAGACAAAGATAACAGTGTTTTTACGTCCAACGCAGCCGAGAAAGGCGACGGCGCCGATCCGGTAGCAACTGCACACGAGCCGCGAGGAATAATTTAATTTATTATTTTCATTTAAAACAAGGTATATTGGAAGGTGTCGAGCGAACGTTGCAGCTATACGTGCAGTCAATGATTGCGTGAGAGATAAAAGAGAAGCGCACCTGGAGCTTCAAGAGGCACCGAATCCGGCACTGATTCTTTGGCCAAAATAAAAAAGAATTAGCATATTTCCAATCTCGAAAATAAGAACGTACGCCTGGAAGTGAGAGGCACGAGGGGGAGATCCTGCGCATGCCCTACAAAAACGTCAGAGGGCAATATAGACTAGGGTGATCTTACTGGTGAACGGATGGTTCGGAAGGCGGAAAAAATCCCAGGCGTTGAAAGTGCTGTCGATTCGATAACCCTCCTGGCCGAGAGTTTGTTGGATATACTGAGCCCAATCAACACCGAGAAGGACATCGACATTCAAATCGCGGACGACGAGACAGTCGAGGAAGACGGAGAAAGAACCGTAAGAGGGGACGACAGTGGTCACTAGTACTTTTCGAGTTTCGCAGCGCAGAGTTTTATAGAAGGAAGCTGAGACGGAGGTTCGAAGAGAGCCGGAGAAGTCTACGGAGGTCACCGGCAGACCTTCTACAGCAAGAGACATGGTCGGAGGAAAGAGGCAGAGAACAGACAGACAACAAAGGACGGAAAGGAGACTTGAGGTGCCTAACAACGCAATCAAAGATATGGAATGACATGAGAAAAATTCGGACACGACATGGGAAAAACAACCCCAATAAAGAAATAAAAGCATAGCCACAGCCTATGACGCGCCTCAACGTCATTTTATGCACTTTTGCACTTCGATCACTTTTTTTCGCTGACCCCAAAAACCCACTATAGGATAGCGGGAATAGAGCATATTTGCAGCCCCAAAATCGCCTTTTGATCCCAAAAGTGATGAGTGATCGCTTAAAAGTGGTGACACCCAAAATAGAAGCACTGACCAGTTCGTCGTCCCGGAAGGCCCGTTTTTTTTCAACACTGCATCTGGAAACACCCATCCTCTAGCAGAGTCTATCACCGGTCTATCGGTGTCTATTTGGTCTATATAGACAAGGGCAGTCTCCCATAGACCAGATAAACACCGATAGACATTGGTTTTTTTCCAGATGTGACACACAGATAAAGTTTCGATGTACTCCTCCACTTTTCATGGCCTCACAATCGAATTTTTGAGAGATTTGAGCCCCGGAAACATAGGCGGGGGTCACATCATCACATCTGCCGGCTAAAAGTGATGGGTGAGCTACGGTCGGCGGCATGGTCGCGGTTCATTTTTGATTTTGATTTTGATTGACAGGGTTCCGGAGATCAGGACACGCCCACGTGCCCACGTATAACTCTCGCTCCACGCGACCTCGTCACCTCGATGTATCATGTAAATTATAGATGGGCTGGATCTACTACCCCACCAAGTAGGACACGCTGACGTGCTACACGCGTCGCTTGATTCGAACAAATCCGTTGACGGGTTTCCACATTTAAGTAGGCTGGCCGGGGACACGTGTAGAGTAAGAGATTAACAGAGATTAACTATTCCTCCTCGACTGCTTCCTTGAGCAGCTGGAGTCCCAGCTGCACACATCTTTGACCACATTCATGCTGATCCACAAATGTCTGTATCCCTTTGTCTCCGTGATCTCCTGCGCCACTGTCCCTAGGATGAGGTGAGCTCCAGTCAGACCTGAATGATTTCGACATGAACATACCCAGTGAGTGTGTGAGACATGAGATCGAAGAGGATAGCCGATTTATTTGATGCATCATGGCTTTCCGATGCTATACACATCTGTTAACTCAACAGTTGAACAACTGGCCAGCAAACTCACATTGAATATCGGCCAGAACCAAGGCCTTGTTCGAATTGATGTAGGTAAAATGCTGAAATGCGTTGACAGTGGCTCCCTGCTTGTCTGTATATCATGGGTGTTCAAGTGTTCCTGAATACTTCCTGAACTGAACATTTCCTCTCTCCCGTTCGAGAAGCCAAGTGATGGAGGTTATTATTCCATTATTGATACTAAGTTCACCCTTAACGTCGCCGGACAGTTCTGCGTAACCCGATTGTGTGAGTCCCGATGCGGGAGAAGGATTGAATGGGTCAGTTGAGCCGACAACACCCTCGCGAGCAAGAATGAAATCTGTGACATCGAAGTCTACGCCATTTCAGTAAGCGGAAATCAGGTAGACAACATTGACTTGCCCGAGATATCCATTTCCTCTGCATCACATCCGTTGTTGAAGTTATTTAAAAAGAATTTTGCACGCCCCAGGGTTGTTGCCTCTTTGATAAGCTCGTCGCGATTGGAAATCAACGAGAGAGTTTGACCGTGACCAATGGTATAGCATCGCTTCGCCACATATGCCATATTGTTGTATTGAACCTGAGTCTCAGATAGGTAAGAAGTCGATGCAATGGTTAGCATGGAATCACTGACCTTGAAGACAAGCTTGGATCTCCCTTTACTGAAGATATCAGTCTCAATTCTGGCTGAATGTGCAGTTGCATCGGTAGTGGACCAATTGAACGATTGCACCCCGGTCTCTGGGTCCGATGTCTGCTTGGCAAAGAACAGTGTTACAAGCGTTGCAGGAGTTGCAGGAGCGGCCAAAGCATGTCGGAAAAAACCTGTTTGGGTTGTAACGGGCTGAGCAGGATTACCGGCTTGGAAGAGATTGTAATGTGTTATAAGCCACTGGCAGGGTGGCTTATATTGGCTTGTAAGCCATCTGAAGCCATCATCGGACTCGTGTTGGCCTGTGAGGAATTACCGAGGGTTGAAACATCAACAACTCGACAGATTCTCTTCAATTTTCTGGATCTTTGGATCTTTCGACTCTTTGTCTGTTCAGGTCACTTTTTTCTCAAATATTCAGAGATCTTAGTCTCGTTTCTTGAGCTCAAATCAAAGCTCGTAATACTTAATTCGAGGTCCAGACTTCTGCACAGAGCTACAGAAAAAACCACACAGTCATCTTTCTGTCTCATCTTTCTTTCCCTCATCTTCAGACTGTCAAATCTTTCAATGCTACCATTACAGGTGGCCGTACTGTACGAAGTGGCCGGTGCGGCCAATCCTAAGTCATTGAAACTCCGCCATCATCCGGCACCGCGCGCCAAAAGAACAATGGCAAGTGATTGATGGGAACAATTGCCTCTCTTCCTCTCCCTTCATCTTCTCCGCCTCGCTGGGTCTGCCCTGTCGTCGAAGGCCGTACTCTGTCTTTTACCATGTACACCCAAGACGCTGGATCTTTATTTTCTTTCTTCTGTGGCATTTCCCCCCAAGAACTGCCCTGTAATCTTGTTCTTGAATGCGCACTTCAAGTCACGCATCAATGCCACCTCAATGCCACCTCAAGTCGCTCTTTCATGCCACCCCTCAAGTCTCTCTTCAAGGTCCTTGCAACATATATTCTGAGATTTCCTCCTCAATTCCTCAAATGTGTCAAGCTTAGGCTCTGTTCTCGGCAGAGCCAACATTGTGCATACGGCTTGTCTGTTCTTTCCACCAGCCATCCTCGGTCTCTTAGCCCCCCACAAACAGGCTTATCCTTTTTTCAAGTACTCCAAAGACCACATGATTCTCGTGTGGCGTAGAGTTGATCTCCTACCTGGTGAGTGGTTGGCCTTCTATTTTATCTGCTTCCTCTCACCCTTATCGCAGTTCACTGATGGTATTACAACAGCCCTAAGCGCAACCCGTCCCCATTATCTCTCGAATCATGACCCGTCGCAGTTGGATGGTGATAGTCGGGACCTTTGCCCCACGTCAATCGCTGCAGCATCCAGTATAATATCTTCCAGTGTAACTTTGGAAACGTGTCAATATAATTTCCCTTCCCCCTTTCTTCACTTCGTGCTGCAAATGTACAGTATCATTATTGTTATTATTTGAATGTCCCGTCGCCCCCCGCCACTGTGATTGCAGGGGCCTAAAAGCCATCACAACTTCATAATGGCATGAGAGTGCTTATAAGCCGTGGTGTGGCTTACGAGCGAATATATTAACTTCACCTATGTGTTACAAGCCAGGTCCGGTATTACCAGCTTATAAGGTCTTCTGATAAGTCTCCATCCGTTGCATTCATCTTGGGATTTTTCCGACATGAAAGACACCTTTGAACGTTCCTCCCAAGATTCCAAAAGACTGAGCCGCTTCTTGGCCATGACCGAAAATTCCTGCCATTCTTTCGCGAGCGGCGACTTTGTGATTCCTGTGGATGAGGCGAGCGCCTCCGCTCGGCCAAAGGACTGTTTCATGTTTAGAACAACATCGTAATGTACCAGAGCCTTGGGTAAGATTTCTTCGAGAAGGCCCGCGATCATCTTCGCTGTCGTCGCTGCATGAGTACCGGGTTCGATCGACCGCTTAGTGGGCGATCCCCCAACTACAAGAATGACACGGAGCAAGCCGGCTTCTAGAGCCTGCACAGTGTGTGCTCCGAATCTGTATTGGAGTGAAGTTATCAAGTACAGGAGGCACGACTGGACGGCAATCCCTGCAGGGGTGCCATGAATCGCCAAGATGGCAGATATAAGGGTCGGTACGAGCGCGGATTCTAGCGCGGCGTCGAAGAGGAAAGCAGCACCTTCACCTTGGACTTCGCCGAAAAGTGACAGGCACGCGCATATGAGGCGGCCCACCAGATCGGATTTCTCGCGAGCATACGCGTCGGGGATTTGCTTGAGTACGACCGCGGCTAGATCCTCGACATTTCCTCCGACGCCCTCAACAATTTCATCGAAGTCTCTGCCCTGGTTACTAACAACCGTGAGCAGGTAAACAATTTCCGCAATCCTCGCAAGGGGTGGACTATCGCTATAAACCAAGGCTTTCCAACCCATGGCCAGGACACGCCGCACGCCGCCCGTCGAGCAGATAATGTCTCGTGTACGTTCGTGCATGGCGAGCGTCAAAATGATGAATACATGGAGCGGAGTTGCCTCTGCTTCGTCTTCTTTACAAAGACGTGGTAGATTTTTCCAGTAGAGATGGAAAAAGTCGATCCACGGCCACAGTCGCGACCAGATATCCAAAGAGGCAGCAGGTGGGATAGTATGGCGGATCTTGCCCAAAGTCATAAATGCGGCAATCGCACCGTCCATTGCCGAGGTCAAGGATATAAGACCGTCCAGCTCATCGATCTCGGGAATACCGGCGGGGTCTAGATGTAGAAATATCACAGGTAGAAGAAGAACTGCTTGAGCGTCTGAGAGCTGCGATGTTCGCAGCTGGAGCATGAGAACGTGTTCAGCGGACCCTGCAGCGGCGGTTTCCGCGAGCGGCTTGCAAAGATCAAGCAAAGACTGTGAGCTGCTCTGGAACGGATTAGGATCATATAGAATGACTCACCCGTAGAGATCCACGGATTCTTGAGATGTTTTTCAAATGAAGAGATTCGTGCATCGTGGTAAGGATAAAAGAAAAGCTTGTTGACGTCAGTCGTGGAGGCTTTGTGTATGTATTTTTCAAGCTCCGCCTTTACGCCGCGAATCCTCCAAACAGCTCGGACATAATAGACTACGGCATAGGCTGAAAATATGTAAGTTTTTTTCCCACTCTTCAAAAAAAAAAAAAAAACTTGTATTTATGGTCTGACTACGGGAGACTAGAAAATATGTGTTTCTCTACTGTAAGTCAAGTATTGTGCAGATGTCCGATAAAGTCACAAGTAATGAGAAAATAAAAAAATAACGGTGCAGCCCACGGCCCCGGGCCCACGCTGTGAAACGTGCATTTCCATGAATCCAAGGCGCCGATCGTTGCACTGCTTTCTTATTTATTTATTTATTTTGGAGCGTTTAAAATAATGCTACCCAGTCTGCAAAGCATTCCAGGCGCATCCGCTGGTAAAACTGTTTCCAGTATAGCCGGGAAGTGTTCCAGAAGGAAATGCTGTTACGCACAGGTTTCAAGCCTTCGTGTGGGACTCTGGCCGCTTGGTATTATCCAACTCCATTTTTCCGCGTATTGGGCCGTATACCCACTAAAACCCCCTTTGATTTAGTCCAGTCATCTGGCAGGGAATCTTCGTCAAGGAGTGTTCTACTCTAAGTGTTAAGCACTAGTTGTTTTTTGAATGCGAGAGGACCGAACTTGGTTCGTTTGGTGAGTAATTGATCTCGCCTTAAAGCAGAGTTCATTTCATTTCATTTCAGATTCAATTAAAGTGCGCGCGGGCCCCTGGGGGCCCATGTGGCACTATCCGTAGTACATGTATGTAGACTAGCAGGCGTGGAAAGATGTTCTGGATGGGGAAGTCTTGGGTAGAGGCGGGATGGCATGGAGTGTGCTACGAGGGGGTTCAGAATGTATGTGCAAGGCAGGATGTCAAGGCAGTAGCGAGTCCAGGTAATATGATATGTAATGAGGAAAAGAAAGTAAAGGAAAAGAAAGTGGAAAAGAAGCCGGGTATCGCCTAGAGCGAGTAGCGGGGGAAGCGGCCGGTCTCGCGCACGAACCCTAGTACCGGCTTGAGGGTCGGACTTCGCCGCAAGCAAAAGCCTGAGGGAAAGTCTGGCGGTGCCTAGTTTGCATATGAGGGAGAGTCGTTGCCAGCGGTAGATGGGGCATGCTAGAAGGAAGTGGGGGACAGTCTCCGGCACGAGACAGAGGGAGGGGGCGAGGTGGAAGCGGAAGAGGTAGGCGTTGAGCGCAATGTGGGTGGTGCGCAATTGCGTCAGAATGCTGCATTGCGGGCGGCTGAGGTCCGCGTACATCCGCTCCGTGGAAGACGACGGCTTGGCACTGTCGAAGAGTGAAAGCCGCTTGTACCGCGGGGAGGTGGACCACTCCGTGAGCCATCGTTGCCGGAAGTTCTTCGCACCTGCAGCTAGCACCGCAGCCTTGCTCGCGGGGAGGGGGGATTCGAAGATGGGGATGCGGGTCGCGAGGGCGGAGGAGGAGCCCTGGGCGGCCTCCTTCGCGCGCGAATCCACCGCCTCGTTGCCCGCAATGCCTACGTGGGCGGGGACCCAGTGGAAGCGGATCTTGAGCGTGGGACGGGCACGGAGAAGGCGGCGGTGTAGCGCGTGGAAGGTGGCGAGAAGGTATTGGCCAGGCTGGGGGCGGGGGGCGCCGAGAGCGATGATGGCAGGCTGGCAGTCCGTGAAGATGTCGACGTCTGTCAGGCGTGGTGTCCCCTTGACAATGTCAAGCGCGAGGATGGCGCCGACGACCTTGGACTCGAAGACCGTGTGCACGTTCTCCGCGCCCAGGTGCTTCGTCCTGCACAGTCCTTCCCTGCCGCCATTCCACGCAGAGTTCATTTGTGACACCCACCGGTTATGTATCTGGGTTTCTGATGCAGGTGTAGGTGTCTCGAACACTCTCGCATTCCTCAAATTCCAAATCAAATACATTGATGTTGAGACAATGATCGCGAAGAAACGATTCAGAGCAGGTACTATTTTACCCTTGCTCGAAGTGAATCTTGCGAGGCCACATCCTAGGAGTAGCCCCCAGTTTAATTTGGGCCAGGAGGGGTATCTTAGCCTCCAGAGTCTTTCTGTAAGTTGCCATACTTGGCGCTGGCCAGGTGCCTCATATTCCAGCATAATATGTTCAAGTTAATCGGGGACTTTGCATGTTGGACATTGAGCGAGGTTTTCCAGGTTTGGAATGTGTTTCCAGAAGAAACCCACACGGTAGATATCATGCAGACTTTTCCATAAGAAGGCTCGGGACAGTCTGGTCATATTCTTGGACCTGAGAGAAGTCCAAAATGGCGCTATCGGTTGGTTGGTATCCAAATATTTCCGCAATGGAATAGCGGATGCGATCAAGATTGGATAGTGTTGATTTCCGCGAAGGCTTATCTCTCATTGATGTGATTATTTTTGTGAAAAGTCGTTGGTTGCCTTCCTTTAGGACCCGGGTTAGTAAACATTAAGTCAGCTTGTATATCGAAGAGGGTCGGAGTAGGTATCAGCAACTGCAGTTGCTTCGCAGGATTGTTATTCACGTCCTTGAAGTAGACCCATCCGGTTCTCTCTTGCATGGCAGCAATGATAGATTTTATTAGTTGAAAATTCGAAATGAGTGGATTGTTTTCGCTGTTCCGGCGATTGGTGACAAAGGTTTTACCCAGAAAGGATGAGTTAGAGTGAACGGTGATCGAAGTCTCAGGTGAAGTTTCGGTCGGAAAGAGGCCCTTTTCGGCCGAGTCTACTATCACTGACAGACAGTCCGATTTTCCACCGATAATTGGTGAGATTCTATCGGAACAACCTTCCCAGCACACCAGGGAAGAAGATCCCATTGACGGCTGGGAATTCATAAATGCCGAAATACGGAAGAGGAATATCCCTCCAAAACCAATTGACTCGGCGAAATCGACCCGCTCAACACTGAATATTGGTTCGTTGAACATTGCGGGAAGAGATATTTCTTCTTCGATGAGTAGTAGAGACCACAAATTCAAATTCTTAAAACAATTGGTAGATGAACAACGTTTAGGCATACTAGCCATGCAGGAGACTCACCTAGACGACACTGGGTCGGTTGATTTCCACAGAATGGCGCTGCTTTCTTATTACATTTTCTCGGACTCGTTCAAGCGGCGCTAACACTAAATCTGAATGCATAATCCTTGATCCCCACGCCGTATTCGATGTTTATTTCCGCCCATCTCTTGTTTGACGTCTCTTCGCAGCACGAGTGAGTACATATGTATGAACATTATTTCGGAAACAAATACGGACGGCTTGGATTAGATTAGATCAGATATGATTAGATATGATTAGGCAAGAGAACCTTGAGAATAACCGCTCAGCGCATCGTACGCGAGCTGATAGTTTATGAGATCCCGGGGCTCATTTTATTTGACATCATGTACATCAAGTGTGTAGATGGTTCGTTTGTCTGCGTAATTTCCTCGCGGGGAACGAAAGGTCGCTCGCCGAAGCTCAACTTCTTCGCGACTTTTCCTCAAACCAAACCGCAAGTAGGAAACATCGTGTAAGAGACACATTAAACATGTGAGGTACGAACCTCAGCTACTATAGCGTCTGTTGATAAGAGGTTGAACGATACCAAGTTCGCCCTGTATCATCGCTCTAGAGCAACGGTAAATCCAATGCCTGCTCGGCCTCTCTGGATCCTTGGCCTCGAAAGCGGGCGCACTGGACGCGTCCAGACTCGGAGACATCCACCTTGCGTCAAGAATATAAGCAAATGCGGGTCTGACAAAGACGAGCGTTGGGAATGTACATACCCCTTTCCGCAATCAGGCCTCGCGACCAGATCTCCCTCCAGAAGAGCAGACGCCGGGATCCCGATTCCATAACTCACCTCGTCAACCACAACTGGTCAATAAATAAATAAAAAGCCAACGGATAGCGATCAGGTCCGATGCGCAGACATAGACAGAGACAGAGAGGGGCAGGAAAACCCGTGCCTTGATAATTCATTTGCCAGACGATCACGACTCAGAGTGGGTGCATGCATTGAACGTCGGTATCAGTATCATGTACACGTATCGTAAAATAGAGGATGAGGTAGTCATATATTGTTATGATATAGGCGTGGGCGGGATGAGGGTGGTATGTTTTGACTTGGATGGCATAAATAATCTTCGCGCGCGTAACCCAGGATGAAAAGAGCGGAGTTGCGGACCCAAAGGAATGAAACTCGAAAAGACGGTTTTGAAACGACGGGATAGTGAATTGATTATAACCTGTGGAGTGCAAGTCAGCGGGGCTTTCGGCGAGGATGGGGGTGGGAGTGGAAATAGTGACTGGGCGGCCGTAGATATTAACCGCCGATAGGGGACGAAGGACGGGGGAAATAGAAGGATCGAAAGAAACGAGAGTTGAACGAGAGGCTTAGAGAAAAAAATATGCGTACCCCGAACGTGCGCGTCCACTCCCGCCCGGCACGATCGCAAACACCTTCTCGCGCGGGTACTTCTTCCCGTCATTGATAGCGAAGATCGGCGCCCATCCCGCCTCCAGCGCACGCATCCCATCGTATGTGCACGACCCGTAGGAGCTCGGCGCCTGCCCCTCCGCCGAAAATACCCCGCCCACACGCCGCCGACGCATGCGGCGCAGGAGCGCAGCGCCACCTTCGACCGCGGCGTACACGAGGATGGTGCACACGACAGTGACGCGCAGGATGCCGAGCATAGAGGCGTCGGGGAACGTCGGGTCCGCCGCGGGGAGGTACGTCCGGTATGGGACAATGGGCGCCGTGGACGTCTCGGCGGGGTACGCGGCGATGTATGGCGGGGGCACGGTGCCGGCGGGCCCAGCGATTCCCAGCATGCGGAGAAGGACGAGGAGGATCGTGAAGGAGACCGTGATGGTGAGGAGGAGCTCGGCGAGGATATGCACAAGGCGCGTGCGGGCGCGGGGGGATGGGGCGTCGGTGTTTGGGGAGGAGGAGGGAAACATGATGTGGGGTTTTTCGGAGGCCATGGCTGGGGGGAAGAGCTCGAAAGCTGGGCAGGGGCGCGGGGTATTTAACGGGATCCATGGCGATATCCGGATCAACGATGGAGTTGTCAAAGGACCCTAAGAGCTTGCTAAGAGCAGTCCATCATGGGCTTGGCTGAGGACAGGTGATTCGGAATAGGAGTCCATCGAGAGTTGGCAGAGAGGGGAATGAATACAGCGAGCCTGCAAGACTGTAGCGGAAAACGGGAGAGAAAGGTTGAGCAGCGATCGTCGTGTTTGGCCGATGCCGATGAATGCCGACTTCCCACCCACGTGTCGCGTGACTCGAGCACTTGTTCCGAGGCCACTCTGACCTTGACTCTAACTCTGTACTTTCGAGGAAGATGGACCAATTCGTCTCACCCTTTGGTTTGAGCTGGGTCATAAACTCGTTAAATGTCCAAGCAAGCCTTGAAGCGACTAGTACTAGCGCGCCGCGACGACTTCTTCTGACAATCTTCTGATCCTGGGCCGATACTATGGTTCACCTTGGACTCTGGAGAAGAAGACAAATCATCGAATACTTGCATTCAAAACAGCACCAATCTTACGCATTCCCTCCCCGGGGCGAAACTTCGTGTCACCAAATCCGCCCGCAGCCCCGAATAAGATGCTAACAATTGACACTTCGGTCGTACTGGTTCTTAATCCGGCCCTGAGGATGTTCAAGTTCCACCTTTTTTTAATCCTCGTGCTCTTCTCGCTCAGTTGACCTGCGTTTTTTGTGCATAATTCAATGACCGGCACGGGTTAGGTCGCTATTAGCGTTTGCCTCCTGTTGGTATTAGCTCGCAATTCGTATGCCTCGACGCGGAATTTTGGGTCCAGTGTCAATCATCGCCTGTTACTTCAAGATCTCATGGCGGACCCTCTGGAGAACCGAGTCTACTACCCTCACTCGAGCTCAACAACTGCTCAATACGTATGATCTCAGACTCCTCGGCAGCGCCTTTTAATTCCATTCCCCCAGGCACAGCGAACTACAAGTTTCTAGCGCAACACTACGTCCTGAGATAATCTCGCCGGCGCTTCTATCCGGGCGTGCTGAACATACTTAAGGATCCCGTAATTCGTCTCGGCAACCCAGTCTTTCTTCATAGCCACAAAGGTCAAATCTAACTTACTCCTCCTCATCGCGACCGCTCTCCTCTTCTTGTATCTCGTGCGTCGTTTACTCTTTCTCGCCTGCGTGTCATTCCCAATCCCCGGCTACGTCGAATTTCCCCCAATTAATAACCGTTGTAGATTCAGGCTTCCACGCTCCCAAATGTCGGAGACGGTGTCCAGGCGAATTCGGTTGCTGAAGGTCAAAGCCAAGACCAGCCCCAGGCTACGGTTGCCGAATCGCAGGACTCGGGCTCAGACGGCGGCGCGCCGACGAAAGACAACGCGGCAAGGACACGGACATCGAAAATAGGAACCCGAACATCGTGTTCGGTGTCCCCGGGTACAAATGCGTGCGTCCAGCATCCCACACCTCATGTCATCTCATCTCGACTGAATTGGTATTTTTTTGTGTCTGTTTCGGCGCGCGACTGTCGAGGTAATGCTCACTTCCTTGCTCTCCCTGGACCTCAGTCAGATCGTACGCTCCTCTAAGCATAACGCGCAGACGATTCCTCAAATCATATACCCCGACTACGGACAGACGAAGCCTCGGTGGGTTCCTCTTCTCTGACACACTTATGCATATCCTGATGTCGGACTAATTTGTATTTTATCAAGCGGTGAGGTGTGGATGTCCTCTGTTGGCTCAGTAAAGCAACCTTGGACATTATTGGCTTGGCAGGTACGCCCAATCGCGACTGCCGGGCTCGATCAAGCGCTAATGACTACACGCTCCCAGCGCGCAGCTTCCCGGCTACGGCTACCGCAAGCTGGAACTAAGCTGGTACTTTGAAACGGTAGATAACCTAGTCTGCTTCAATCCGGAATGTGGTTTAAAGCATTTAGTACCATACTTTCTATTTCACATTTGCGATTACTGTACTACATTATAGGCCGGTGGCGTCTCATGCAGCACGAAGACTCGATCGCCGGTGATGGATGGGACGCGTCGCGCATCTCCTACAGCGCCTCTTTGTCTGCGTTGATGAATTGTAGATAGCTTCTCACTGTGGACCCGAGGTGTCGACGGCGCGAACAATACAGGTGCGATCTCTCCCATCTCCGCGCGGTTCAATTCATGCAAGGTGGTTCCAGACGTCGATGCATTGTAAGGCTGGGGTTGAGCATCTTCCATCTGCCGTCGTTGTTGCCGCCCCCGTCGCAAACAGAGCGCGAGGGCTACAGTTGCCACAGATAAAGCAAGGAATGCCCCCACAGTGCCGCCTAATATTGCGCCTAATGAAGGTGGTCGACTGTGACTTTGAGTATTCTGAGCGTCGGTGGCAGTAGCTGTTGAGCTAGTGGAGGGTAGAGAAACTGGCGGAGGACGATTTTCAGACGCTCAAAGACCGTTAAACTACTCACTAGAGGGCGTGATCGGAAGTGCCGAAGTCGCGGCTGATAACTGATCGCCAGCGCCAGTCGCAGGTGAACTCGCAGTGGGTTGCGACACTGGCGGAGGTTGAATTGAAGCGGTTAGAAGACATTCAAACCATATTATTGCTCACCAGAAGGCGAGCCCGGAGTTGCCGCAGAGGATGCAGATGTCGGCGTCGTTGACAACGAGATGAGAACTACGTGCGGAACTGGTGTGCCGCTATTGGATGGGACGGTGGAAGGGGTGTCGAAGCATTGACCAAAATCCGGGTTCACCAGCTCACACGCGATATCCTCGCCTGGTTCCTGCCATCCCGACGGGGAGACAATAATGGTCCGAGGCACTTGAAATGGAGATCAATCAATGCCGGAAGTACTTCATCACATAACAATATGTGTGCGACTGAAACGCACCTGTGGATGGGCTGATCTCCGTCGAAAAGCCGCCTACCGTGTCGGTCGTGACAAGTGTCGTGGGAATTAACACCTGGTAGAGATACGTTGTTGCACCCCCATCGCTGGCTGTCCCTAGGGGCACCATCGGCAGCGTCACATCCCCCCCGTAGAGCCTGTCCTGGGGGCCAAACTGCCACAAGGTAACAGCGGTTGCGGGGTCGCTCTGCGCGCACGCCGCTGCGGGAGGGCGGTTTAGGTTCAGCAAAGGGGACATCGGTGCCCATGCATGTACGCACTGGTGGCGAGGACGAGGAGCAAGCATATTTTCGTAATGCCTTTGGAGCTCGACATAGCCGGGGAGTGATATTGTTCCAATGCGCACTCGTCCCGGGCTTGTAGGGACTGGCACTTCCTAGACGTTCTGTGAACGAGACGGGAGAAAAGACTGTTGAATAGAATATGCAGCCAGGCCGGTGACCAGATGACTTTATAGTTCCACCTTTTGGCGTTTCACATCGGGTGCGGAGTTGAGCTTGGAGGAAGGAAAGAACTAGCTCCTTTTCGCCATAGCCAGTCCGAGAAGAAGCTTATAACCCCAGGGAGAACAGAGGCCAGATTTCAATCTTCACTCGGCTTCATTGCTCTGTATCTAACTCTGTCAGAAACACAGCTGGATTGGGGTCAGACTTTACAGACTTACTCTTGGATCCACCAAAGCGTCTCTCAATTTATTCCCCTTCGCCGTATTTCTTTGCGTTGGTAATAAGGGCGCAGTTTCATTTTACTGAATTGATGACCATCGGGATAAAAATCGCAGGTGAGCGCGGTGCACTCGCGGTGCGATGTAGACGGCCAAGTACGTCACTTAGCATAATCCGCTGGGGAAGGGTACCCCATCGATCCGACAAATATTGGATGATGGGTAAAAGAGTGAATATCCGCAAGAATCAAGGAAGGCATTTGCCGCGACTCACAAGTTCAAAGCCATGTATCATTCGAAGTGCGGTTTGGCCGCCATCAGGTCTGCGAAGGAGGCATGAAGCGGAGCACATCGCCCGCGCATTGGATCACGACGGCGATGCCAGACGCAACGCAATATGTTGTCAACTCCACAGTTGATACTGATTCATATCTTTCATGATCAGCAACCACAGCGTCCTGCAGAAGAGTTCGGCCAGAGAAAACTGCGAGTTGACAGGCTGCGGTGATGAGCAGTGCGACCACGACAGGAATAGAAATGCAACGGATGGCTCCAATTATAATGCACACATGTTTGCCACCCAGGGTGCGAAGGCTCAGATATATACAGTGGGTACTGCTTGAAGTCGCCCTAGTAGCTACTCCGGAAAGTCGCGCAATCCAGTAAGGGCCGGAGAAGAGATGGTGATTCGAGAAGCCGATGAATGCAGTTCTTCGACCATAGCAGTTTTTAACGGGTAGTTGACCCGGGCCCAAGGCTTGCGACGTTGTGAAGTGGTGGTTTGGGAGAAAGTGGCGTTGAGAGTGAATTCAGGGTGAGCGAAAACCGTAGATCATAGATGACAGTAAGAGGCAAGAGAGATCAGTGGCAGTGCCTGTCAATCAGATTTCTCTCTCTTTCTCTTCCACGACAATCTCAACTCTCGCTGGTTCTGCGCCGTACTACCGCCCAATCCTGCAATGTATGCACTCACATACTTAGCTATATACCCTGCGTTTAAAGAACCCCGGTCAAATGCGTGGTCCGACGCGTCCACGGATCTAGACGATGTGGCCATTGGCTTTCCACGGAATTGGGGAACTTTCTGAGCCGAAGATGCCCTAGTATCGATCCCAATGTCTTGCGCGCGATCCGACCGATATTTTCGCCTCCATTTTTCATATCTCGGACGTGTTGGTTTTGGGGATCCTGATTCTAGGGTCTGCGATCCTCAGTTCTTGCCATTCGACCTGCCTGAAAATTAGAGGTACCTCGTCCCGATCAAACGTCCGTCGGCCTCGGTTATTTTTTTACCTCCGCAGCGCGCGTAGCTCTTTGTCTGTCCTTAAACGCTCGTACTTTTCAGACCATTCGGTCTACCCGGATGCACAAAACTCGCACTCGCTCAGTCGCGCGCGCGCGGGGGGCTTCGGAATCGTGGAGTGCATTGCTTGTGCGTACTTCCAATTCTTTTTCACGCGGGACAGCTAACCACGCTCGTGGAATTTCATCTGCGGTGTGCCTTTTTTTCGCTCTCCCGGCCACGCTTAAACGCGACCTCTTGGTGCTTTCCAATATCCAACCCTACCCCGAATACGCCGCCCCAAGCGGATACCCCTGCCTGGGACATGTGTGGTTACAAAAGTCCAGGGCTCGCAAAACACTCGACGCTTCCGCCGGCCGCTGACTCCGATAGTTGGGTGCCTCATTCCAACGAATCCCGTCCATGCGTTGACTTCAGGTAGGACGGGATCGCAGCATCGAACACCATTTCTCGGCGTGGAACGTACCACAACATGTCCGTGTCTATTTCTTATCAAGCCGGTGAGCGTGTTTTCAGTTTCTTCTATATCTCATGCGCATGGCTCGATGGATTGGATGGTTTGAACGAATGCGATTTAGGACGTACGTCCCTACCTTCCTCGCCCGCCCTTCATCTCATTCTTAATAATCACACTCCCCCCGCCCAGTGCGTGAGTAATCTCGTTCCTCCCCCTCCCGCGGCATCTCGCATTCTGAATAAACAAACCGCCTCGATGCACAGCCCGGCGAATGTACGTCGCTCTTTTCACCTCGTTGACCTCCTCACTCACTCTATTGTTTAACCCATCATACTGTACCTGTAGGCCTCGGTAACCCCGCCGGCGCGCCCTGCGCGGGAATCGAGCGCAACTTCCCGGGTTTCTGCGCACGCACGCGCGCCATGATCTGCCGCTTCAGCCCAGATACGTTGAGAATCGGACTAATGGCGGAGATCACCACATCGATAACTCAGTACCACGTTGGGTCTTCCCTCACCACTGTCGATAACACTGCTAACTTCGTATCGTAAACAGTCGGTGGCGGCGCGATTTGTGTTCTTCCGCCTCTACACAAAATCGCGTCACCGCTGTACCGATACGGTGCGGGGATGGTTGACAATTGCGGAGGGAGGTCATACCGGTCTTCTCCGATATGCTGAGCCTGATGAGCTCGTTGTTTGGTACGTCTCCCGCATACCGTATTTGCATGCTCTCGACGCAGCATTGATTGAATTTGTCCCAAGATGGCTGGTTCGGGTCGCCTATCTAATTCTATATCCGTTGTCCGAGTGATGGACCGGTAAGTGGCGGTCGGTAGAGGCCCTCTTGGACTATTCCCTCCTTCTGTTCGGACTCTACGTGACGATCGCCGGCACATACGTGGGTCAGTCCTCGTTTTCCTAACAGCCTTGCATTGACGGCGCGCGCAGGTCTCAGTTCAGTCTATCGTGGATTCGTATGAGGCTACGTAAGTAGGGAAGGTATTCATTTGCGTCAGCAATGCCTTATAGATGGATACGGTACGGTCCACATAATTATTGCATGTCGCAAAATACCAATCGGCTCGTTATCGGAGTTTCTATTCTGAATCGCATTCTCCACATGATTGGGCGTTTTCATTTTGATTCGACCTTCCATCCCTACCACACACTGTTTAATTTACGAGCACAAGATTCCAAATAAGCAATGAGAGCTGTGGAACAAATACTTATGTAAAACAGCGAGCTGTAAAGAATGCTATAGTGGTGAACTGATGAGGGTTGAATCGAGCACAAGAAACAACTTGAATACAGCCAACTATTTTTTACAACTCATCACACTCGAAAGAAATTCCTCGGAGACTTCGCATACTCCGCCTTCTTCTCCATCTCCCTCTTCACTAATTTCTCTTCATCCTTGACAAATAACCACCACCCCGCAACCGGCTGCACCGTATCATCTGCGCCGCGTGCAGACAACGTGCGGTCGCCACTAGACAGAACCCGAGTGCCGACGGACCCCGCGACCATCGCGCACTCGAAGCGCTCGCCGTCGTCGATGAGCAGGACGTTGACCTCGCCATACCCGGGTGGGATTGCCTTGCGATAAAGTGGAGGGTAGGGCGTCCCGTCGAGCACAAGTTTTTCATTGACCCGGCGCCTGTCTGAGCCGTCGTATGTCTCCCAGAACTCGGCCGCGGTGAGGGTTTCGGGGGCGGTTGCAGGCGCCACCGTCTACCCATTGCATCCGAGTCAGAACTTAGAACAACATATGGAGATGTGGACGTACCGTGTTCAGCGCATTCCCCATCCACTCCCCCTTCTTGTTGAAAGCGGTGAAGGCGGATATCCACCCGGTGTAATAATCACCAATCCCGCTGCCGCCGGGCACATAATGCGCGACGCGTTGCCAGAAAGCGATGTTCTCCGCGCTCGCGGGGGCGTCAAACGCCGCGACGAAGCGCGATATCACCGGGAAAAGAAGGTGGTACCATGCGATGGCCTCAAGGCCATACTCTTTGAGTTTCTCGAGACGGCCCAGGATATTGACCCAGTCTGCACGCTCTCCCTTGAGGGTGACGCGAGGGATGCCGCAGCCGATTAGGATGACTACATAGTTGAAATAGTTCTTGAGCGTCGCCATGAGCAGGACAGCGCCCACGGTGGTGTCGTTGGGGGTGGTAGTGGTGAAACTAGGTGTGGCCCACGCCCGCAGGGCAGGATCGACGACATTCTTCTCGATGAGCCCTGCCATCTGGCGTGCGATGTGCCCGAAGTCCACGGTGTACCGCGTCGCTGGCATAGCAACGATCGTGAGCTCGTCCTTGCCTTCGTGCGCGACGAAGTTCGCGCGCAAGAGTTCCGCGCGCGCGGTGACAAAGAAGTTGAATTGGGAGAGGATGGCGAGCCACACGTCGTCGGGGCGGATCACCAAGGCGCGGTCTTGGGTGTAGGCATCCAGCAGCGTCGCGACAAAGCCATTTTGGCTGGGGATGAGGTTGGGGAACTTTGCGCTCAAGTTACGACCACTGACAATTCAGAGGTCGAGCATAGAGAAACATCAGTTCACTACCAGCGAGGAGTTTGTTTGGGCTGCGTACGATCCGTCGATATCGCTGGAGAGTGAGAATTGTAGGATTTCGCCAGCTCCTGTGTGTTGGTCCTTGCAGGAGGCAGCAAGGGTCTCCTCTGCGGTGTATCCAGCGCTGCCATGGTGAAATGGGTATGGTTTGGCCGGGTGCGTTGCGACTGGGAAGGAGACAGGCATGGTGACCAAATGAGCTGTCGAATGTGCACGCACGTTGACACATATGCCGTATTTTGACTGCATCACGATTGACAGATATGCCCCTGACGGCGGGGCCTCGGCAGATTTAAATTTGGTTAGAAAGGCGAGATTCAAGGTCGCGGTTGAAATTTGGGTTCAGTGAAGGTCCAAAAAACTATTGTGAAAGTCCTTGAAGGATGAACTTGAGAAATTTAGTGCTCCAAACACGGTTCAGACTGGCACTTCTTGCGGGAAGCGGGAGCCGGGAAGAGTAACTCAGCGCATCAAATGCGGCACATGTGCCGACCCTCCCCCTATGTACCGGCTTTATGTACGGGTCCATTGTTTGAACTGAGTGTTTCTATTTTAACCCTCATTGGATTTGAACAGTCCTCCGTTCACGCGAAACTGGAAAGTCTGCCGGTCGGCAATGGTCGGAATCGGTTCATGCGAGCGCCTAGTCGAATTCTATAATAGCTCGTTGGTCTACAGTGAACTCCGCCAGATTTCAATGGACGGCATCTAACTTAATTCTGAATTTCTTCCGTGGATTCCAATGGACTCGCAAAGCCATTAATTGCGATATCGACCCATTGAAAGCAGTGCAATGCAACGTTCTTCAGTGCAGTCCGCCGGATATCAGTGGCTCGCCTGTGGCATAAAAAAAGATTATGAGGGAATTGACAAGCTGAGCCTTACAGTCTTATTCTCGTGGGCCGTAAGATTAATGGTACTGCGTAAGGCGAGAGTAGCAACTATTCGCCGCAAACACACTTCAGGGCAAGAATATTGTCTAAAATAGGAATAAGTGAAGGCATCTTCAATGGTATTCAGCTCACCAACTGGCAGGTAGGCCGCTCGACTCCCGGCGCGATTAAAGTACTTTGCATGAGTCCGCAACAACCAAGTCGTATGCTAGCGTTTTCACGAAGGAAACGCAGCGCAGCGTCGAGACCTAAGTAATTAGAGTTAGTCCGGGTCGAGATAGATAGCGGAGATTTATTATCTGCGACTGGCTAGCGGGCCACACTAGGTAGTGGGCCACTTGGCATCTATTGAGACAGGACCTCCTAAAATGTTCGGGTTTGCAGTTGGGGATGGAGTAGGACCTCCGTTGAAGGTGCATACCGTTTTTCAACCGAAAGTGGTGCCTGTTCGGGTCAAAAGTTATGGCACGTGCACTATCGGCCGAAGGGCTCCGACGGTCGTTTTCTTGCCGATTTATTCTCCCTCTCCTGCATCAAGTCAGAAAGCACAATTTCGATTCAAGTGTGACTATTCCCGCTCCACCGCAGAGTCGGGTCTGCACTCACGGGTTTTAGGTGTTGTCCGGGATGAGATGCAGTTCCCTCTCTCCTGGATGGTCATGATCAAAACCCCCGAGCGCTTCATTCGGCATTGAATTACATAGCACTGGCAGCAGAAACTGATCCACAGCTCAGCTTATCTGCACGCGCATCCATCTGCTGAAATGAACACAAGACTCACTTTGACTCACGGAGTATCAGTAGCAAGGACATCTCGACTCCCTCCAGGCGCTGAATTAAACGTAGGCTGGAGCTGTAGCGCCTAGCGGCGTCCCGGATTTAGATTTTCATATCAGCACTCCTTTTCATATCAGCATTCAGCATTCATTAGACGTAGAATTAAATGCTGTATCGTGCGAACGCGCCTAGGCAGGGATCCAGTGCGTATCTGGACCGCCTGCCATTGCCACTGCGGGAGATCAACGGGGAAATGATGGATCGCTAAGTATGCAGTCATTCCTGCGGTCTTCTTGATTTCATTATGCGTCAGTGATTCTGGTCGGAAGATTCTGAACGTCTAGGACTGCGACACTGTGCACGTACCGCATGCTCGGCTTCAACGCTGAATATCAACCCAGCGGTGGGGTACTCAGGGTCCTGTATTGGCGACTCGGACTCGGATCCCGGCGCCTTTTCATACGCGCTTGGCGCCGTTATAGATAGGACTACCTCGGAATCCTCCACAGCCCGGGCAAAACGGGAAATATCGGCGATGGCTGTTATTTAAACCATGTACATGTACCGGTGTCAGTGTCAGTGTTTTAAAAATGACCATTGATCCACTCCCCGGAGGCTGTGGAATCGATAGGTAAAGTATGTGCTGCCAACTTCCCCAATGACTCGGATCAAGAGAAGCGGGAGAAGCGGCCCCGGGGGTCCTCCTGTCATTAAAGTTTGCGGAGCTGGGCGGAGATTCTGGGGTAGACTCGACCTCTCCTCGCTCTTCGGGTCCGGTGGTGTTAACTTAACTTACCTTGGCCTCGCCTTCTTGGACGCTAAACTTAAGTATTCACCGATAATTGTCCGTGTACCCGCACATGGCCGAGAAGATACTGCATTACTCTTACTCGGGTATTACGAGAAGTGGTTGATGGACAGGTGCGGCGGCGCAAAGCTTTGGGCGATCAATTCCGCGCCCTGCTCGGTTCCCGAAACGGAGAAGGCGCGGAAGGACCCGGGACACCGCTCGGGACGGAGGAGCTCCGGAGGGCGGTGGCAGGGATGGGCGGCGCCGTTAGGTGCCTCGCTATCAATTAATGCCCCTCGATTGTCCGCTCACGTCCAATCGGCCTGGTTCGGGTTCGGGATACCTGTTCGATGGATAGAAATGAGGGGATATTCCCGAATTCAGTCTCCCTTTAAGCAATATGTCATGATCTCTGCTGTACTCTGGAACTAGAATGCAGCATGACTTCACTAGTTGAAAGCTGAGCTATTACGTTCAAAGCAGAATCGGAATTTAAGTCTAGAATTGTTGCACTGTTGCAGCGAGCGCCCATGGAAAATAAAATGAAGGCCGCCGCTGGGCGTTGAAGGTTGACGACCCTACACCCGACCGATAGCAAGAACATTTGATAACTCGTTCTTGGGACACGCCGTAAAGGACCGGGGACGCGTCAAAGGGCCGGATCAACCCTCGTAGGCTGCCTCGAACTGACCATACTAGTTGTTACTATCAGTGCCTGTAGTGGATAAAACCAAACGGAGTTCTGGGCGGTGGTGGGACAAATCTAATGATGGTGTTGATCTTTGAGGCGCACGAGCATGGTCTCCAGAGTCGAGAGTTTGAATGTCGGGTCGGAAATCAACGATGGTTGAAACAGGACCTGAATCATGAATATCGGTCAATTATCTTCTGAAATGGGAGTCATTGAACGCGACAAGAGCTTGCGCAGAAATAGTGCCTGGACCGAAACATAGAAATACCTTCCATCAATTATAAACCAACCTCCCGCGGAACCCAATTCGAACTAGCTTCAAGCCGAGTCGTTCAGTCAGTCGTGCAGATATATAACCTGAAGACCGAGACCCGTTCATAGATAAAAGAACTGAACCCGACAGATCTAGATCGGGTGTGTGATTAAACTCGGCCGCAAAGTCGATCCGCATGGTAACGGGGTAGGGTAGGGTAATGTCGGATCGAATTTGTGAAATAATCAGTGTAGTATAAGCGTAAGTACCTTAGACAACAGAGGAGAGTCGAATCGGGGAAGGCTTTCAGTGAAAGTCAACTTGATACTGAGCATAGCATAAATTCAGGTCAGTCGACGATAGTCTCTGCGTTTCGTATAAAAGCTTTTTTCACTGAATATTGTGTGGTTTGTGGTGCCGTGCTCGAACACCGTACTTTCCGCGTTTTGTGCTCCGTACATCTGGTTTGCCGAGGCTAGCCGATATCCACCCGAGATCGGCCAACATTCTCATGATCAACCGATCAGAAAATCGCGGTTTTGGATGGCAAGGGGCCAGACTAGCTGAAAACCATCTGAATATATTTCTCGCTCTGAATTACCAACATGTAAGCTGAAAATTGCTTTGAAATGGTTGTATGCGGTGTGGCCATTGCAAGGCAATCATAAGGTCCGACAAAGTCAGGTTTTGGGAAGACAGGGGCATTACTAATATTGTGAGCATTTAAGCATACAGATATTTGGATCTCATATACAGTAATATCCTTGCAGACATTGAGAGACCAAAAGTGTCAACCAACAATCAGCCGCTGAGAGTCAGAGATTGCGGCAGAATGATCCGGCTCATGGCAGATTCCCGGCAACAGCTTTGGCAGGTCAAGAAATAAAGCACGGCACACATCTGAAGTGAACGTAAACGTGCTAAAGCCGTGGGATATAAACAACACCGGTGGTACATGAGCACCTTTCGGCACCACATACCACGGTTTTGACAGCACGTGTTTGTTGTACAAAGTACGAATTTGTGCACGAGCATGGTTCAGGTTGTACGGTTTGGTGTACATTCTACGACCCAGACAGTGCGATACAACATGCAGTTATTATTCAGTGATAAATACTGTCATAGTTTCGAGCATCGAAGCGTTCCATCAGTACCTGCGAGTTCGAGTTAGTCAGTAGTTGAACACGATGAAATCGGGTGAGTTGGCAGCGCGCACCGACACCTATTTGACGATAGTCTCGGCGTTGGAGAGCAATAGCCAAAGTCAGTACAAGTGAATATATTGATCAAATAGTTGTACTCACAGACTTACTGTGACGACAAGACAACGGGGGAGGAGGTGCCAGGATGTAGAATCTGGATTGGCAAATCAGTGTGTTGAACCACGGTGAATCCCTCAACAGGACGTACCTCAAGTACCCTTACATAAAAGGAAACCTCCAACCATAGTCCGAAAGGATGACGACGCAGTTCTAGTAACGGTTGAGTAACGGTGTCGAAGAGGGTCGAGCGAGAGGGCATCGCAACGGTACCCGAATAGCAAAGTGCGCATGGTTCCCAGGGTGAGAAACATATAAACATATCCAATGCTTAGAGTTTACTGTGCTTTGCCTCTTTTCAAGGTGCGCAACGAGAGATTCAAGAGGCGGAGCGGCAGAGCGGTGCCCGAGGTCCCGCAGCACTGCATTTGATGCGCCGCGTGAAGGCCCAATGATGTCCGACTAATTCCGGGCTTCCACTTCTTCGGCTTCCTATGACATCCGAGTAAGAGTAATGCACCCTCTCCTCGCGAGGCACGACAACTTTAGTAGCATAGGCGTTCGGTCCGTTGACCGAACGCCTATTGATGGCGTGGAATGCCTATTGATGGCGCGAACGCCTATCCATCATGTCGAGCGCATCACGGCGTGATGAATTTGCCGTTGGTTGCCGAAAATTGTTAAATCCCTCAACTCTGTATCCACTGTGCGTGGGGGGTTAGGTTTGGGTTACATTTGGGTTAGAAAAGTTAGGTATGGTTAAGTTAGGTGTTCTGGTTAGGTCCCTAGGTATATTGAAGAGGTTGTTGAAGAAAGGACTTGGTTGTTTTGCTGGCATGCAACTATTGATGGTGTGATGCCTGATCCACAGGCAATAGGCATTCACGCGGCAAGTAGGCGTTCGGTCAACGGGCCGAACGCCTATGCTACTAAAGTTGTATGTACTCTCTCCTCGCACATGGCCATCGAATTCCAAACGAGTGCCAAAGGCATCGTTCCGCACTTAAACAGTGATACGAGCGCTAGATGCGCCGTGGTCCTGGATACACGTTTGGCGCTAAATGTACTTTGGGAGAAGATCTGAAGATGTGATGCGGGAGTAGTAAGACGTAAAATCGATGTAAGAAATTGTTGGTTGAAAAATGGCTTTCGGTTATTCTCTACGACGTTTTGAATGCATAAAAGCTGTGTGAGGTTTCTTGTTGCCATCGAAGCGGCAATGCCAACAACAACTTCGGAAATTGTCGCTGAATTCGAGTTGAATGCACAATTCAATTTCAATTTCAAAGGACCAGACGGCGGCGCCAACGTTCGTTCCAGTGCACGTCGCCTAATCAATCACCCTCCTTATGAATTCCTCTCCACAGCTCGCTCGTAGAGCTGTCGAAGAATAAAACTTTTAAATTTTAGGCGCCACGGCAAATACACAGCCGAACACGTGCTTTGGCGCTTATTCCCTCTTAGTCTAATCTCCTAATCCCGCCTGCACCGGCCTAGCGTCGACTCGCCCTGTTTTCCTCCACTTTGCAAGGATGGCGGTCGAAGTGTCGTCTGTAGCGTCGCGCGACCGACGCCGGAGCCTCAAAGCGCTCCTCCAATTGCCTTTGTTCCCGCGTACATCTGGGCACGCCCACAATGCTATCTCGGCCGTCGGTGCACTGGGACCGCGGGTCTCTCTCCCCGAGGACGTTCTGCGGGAGGTAGTCGAGGACATGAGCCCAGCCGACATGCTCAACCTGAGCCTCACCGTGCGCGTCTACGTACTGTACTGTTCCTGACAATGACTGATAACACCGCCGTCTTTGACAGTCATCGCATGTGCGGGCGCTACTCATCCCCGAGCTCTACCGCACCATGCAACTGCGCTCCTCGCGCGCCTGCGCCTCGGGCCTCCGCATGCTCGCGAAGCGGCCCGCCCTGTGCGCACATGTCACCAAGCTCGCCGTGCGGCCGAACTACTACCTCGCCTGGCCGACGCCCGATACCCCGCTGAACGAGTCCTGGGTCGCGGAGATGATAAGGGCAATTGCGCCCAGACTGACGCGGCTCCGCATTTTCGACTGGGACGGGCTGGAGATGCCCCGTGACGAGCTGTGGTTCACCCTCCGCAAGTCGTGCGTCCTTTGTTCAATCTAGTCCTTCCGCGTGCGCCCCCTCCCCTCCCTTCGTACATCCGCTTTTCCAAGCCGCTTCCCTCGCTTTCTTTTCCTCTCGCGCCCTCGCTCCACCTCGCGCCTCCCCGCGGATCGCGTTCCCTTACATCCGCGTCATCCCTCCATCTTTCCCTCTCCCCGTTCCCCACATCCTATCCGCGCTCTCTCGTCCTCTGCTCCCTCCCCTTTTGCACTCTCTTCTACTATTCGCTGTATCTCGCCGCGGGCCGCCTCGCCGTTCTCCACCCCCGCCACTGTACCTTCCGTCCCTCTCCTCTCCTCGTCTTACCTTTTATGTTACCCACCCCGCCCGCCTCCCTCCACGTCCTCGCCCTCCTTCCTTCCCCTTTTCCACCCTTCTCTCACCTTCCTGCGGCCGTATTGATTCATGTCAAATGCGCACATAGATGTCCTGAACTGAAGGAATTATACTCGAACGTCGGATACGAACCGCTGGATCCCGAGAGCGAGGTGCGCCATGTGCCACTATGCCTCCGAATTAACGCGAACTCCCCCAGCTCTTCAAATTCAGCGACCTCGCGAGCTTCTCGCTCTCCGTGCGCCACGGGCTGCGTGACCTCTGTACGTGTCTTCCTATCATATCTTCCTCCGCAACGCAACGCTACCAACTCACCCACCCCCGCAGCCCCCCTCCCATTCCCCCCTCCCGAGCCCCTCCCACCCCAACTCTGGACCATGCTCCTCACGCGCTGCGCCCCCCTCACCTCCCTCACCCTAACCTCCTTCTCCGCCTCCGCGCGCCTCTTCGACCTCTCCCCCCTCCCCCCCGCGCGCTTCCCCCTCCTCACCGCCCTCACCCTCGGCACCTTCGGCTACTCACCCCACTTCGCCCTCGACATCCTCCCCGCCGCGCCCTTCCGCGCGTTCCTCGCCGCGCACCCCGACCTCGGCTACCTGCGCGTGGGCTGGAACTTTAAACGCTGGATGAGCCCGGAGGACGTGCCGAGTATCGCGCCCGACGCCCCCGGCATCGAAGACGAGTACGCGCCCGCGGCGAAACTCGCCGCCTTCTCCGGCATAATCCAACAACTCACCTCGCCACTCGGCACACCACTAACAGCCCTAACGACGCTCGACCTCATGCACGAGCCCCTCTACGCCCCCCGCTTCGCGCTCCTCCCCCCCGTCCTGCGTGCGCTTCCTCTCTTGCGCAGCCTCGAGATTTGGGTGCACGTCGCCGGCGGGGGTGCGGGTGCGGGTGCGGTCGGCGTCGGGGATGACGCGGGGAGTGGGAGGAATGCGAATGCGCGGTTTTTCGGGGAGATGTGTGGCGCTGCGCCGGGGCTGGAGGATCTGCATTTTATGTGTACGACTGCGTTTGGGAAGGTGGGTTGCGTTGCTTTTCTTTCGTTGCGTTTTGGTTTGCTCTCGTTCTCGCTGATTCTTCGCTTTTCCCTATGTGTATTCTCGATATCCATTCCCACTGCTTCATTCATTCATTCCGATTCCGATGCCACCGCGACTTCCTCGCCTTTCTTCTCCACTTCTATCGACCTCTCCCTTCGTATTTCGCATCTACATCTCTACCTTTTCGACTGGATTCTCCTCATGCATACGCATCCTCCTCATCCTTCCGTCCAATGATCCTAACCAAAATCCTTTTTGCCTCGCCCTCCGTTCCTACCCATTCCCTTTCCCCTCTACGTATTCTCGATATCCCTTCCCTTCTTCATTCATTCATTCACTCCGATTCCGATTCCGATGCCACGGGGCGTCTTGATTTATTCCTCACTCCGACTGCAACTTCTTCTATCTTTATCCTTGTTACTTATCGGCTCGATCGTTCCTCTTCCCCTGCGCCCTTCTGTTACTTCTCCACTTCTATCCACCTCTCCCTCCGTATTTCGTATCTACATTTCTGCCTTTTCGATTGGATTCTTTTCATGCATACGCATCCTCCTCATCCTTCCGCCCAACGATCCTAACCAAAACCCTTTTTGCCTCGCCCTCCGTTCCCGCCCATTCCCTTTCCCCTCTACGTATTCTCGATATCCTTTCCCTTCTTCATTCATTCATTCATTCATTCGTTCCGATTCCGATGCCACGGCGACTTCCTCGTCGTATTGATTTATTCCTCACTCCGACTGCAACTTCTTCTATGTCTATCAGTATTTTCTTCTATCTTTATCCTTTGGGTTTGCGACTTGATTGCTGTTCGTGTTCATCTTCCGCTCTGCTCCCTTCCGCGACGAATTTTTCTGTTCTCCGTTTCTATCCTCTTCCCTCCGTATCCACATTTCCGCTTTCATTCCCCACCTCATCCTTCCACCCAACGATCCTAACCAAACCCCATCCCCCCCTCCAGAAACCCCTCACAGACCTCGCCCGCGCCCTGCGTCTCCTCCCGCGCCTGCGCGCCTTCGCGCTCACAAAAGGGCACCGCTACGTCGACGAGAGCATGCGCGCGAGCGCGCTGCGGGTGTGGCGCGCGCTTGCCTTCCCCGTGTCTCCCGCTTCTCATCCGCGTGCATCGAGCGAGCCCGCGACGGACCCGGATGTGGAGCTAGAGGAACCGCGCGCGCCGCTGACGCAGGTGAGCATCCGCTGGGCGCGCGCGGCGTGCCGGAATCATCTGAAGCAGGAGGGGACGTACGAGCGCGTTGTCGTGCGCGCGGTGCCCTCCTCCGCTGCCGGGTTTACCTCTCCAACGGCGCTAGCGACGGCGCCGAGCTCGGTGGATGATACATCGTCGAGGCGTGATCGGAATAGGAACGGCGGGAAAGGGGCGGCGTGGCGGCGGGGTGTAAGTAACACGGAAAAGCGCCGGGGACGGGAAAGCGCCGGCGGAGAGAACAAGAACACGCAGGAGAAGAAGCGGGACGCGAGAGACAGGGACAGGGTCGAGGTGGAAGCCTGGGAGCGTGGGCTGCGCGCTGTGGGCGGGGCGTTTGACAGGCAGTATCGATTCGCGATGCCCGAGTGAGGTGGGTGTAAGTATGTTTGTTTCTTGGATAAGCTTGTCGAGAGGGATTCGGGCTTGGATTGGGAACTTGGCTCGAGGTAGGAGTTCGACGCTGATTTGGGATTTCCGGGCGGGCGCGCTGGCTTTCCGCACGTTATGTATGGTATCGCTGTCTGCTTTTTTTTTTGATTGTAAAACCTCTATTTCTCCGTTTGCTTGTAGCTTGTAGCGTTGATGTAAGTATGTACTTAGTTCTGTAAAAACAATATCCATTCACGAGATTTCGAACTAAGAAGTCGAGACTGATCTTTTCTTTCCGCGTTCGAGAATACTTTGTTCTCAGGCGCAATTCGAACTCTATGCCTCTGGGGAAACTCTGAGACACGTATCGATACACTAGCTATCTACCTACTGATTTTAGCCAGAATTGAGCCCCTACAGCGCACAAAATAAATGAAATGGACAATTTTGTGACAGTTTGTGACACTGCCAAACGCACGTCAAAATCGATTCCACTTCCTGTCACTCGCTCGGGGGGTTCATATCTTTGCCACTCTTTGTGATTTAAATCTGAAAATATTCGAGAGTGTAGAGAAGACCACAACGGACTCGAGTCCCACTGCCGAGAGCAATCCAAAGCGAGGATAGAAACTTATGGCACGCGAGCACTGCCGTGGACACATGGGGGGCTAAAATAGTACTGACGCGGGCGGAGTAAATGTCGTTCCCCTTTCAGTTTTACCCAATACGCCAATGGCGGAGGGTTTCCGTACCGAATCTCGAATCCAAAGAACATACTTATGTAATCGGACTTGGAGTGAATTCGGAGAAAGTTGCCGATGAGTAAGGGACTTTGACAGCCTGCACGGAAACTCGGATCGGCACTGTATTTAACCAGAATCACAATACTTTGCCTCTTTCCTCTTGCCTCATCATGCTCTTCAAGCTCGCGACATCGTTACTTGGGAGCATCACTGCCTACTTACTGTACAAGGTACTCAAAGTCGTCTATGATCACCTCACTTCGCCCCTCCGAAGTCTGCCCGGGCCGAACGCCTCCCACTGGTTGTTCGGCAATTTGAAGGATATCAATGGCGAGGTCCGTTCTTTGCACCTCTGATTCTTGATTACTTCTGACTTGACTCATTTCCCTAGCAACATGTCGGCCTCCAGGAAGGCTGGGTCCAAAAATACGGCCGGACGATGAAGATCCATCAATTTCTAGTGAGTCCGACGCGAGTTGATAAGACGGAACGACGATGAGCGCGGACGCCAAGAAAGATGTTCTTGACGTTCGCTCCATTGGGACATAAACCCTATTCTATGCCTCTCTACACCTACGAATCTCAATTTTTCCTAGATATTCCTTGATCGTCGACGAGACCATTGCTGCGTACCGAGAGATGATCGGTGCCGAGGGTTGGGAGAATCAGGATAATATCGCGGTTTGCAACGTAAATTATCTTCCGCACAAGGCAAGACAGTGGTCTATCCTATTATGCCGCTTTTGATTAATGGGCTTACAAGCAGTTGGCGTTCATTATAATCGCCCGGTGCGGATTTGGCTTACACATGCCTTGGAGCGACATTCCTGCCCCCAACAGCGATATGACTTTTAGCGAGTCCCTCTCCGTCGTTTCCAGCTCCGCAATTACTCGGTTGGTGTTGCCCGGCTGGGTGTACAAGTTACCGATTCAGAAGTGAGTATAAATCCGTCAAAGAAGTCAAGCTCGCTCTTATCTATCGCAGGGTCAAGAGTCTTGACCAGGCTTGGAAGACTCTGCGCTCGTTCATGCATACCTTCGTCGACACGCGCCGGACCGAATTGAACGGGTTGATTGGTGAGGACGGTCACAGCGGCGATATATTTTCTCGCTTGATTGCGGCCATGTATAAGGACGCTGATAGCAAGCTTGGCCTCGAGGAGCAGGAAGTTGTATGTCTCACTGCACATTTTACTGGTTCTGCTCTGAAGATCCTGCAGATCGGGAATATGTTCACACTGTTATTTGCTGGACGGGGTGCCTATTTGAAAGCTATTCTGATTTACAACTACTCTGATACATGGTGCTCCCGGATTCAGAGACGACTGCGTGTTGGTTTTTCGGGTGCGCGTAAGAATAAGCTGTTAGGCTTAGAGCAACAAAGAAACACAAGAGGGGTTCCGGTTGACTAAGGCTAGGGAATTGCCTGGCAAACGGATGCCCTTGCCAGTGGATTTCTCGGGTATTTATACTACAGTACAAGTAATCTAGAATATTCTACAATGTCCAACAATGATTAGTAAGGAGCAACCTGGAAGGTTCTCCAGCTGACTGGTTGCATCACACAGGCTCTCAACCAACTCTCAACACTGCGTGTGCAATTATCGCAACGCTCGGCTTCCTTGCAATCAACCAGGAGGAGCAAGCAACTGCGTACGCCGAGATCATGGACAATATACCGTCCAACCGTGACCCAGTATGTTCAAATTGGTATCCCTAACGCTCGCCCAATGACGATCTCGACCAGGTACTATACTGGATGATCTGTCCAAGCTGCCGCACCTTTTAGCTTGCTTTCACGAATCCATCAGAATGTATCGTTAGTTACCCTCATATTTCAGATCGTTCTCCGTGTTCTGACGCGACACAGCGGGTGGAGCCATGCTGACAAGAGAAATGAGTGAAGATGTACCGATCAAACTCATGTGTCCAGTGGAGAGGACCATGGTTTTGAAGAAGGGAACACTCATGGTGATTGAAATGATTGCCGTCCGTGAGTAGTTGGGGTAGATTGGCGCAGTAGGTGTGACCCATTAAGTTGCTACAGACCACAATCCGCACGTCTTCCCCGAACCCGACGAATATCGGCCCTCGAGATGGTACGGCGTCTCGGAGACCGATGTCCCCATGTTTGGTAGGCTGTTTAAAATCAGTTTAATTATCTCATTCAAGTATATAGGCCAAGGCCCGCGCGCATGCCTGGGTAGAAAATTCAGCTACACCGAGGCACTGTCCTTCCTTGTTCTATTCCTTCGCGATTGGCATCTGGATGTCCCGCTCCGGAGTGGTGAGACCCGAGCCCAGTTTGAGGAGCGGGTCATGGGACGGGCGGGACGTGTTGGCATGGCATTTGGATGTGGGCCAGTTGCTCTGAAGTTGATTGGGCGGAAATAATTGCGCATGGGTCTCAGTAGTGAGTAAATATGTAGCCAGGTGTTCATTGGCTCGTACCCAGAACTATCCCTCGGTTCATACCTATTTCTCAGTGAACTCAGACAGATGCACCCTGTGATATCGAAGAGGTACGCGGGCTCTGCAGATTCTCGGAGTTGTTGAAGGTCGTTTGAACTTGTCTCGTCCATCTTTCACCTCCATTATGCCTAAAGTGGCCGGTTCTTCGATTCTTCGCCCCAGTTCTGAGTCCTGACGTCTGATTCTGTGCCTTACCAAATTCCTCAGACTAACCGCACGTTCGCATTGCGCGTATTCAACGGCAGAAATGTAAACCTTTGCGAATATTAACTTTGAATTCTCCTCACGGCGCTCGTATCTCGGAGCTCAAGGAGAAATCCACTGCAAGATAAAAGAATTCGGCCACCAACGACATGGACCTGACCCCGATTCGAACGGGACCTCTGCATGAATTGGGATTTGCAATCTTTACGCATAAAGAGTAGCAGGCCCACAGTGCTATTAGATCTTGTCATACTCTACCATGTATTCGTAGGTTTGATCGATTCTGATAAGACGACAATATTTGATGAGCACTCGAGCTTTCTTTCCATTGATACATGCACAGCATCAACTTGACGAGGGGGCAGGAATATGAGCATGCACTGCATAGGACAATTCATAAGCACAAGTGTTTGCCGGTTTCCGCACCCAAGTACAACATCGTATATACCGCTCAACGGCAACGACCGGATCCCGATCACAATAGACCTGCAGCAGCTAACATTGAGGAATAATTCGCGAAGCGCACCGTGGTGGTATTAAGCAAGAACGCGTCGGATTCCGCCCCCGCAAGAGGTAGGTTAGCGAGAGTCATACTGCCATTGATGAACTCTGGCAGTGAGGGCGAGATCATCGAGGTCAATTTCACCGCTGGGGCACTCGCGAAGTAGTTCGTTAGGACCTCGCAGTTTTGGCAACGAAATATGACAAGAGCATGGGTAGCATTTTCCGTGACCAGGCGAGAAAAGGTGGCATTGATCTGACCGTTGGTCAAGGGGATTAAAGTATTGTTTGCCCTGTAGGAAGGGTCAGTTTCCATTACAATTCAGATGCAGCGGATAGGCTTACCCCAGACTGGTCGTCTCGGCAAAAAATGGAAAGGGCGGAATTTCAAACCACCAGTTGATCCTAATAAATAAAAATAGAAATAAAAAGTTTGAGATTACGTTTCCGCTTGCATTGTAGACTCCACTCACGCAGGTACGGGATCAGCAGGACTTGGGAGACCCAAAAACGTTCCAGCATATCCATATGGCAAGGGAAATGACTAGCATTGATAAGTACGCAGGTTCAAGATGGAACAAACGAACTTGCCCCTATTTCAAAGATACGTCACAGAATAAGGTAGTGTTAGAGTGAAAACATACCGAAAATCATGGCTTCATTAACAAATTCCGACCCTTCCAGGGGAAGTGCGAACCCGACAGTCGTACTGATAACGGGGCTCTGAAAAAACGATATTTTGAGACAAATCTTCCGAGACGGCATAATTTCCTTACCACGTATAGCTCGAAACACAATCCTACGGTGAAGTTGCAACCTACCCGCCCAGGTGGAAGCGGGGTTACTACGGTCAGTTCCTGAAGGAGCGCATAGTCTGGGCTTCCTAGACCGGTTAGAGGATCCCAACCAGTGGTCGCAGGGAATCCACTGACCGCTGCGTCAATACCAAGCGATTCGTAGGAGAAAATATGACGAACTTGGTGTTGCATCCTGGGTTATCACCGGTCTTGATATCATTTAGCGCAGCTGTCCCAGCCGCGCTGTACAGAAGGGGATTGAGGAATCCAAGTGGCGGCTGGCCTACGGCGATCAGCTCGTCGTTCAACAGCGCAATAATCGCTGCGACAGTTGGGCTACTGCTGCTGGTCCCGTCGACAGTTCCCACCTGGCGATATCATTGGATAAATTTCGGCGGGGAAAAATTAACTAACCTCTCCATCTGCGAGAGAGGATGTGAGTAGTGCCCAGAGATACTGCGGATCGCTACTCACCCCATACAATTTCAAAATTCGTAGCTTGGGCAGATAAATCAGGAAAACCACGACCACTGCGATTGAATCTTCCGCTGTTTGTAGATCCGAGGGTATTCAAGTACGCTGCAACGGCTGTACTCTGATCGCGATACCTGCTGAGCATAGACTATGGATCCCGAGCGACGTACGCACTTGGTAGCTTGGAATCCCGAAGTAGTTGGAGAATCCTTTGTCCATGGAGATAAATCGAATGTCCAAAAGGCAGTTAAATTACCAACGCACCTCCGGAAGAGAAGGATGCAGCTGTCTCTATGATTCCGCTAGTTCCACCGACAGACGTAACACTGAAGAAAACACGGTGACAACACAGGAGAGAAGCACGGGCTGTCACATACAAGGGACAGCTAGAGGGAAAGGTGGGAATAAAAGTTGTACTATAATTCGAACCTGTGAATCTGGACTGGATCAACGATTTGTGCAAACGCACCAGCTCTGTGACTGGCTGCCACTGACCCCGCCTGCATCGTAGAATTAAATATTCGACTCTCAGATATTATTTCTAAATGATCTACCGTCACCGGACGAGAACAAGATGGAGGTACCTGGACACAGCATGAATTGGAAGATTCTGGTCCCACGGTCGAACGCACCGAGTGCACCAAGTTGCATGTACGAGTTGCATAGTTGGCTGTATACGACTTGAGAAGGAAAGCCCAGCAATAACTATTCATTGCTTACTTGGCCAAGCTTCGAGATAGGGTGTCCTCATCGAAACCGTAGCTTGTAGTGAGAACGTTGGGGCGGTTGCCGGCCGACTGAGATATGAGTGCGGTGATGATGTCCCTACGCATAGAGCGAGGTGAGAGATGTAAATGCCGTAAAGTCATTAATGAAGAAGTACATGAATCCGTTCACACCGTCCGAATTATTTTCGCCGACGGAGATGAAGGTAATTGGAACACCAGTTGCAACTCCAACGGTGTACTTCAAAGACAGGGTCAATACATTCGAGAACTAGTGGGATCAACCATACCTGAATATCCAAGTCCTACAACGGCATTAATACAAAATCAACACTCATATGGATGAAGAAAATTTACAGCCTCAATACCGGCGTCGGCCCGTGTTTGCTGGTTCGAGCCTCCATCCAACGTTTGAAGAGTAAAGGTTACTGACGGACTTATATCCGGGCGAAATGTCTTTAAGAATTGCTGCGCAGAGGATCTCAATCATTGCCATAGCCATACGTGAATATACGCTGGTTTTCACCTGCAAATCAGCCAGATTGGCCCATTGGTCGGTAAAGCCTGATACACCGAGTCTATTGGCGGATTGTGTTGCAGCCGTGCCGGGGATATTGTAAATTGCCTGTAGCACAGCACAGAAAATAAGAAGCTATGAAACCGAAAGAAGAGTTTCACACCTGTAGACACGCAGGTGTGATTTCCGAGGCACACGAAGCCGGGGCAGCGTTCGAAACCATGGGAGCGTGGGCAGTAGAGTTACCCCGTTTCCTTTTTAGCGCGGTGAACTTTGGAGGCGACCTTATCGGAGGTGTGAAGCTTGTTGTTGGATGGACGAAATCAATATGTCCTTGGAGCGCACTGGGAATCGAGTACGCGAGAGTACGGATACTGGTGGTTCCTGTCTCTATGTGGGTGAAATCGGAAAACTGCGTGGAAAGGATCTCATTGGCCTTGACCACAGGGATGACTATCTGAAGGACGTCACCCGCCGGAGTGACTGCCGTCGATGTGATACCATAATCCAACAGCCATTCCCTGACTGCGGCACTCGTTTCATCAGTGGGCCTCACAAACTCGGCGACCTAAAACGGGACATCAGCCAATGAATATTGAGAGGAGGAAAAAAGCAAAGAAAGAAAAAAACTACCTCATTCGCTGTGAGGTACTGCCTGTAAAGTGAGCTAGCAGGGTCTGAAACAGCGTATAGTGCTTCTTCAAGCCCGGTGATATTGTCGGACTTCAATCCAATACGTAGGGTAAGTTCTGTCGCTGAAGACGCGAGTCCAGAGTACACGAAACCACGGGCGGGTTCTGCCCGTGTCTCGTGAACTACCATAGACGGCTTTGCGGCAGCACCTAACAAGAAGGACGAGATTATAGCGCCTGTACGAACCATTGCAGGAACAGTACCGAGTCCTGAAGGCGAGGACGAAAGGTATTTATGTTTTCCACCGATAAGCGGAGGTCTGGTATAAATTTATGACCACGATTCAATTACTCTACGTTTCAGGAAGCAAGAAACCCATATGACAGATGCCATACGAAGAAACACCGATGAGAAGAAATCGAAGGCCTGAGATGTCGGGGATAGCCTAATACTGGAAGCCAAGCATCATATCTCATATATCCCCCGTATTAGATTGTTCATGTTTACATCCCCTTCTTGGGTAAGAATTTCTCGTGGCATTCTTTGGTTATATGCTTCTTCCTCGTTCGACGCGGAACTTTCCCACCTACTTCTCACCGTTCAACGTAGACTCTGAGTTTTGCCATTGTGCCGAAGCGTCGCGACGAATGAGTATACCTCATTATCACACCCTCCAATTCATTCGATTTGAGTTACTCGGAGCGACTGGAACATGTACTTTGAAACTTGCTATTTGATGCAGAAAACTGAGTAGTAAACTGTGCCGAGACGCCGTCGGTACATCTCGGCCAGATCTCCAATGCCGTAGTCGGCGTTCCGGCCATCGACTCCAGGAAGATCCGGCACTAAAATGATTTGGGTGTATTAAAGTGCAACAGTGGCAAGGACCCATCAGTGGGGACCGATGCGACTTCCATTATACCCCTCGAATATATCATTCACGCTAATAATGCAGAGGGGATCTGGCTTCAAGTCGATTCAGCGACGACGTTAGCGACCGGCCGTTACCCACGGAGGGAGAAGCTTCACTGCCAGGGTCGAGTATCGCAGTGATGCTTCTTCAACCTCTTCCAGTGCGTGCGAAATGTATCAGAAAGACTGCTTTGATTGTGATACTGTCCGCAGCAATTCGTGGGCCGTAACAACTGCTTCGATCATTTTGATCAGTAGACTAGTGCGATTTTTCGCGGCTCAAAGAAAGGGACAAATATTATATTTCCAGGACACCGTGTACATTGTTCACTTGGGCATCAGTTGGTACTATTGATATTCGACCAAAACTCCGAACGAAACATCATAAATAGGGAGGTGAGGAAGTTGCGGCGTTTTACCGGCGTGGGTTGGAAAATGTCCATAACAGGTGACATGGAAGCACATAAGTGCCCCTGGCCCTGGCGAATCATGAAGTGTGGGAGCATAGAAGTGCCCCTGGCCCCCGAGCATCAATCAATTTGGGAGCTGCTATGACACTCGTGCCAGGCCTATTAATACCTGGTTCTTTCCACGGCCCTCTGAACTGCGAGCCATCCCTTCTCTCCACCTGTTGAGCGCAATTCCCCTGTGATTTGTTTTTAAAACGCTCCGCTCTCATAGGGAGCAACGTCAGAGGCACAATCTGTACGTTTTAACGTCAGATATATCCCGGCCTGGAATCACGTCGAGAGCGAGGCTGTCCCACCAACAATCGACTTCTCTGTTTGACCCTATACTCTCATGCCATTGTCTTACAGGCCACGAAATAGATACTGCCTCTCATCAACGTCTGCTCGATATACGCTGATCATATAAGAGACTGTGGGGTGAACCTCACCCTCAACTTGTGCAATGTCTTCTCCTTTCACGTCGGAACAGGCCTCAGCACTCCTACATGAGCTGCCTTTGAATGCTCCTATCGTCGAGGTGTTCATGAATGGTACTGCCCAATTTGTTGTAATCGGACTAAACTAACCGTCAAGCGCAGGGCTATATACCTGCATATTCCTTTTGACGCTTGGCGTTATATGTCCGTTGAATTTTGCTGATGACAATGATTCATATTCTCATTTGACTCGTTACCTAGGGATGGGTAAAAGGAAAAGCACCCGCAAAGTGCTCTGGTCGACTATCGTCATCCTGTTCTATGTGTTTGCAACCATCCATTCCTCATTAACTTGGGAATTCTTCATCCTCCCATTCCAAGAACACGGAGCATCGCCAGACGTTCTCATTGCTTTGTCTCATCCCAGTCTCGGGCCAAAAATACTTGCTTTGCTCGTCAGCGCCGTGATTTTCATAATGGCAGATGTCATTATGGTGAGTTCATGACGGCTACCGCGTATATGAGAGCCGCTCAGCATGCCGAATAGATCTGGAGATGTTGGGTTGTCTGGGGGAAATCGTGGCTCGTGACGGTCCTCCCAAGTCTTGCAGCGGTTACTGGAGCAGGTATTTGCTTCGCTCCCTAGATTTTTCCCCCGCCAATTCAATACCTGCCTTTCAGTGTGCGCAGGGCTCGGACTTGCGGGCCAAATTTCCGTTGCATTGATCCAAGACCCGAGTGCCTCACAGGGTCTTGCACCGCTCGTTCGCTTCAGCACGCCATTTCTCTCGCTATCCCTAGCCGTCACATTATACACCTCTGGGCTAATCGCGTGGAGGATCGTGCACGTCCAGAGGTTTGCATCCAAAAACGGGATCGAGCGCTCAGGCGCGGATCTATGGTCGGCACTGGAGATTATGGTCGAATCCTCCGCGTTGTACGCGGCAAGTATTTTCGTTTTTGTTGTGTTCCTCGCTATGAAGAGCGAGAACCAAACCTACATTCAAAATATTCACGTCCAAATCGCAGTATGTTCTATCTGTTATTTCTTGCCATAGTTGACGGGGTTGCACCGAAGGGTATTGCACCGACATTACTTATACTGCGTATCTTCGCCGGCCACGCGCGTAATGACGGGGAATGGAGTGCCCCGAGCTCTACTCTGCACTTCGCGTCCCACATAAATGTCTCGGTAGCCGACAATTCGAACTCGACTGGACATTCAAGGTCCGGAAACGGTTTTACCGTTGACCACAAGTTCCCCAGCGAACCATCCTCCAACTCCTTGAATACGGTTGCCGGAGCGCAAGCCGGCATTGATGGCCAGGAAAATCTTCCTAACGGCATCGTTTAAAATGTACCGTATCATGATCCAGTTCGTACCAGTTCTGCTGTCGTGTATAGTCTTGACTGAATGTCCATGCCACTATATTATCTTGATCATTATTCTAAGATACACGCGATATTTACTAAATACTAATTGTTGAGCGAGGTAGAAGATAGTACACAGACTCCCATGAACGCTCGACAAAATGTACCGACGACATTCCTTAGAAGCCAACGCGACTAGTTCGGAGGGAGGCAGAACGTACTTTAGTCATTCCCATCTACAAACATCCACACAGTTCACGTTTTTCAACCAGAAAAGGGTCTAGATTTAGGCTATCACATGATTATAAAGCTGACGTGGGTGAAGATGGGGAGAAAGGAGGCAATTGGCGACACCTCGAACGAGGACGAAGGAAAGTAATCGCGGCGAGGTCGAAGGCAAGCAAATTGCCGTTGATAAGGGAATACGAAGCGGAGAAAGTGTCAACGATGAAAGACGAGTGGAGATGGGAAGAGGGAGGTGCCGCCGCAATGGAGGGAGATGATGAGAAAGAAAGAGAAGGGAGAAGGGAAATGAAAATGAAGTACAAGTACAGGAACCAGTCATTCATAGCTAAGCACCAAACACATCATCAATGCTCTGCCTCCACACACCCTCATCACCCTACTGCATCATCCTGCGGCGGCGAAAGCTCTCGAGGTTGGGTGAGCTGGTAAATAGACAGAAACGCAATTAGTCGTGGTTCTGGGGGAGAAGGAAGAACGTACGAACGCAGCACGTCGCGCATGCACACCGAAAGCGCACGGGAAATGCCGAGGAGGACGCGGATCAAGCCCGCGTACCCGTTGCATGCAGGAAGAAGCGTAGCGGCAGAACGCGGGCTCGTGCTCCAGTTGGGGCCGCCGCCGGTCGCCGTCGCCGTAGTGGGGCACAAACACCGAAGCGCGGAAGATGAGCCCGTTCGAGCCCGTTCGTCGTGGTTGACTGATCCCGCGTGGCGGATCCGGGTCGATGAAGTGGGGATAGGCCGAGGGAAGAGGAGAGACGCTACTCACTGGTGTCGTCGTTTAAGAGCTTCAGGACGGCAGCATAGGCAGAGTACGCGAAGGAGAGGGAGGAGGACGTCTAGCGCGAGTGAGGGAACAGGACGGGCGCAGCCTCGCAGGGTAAGCGAAGAAGGCGAGTGCGAGGGCGGCGAGACCGCAGAAGGCAGCGACGTAACTGGGCTGTGCGGGGATAGGCACATCGAGGGTGGGCGATAAATAGGCGCCGGAAGCGAAATGGGATGGAACGCCCATATTAAGGGCACAAACATAACCGGAAGCCGCCAGTCTGCCAAAGCAGGCGCTGATGATTATTGTCGAAGCCGGAACCGAATGGCGGTCGTAGTCCTCATGGGCGTGGAAGAGGGCCGGGGCGAGCGTAGCGGTCGCAAGGACCGAGACGGGAATACATGTGCGAGCGGGGAGGTGGAGGCCCCCGGTCACTCACTCACCCATAGATAGGTCCGCCGTAAATAAATCAACGGGCCAAAATTGACATTCTGCGGTCCGTCTTGTAAAGTAAATCAACCTCCCGCCGACGAGGTCGCTCGCTCCGTCGTAAAGTAAATCGCGAGAAAAAATTTTGAAGCGAAGCATAGGTTTGGCGCTGAAGGTGTCATTCCAAACGGCGCCAAATGTTCATTCACGTCGAAGCCCATCAGCACATCACACTGGTGATTCGAAGCCAGAGGGGCACAGTGAACGCCAACGGAGGGTGCAGGGCCAAAATGAAAACTACCAGAGAAAAATTTCCCTGTATATGATTCGGTCCGCCATATAGTAAATCAACGACTGGGAGCCCGAGATTCGTACAGTAAATCAACCACGATTTTGGATTTTGGGCGGACCAACCTATGGGCGAGTGACCGGGGGCCTGGAGGTGGAATAGTGGAATACATGTGGAGCTAGATTTAATTAATCAATGTCGGTGATTACGACGGCGTTATTAATGGTACGGCCGCCGGTCCGGTTGAAAAGGGAGTTGTTAGTACGTCCTCGTCTCACAGGTTGGACTCCATTTCAAATTCCAACCAGAGTACTCCAGTTCATTGCCTGCATCCCCGACTTTTCTTTTCTATCTTTGCATCAGAGCTCAAGGTTGAATCTTCGCTGTCAGTGCGATGAAAGCTTGCTGTCATTGCAGAAGCACCGCTGTCGCTCCAAGTTTGGCACCCACGTAAGTACTGTACCCGAACACCATGCAACACCTTCAAGTCCTCACACTGATTACTGTAGCTACTATCCTCCGGCTCATCACCATTGAGCTGAAAAATCGACCGATCTGCCTTTCGCACAGGACTGCTGCAGTTCATTCGGGAGCCATATGGAAGCGTCGCTGTCAGCTGGCTGTCGGCGCCGAAGCGCCACCACATCAATCAAAGTTCGACGTTCATGTAAGTACAGCACCCGAGCAATGCGGCCAACCACTTTCCTGGATCTCCCGTCACAGCCTTGTAACTAATTAAAGGTGCAACGTGGCCGTGTTTCTTCCACCCTTCCTCTTACCCTTGTCTTCGCTCGCATACATTCTTCGCGCTATCACCCCCAAGTGTATTGCAGGAACATATCCTCTCTGGTCAGTCTTGTCTCCCAGGTGAATTTTAATGCTGGCTGATATAGTGCTGTCCCTGATACATAAGATACAACTTACTCAGAATGGCTATGTCTCATCACCGCAGCAACTTTACATTTGAGGTCCATGGTGCGAGAAAATTTGATTAGGATACCTATATCAGTATTTATTCTACCCAGGAGGCACCGGAGGCTCTGGTGGACTGGGCAGTGGACAGGGACAGGGCGGTTCTGGAGGCCCTGGATATGGTCCCACTCTGCATTTGGACGCTGAAACCGTACACATTGTGATACACCGCGGTGACAAGGAAGAAGGAATAGATATTCGGCGCCTCGACTTCCTCAACTGGCTTTCACCAATCAATTTCTTTCCAAGACAGGAAGATATTTTTCGGGTGCGGCAGAAGGGAACCGGTGAATGGCTGCTAGCCCATCCACATTTTCAAGAATGGAAATCTGGTTCCAGAAGGACACTCTGGTGCCGTGGAATTCGTGTGTTGCTTACCTTCACCATCTGCTCAAGGTGCTAATCAATTGGAAATGTACAGCGGGTGCAGGGAAAACAGTCCTTGCGTACATCCATCCATGCTCTGACGATAAACATACCTGCTAATCACTCTGCACCTAGATCAATCATTGTGAAGCATCTCAGTGATAAATGTGAAGACAACAAAAACCTGGGTGTAGCTTGCATTTATCTGAACCACAAAGAAGCCAGTGACCAAACACCATCTAAGCTTCTGGCAGCTCTCTGGAGACAGCTTGTGCATGGCAGAGATGTTGGCTCTATTGCAAAGAAGTTATATCAGCAGCACCGAGAGAAGGGCACTGTGCCTTCACTGGATGAAGTTGTTGACATGCTCAGCTCTACCCTGAGGGAGTTCTCAAAGGTCTTTGTTATCGTCGATGCCCTAGATGAATGTCCCGAGTTTCAACGGGAAATTCTACTCCAACAACTAGCAGCAATGGGTAGCAATGTGAACTTGATGATCACTTCACGGCCCAATATTTCTCCAGAGTCTTCCTCCTTTCCAAACCTTGAAACACTGGATATTCGGGCGGCACCAGAGGATATTCAAGCATACATAAATTCACAGATCAAGTTGTCTCAACGCCTGTCCAAGCTCATTCAGAAGAAACCTGTGTTACAAGAGCAAATTCTTACAAAAATCATTGACTCTGTGGAAGGAATGTGAGTGGTGACAATTTGTTGTTAGAAAGAAACTGAACATTCCAACCAGGTTCCTTCTTGCCAAGCTTCACATTGTTTCCCTGAGCACAAAGAGTACAATCTCGGCAGTTCAAGAAGCTCTGAATACCCTCCCAGAGGATCTTTATGGCAGCTATGATATTGCAATACAGCGAATTGATGCCCAGAGCATGGACGACAGAAAGACAGCTCACTCAACCATCACTTGGGTTGCAAATGCAAAGAGGCCTCTAACCATTGAAGAATTACAAGTTGCTCTTGCTGTTAAACCAGGCATGCGACAGTTGAATGAGGAGAATCTTATGGACATTGATATTATTATCTCTGTCTGTGCTGGGCTTGTCATTGTGGACAGGGAATCTTCTATAGTGCGACTTGTTCACTACACCACGCAAGAATATCTGGACAGCATTCAGGCCCAGCAATTTCCAGATGCACAAATAGAAATAACATGCACTCTGCTCACATTCCTTGCCTTTGATGGATATCCGGATTCATCCTGGGAGTTGGAGAATCTACCCCCTCTGGTTGAGTATTCACAGCATTGCCTTGCACAAGCTGCTGGACAGCCTGAGGTTCAGCTCAGAGAAATTCTTCTCAGGTTTCTTGCTCGAGCTTTTCAATGGAGAAACCGAGTGAATCGTGGAGAGAGCTGGGATTATAAGTGGAATTCCCCACCATGGAATTATTCACATCACCCATTACAACCCTCTGCATTATGGATTGCAGCAGCTGCAAACCTGGTGAAAACTACAAAGTTTCTGCTAGAGGGGGCACCTTTGCTGCAGCATGCAAAGGACCCAGGGATCATTGTGGCATCATACTATGGCCATGAAGAGATTGTCTGCATCCTTCTTGAAAAGGGTGCCAACATCAATGCAGCAGGGGGCTACTATGGGAGCTCATTGCAGGCTGCTGCTGCTCGAGGCCACACAGAGATTGTCCGCATCCTTCTTGAAAATGGTGCCGATGTCAATGCAGCAGGGGGAGAGTATGGGAGCTCATTGCAGGCTGCTGCCGCTGGAGGCCACACAGAGATTGTCTGCATCCTTCTTGAAAAGGGTGCCGATGTCAATGCAGCAGGGGGATACCATAGGAGCTCATTGCAGGCTGCTGCTGCTCGAGGCCACACCGAGATTGTCCGCATCCTTCTTGAAAAGGGTGCTGACATGAATGCAGCAGGGGGATACCATGGGAGCTCATTGCAGGCTGCTATTGCTGGAGGCCACACAGAGATTGCCTGCATCCTTCTTGAAAAGGGTGCCGATGTCAATGCAGCAGGGGAAATGCCAGGGAGCTCATTGCACGCTGCTGCTGCTGGAGGCCACACAGAGATTGTCTGCATCCTTCTTGAAAAGGGTGCTGATGTCAATGCAGCAGGGGGCTACTACGGGAGCTCATTGCAGGCTGCTGCTGCTCAAGGCCACACAGAGATTGTCCGCATCCTTCTTGAAAAGGGTGCCGATGTCAATGCAGCAAAGGGAGACTATGGGAGCTCATTGCAGCTTGCTTCTGCTCAAGGCCACACAGAGATTGTCTGCATCCTTCTTGAAAATGGTGCCAGGTTTCCAGTCCCAGTTGAAAAAGAAAGAGATGCACCGTAGTGAGTCTGATTGTAAAATTTTCTATTGGTCGCTGACGTCAATGCAGCAGAGGGAGACTATGGGAGCTCATTGCAGGCTGCTGCTGCTGGAGCCCAAAAAGAGGTTGATTACATCCTTGAACAGGGTGCCAGTGTGATACCACATTTGTGTTAATCAATTAAACCTCCAAAACTCTGCCATAAACCGGTTCAAATGTTCCCAAAATACAGTGCTACGTGTCACGGAACATCGTCATTGCAGAATTCTCGAAAACGTATCAAAACGAGACAAGAGGTTCAGAAGCTTAAATTCCACTTCTGTGATTCAACACCATCACCCCGAAAAGGGCAAATATTGATCACACATGAATCACGTCGGCACTTGTTGGTCAAATCAACAATAAATCAACAACTAGCTTGATCGTTTCACCCCTTTATCTCGGGTCCAGAAAATATATCAAATACCCAGGGAATTCACATGCTATCCTCCAATCACATTTGTTCAAGAAAATTGACCATGCGGTACTTTTTGTGCAATTGGATTTCCACCGCTCAGATGATCATGGACCTCAAACCAGCTCAGCGGTACATTTCCAGCAAACCAATAGCAAAACTCCCTCGGCACAAGAACCATGCGGTTTGCCAATATTGCATTTAATTGTGTGCTTCTCCCAATTGTTGGTTGCCTTATTTGTATTTGTATCGTAACCATTTCGATCGGTTTCAAGTCTCTTATATCAAATTCCCTTATCTCCTTATCATTTCCACTTCCCTATAAATACAGCCCTGAATGTAAAAACATACGTCGCACTTTTATCCCCCGTATTTTGCCTGCAGAATACTACCGAGTGTTGCCAAAACTTATCGTCTCTCAGAACACTGAACTATTGTCTCGAAACCTCTCTTAACAAGGCCTCCTTGTTGCTAAACTCGCCCTCTGGTCTTCAGAAGACCTACTGCCTCAATCATATCGAACCTATCGGAATTACTGACCTTCTTATCGTTTACAGCCTACGTCCAGGACATCTCGACTTTGACGGAACACGAGGTTCCTCAGGATATTTCGCATATTTCTTCGCCACTCCCAAAAGACACTTGGGATTCTTCGTTGTTGGAAAGTTTATCGACACTCGCGATCTTTGCAAGAGTTGATCGAATTCCTCACTCATTCGTGTATTGTGATAAACGATACATCTAATCGATACACGAAGTAAAACAATTTACGCCGTCACACCAGGTTTCCAGTTGCAGTGAAAAATGAAACAGATGCACAGTAGTGAGTCTGATTGTAAATTTTTTATAGGCCCCTCACATACCCCTCTGGATGTTTCCTGTGCAACCTCAGAACTAGTTAGTTGGGAAGCAACCCAATGACAAGCATGATATTACAGTATATATTGGGGCAATTGCCTTTCACTGTGCTCAAACCTCTGTAATAATGATTGGTGTTTCGCAGTGCTCCTTCTTTGAATATGTGACCAAGAAGCACCTCTGTTATATCTTCTCGCAATAAATTTCAGTTGAGGAGAGCATCCCTGAGAGCATGAGTTGAGTCTAAACCTGAGGTTAGTATGAAAGTCTTTATTATTTCACACACACACATATGTGAATTCTCACACACATATATAAATTCTAACACAACTTCGGGAGCCTCACACACAACGTCTCATTCTAACACAGCTTAACTGATTGTCACACAACTTCATAATTTCGGCAAAGTTTCAATTACAGTGGAAGTAGTGGGACAAGCTGGCCACGTGGCAAAAGGCCAACTTGAAACAAACATTGAACAATTCAATTTCCACGACTGGGTGAACACCGTCACTCCTTCGAATCTCAATATATTGCCAGCAGTTTCTAGCATCAGTGCTCACTGCTCTCTTGATGGACGGGAGGATTTTTTCTCTGAAGAAAATTGTTTAAATGTGTTCAACGCAATTCTCCCTGTCCTCACGCTCCTCGTCTTGCAGGAACTATCTTTCAAATCTATGGAATACCAGTCGTTCCCTATGTACTGGCCCCACAGTGAATTCCTCGCGATCTCAGCACGTTCTGCCTTTGACTGCCATCTTCACACCCTTCGCCTGACCCATGTCGTTATCACGGAGTTGGAACTACTCGAGAGTTTATCTGTACTTCCTTTGCTGCAGCGGCTAGAGATCACGGATCACCACTTCTCCAGTGATGGGCTACGCGCCAACCAGCACCTCATCATGAGCAGCCTTTTTGCGATTCTCACTCGGACGCCCGATTCCTCTTCCCTCGTTCATGACCTTCGCTACCTCTCCTGTTGGTCGCTACTCCAATTCGACGTCATGGACTATCTGGACTTCCTCCTTTCACGGCTGCAGGATGTTTCCTTCAAAGCCGAACTCCGGTCGCTCCCGGGGTGTCACCGAGCACTGGACCCGAGTTTTTTCGGCCATCTTCGGGAGCTCCGTGTGCAAAAGAAACTAGTTTTCTCTTTTTACGATTCTTTCAAAATCTGTGAGATGGACGGATGAGGTGTGTGCATCCCATTTCCTCGGAACTCGGACTCATCACATCTAGAACAGCGATGACCACTGCCAGGCATACCAGGCTGAGCTAAATTGTCAACATCTATATGGCACATATACTGTATAATGATTAAAAAACTTGACACCTTTGAAAAATCGTTAGAAATGACACTACTTTGACCAAAGGTTGGACAAAATACACAGGTCGAGATTATGTGTTTCAAGAAAAATGACACAGCTAGTATTTGAGTGCTGGAAAATGCACAACTAACTTAGACATCTCAAACACACCACTGATCTAAGGCATGTCACGAGTGCGGTCACCCGCGAGTCATCGCGGGTTGACCCGTGAAAATACTCGTGGGAAACCCGACTCGCGAGTTCAAGTACCCGTGGCAACGGGTTGTCACGGCTCATGAAAGGTGTCTGGGGAGGGCTATGTCCGAAAAAGGACATAAGACATGGGCACAGTGCACGTGATCATCGAAGGGGTCGCTGGTTCGATTCCTGGCGTTGCATTTCTTTTTCACTCCAATGATTTGGAATTCCTCGAACTCGCGACTTGGGCTGAATTGGAAAAGCATTGGTGGTAAACAGGTCCTTGTGGAAGAGAGAGTGTTCTGTGTCCCCAGAGCAGTGATTTTTATTAGTTCTTGCTCTATTTGATCTAAATTTCAGGGGCATGCATGCATTGTCCACACACATGCCCTAAACACAACTTTTTCCCCAAGATCTGAGTCTAATACATGAATGCTATACTAAATAAATAAGCCAGGCTAATCATCCAAAGGGAAACAGAGAACAGCAGCGATACCTCTACTGTTTTGGAGGCTAAAAATGGATGAAAAGTAACTGCTGCAGTGATTCTCTGTTGCCATTATTGTGCCTTGTTATCTCCAATCTTTCAACAGTGGGCAACCCGAGGACTCCTTTTTTATCTGTTTATTTAGGTCGTCGAGGAACAATAGAAAATTAACTAATGTTTGATTGATGTGCAATTCAACAGAGAGAGAAGAAAAATCAGAAAAGGCACAGAGCAAAGTGCACATTTTTCTGGCCATTTTAAACTCTGATGGGAGCAAAGACTGGGGTTGAGTGAAAAAAGGTAAAATATCGATGCACGCGAGAATCGAACCCGTTGCAACCGGTGGCATGTTATTGGGATGAAGCCGAGAGGCCGAGATCAATCTTGAATTCGATTGGCTGGGACATAGGTATTTACCTCCGAGGGGACATAGGTCTTGAAATCACTGATCTGCCAAAATCGGACATAGAATTCAAGATAAATCAAGATGCTGAAAGCTGTATACTGAATGCTATAGTAAGTTTTGAACTGAAATTGTCGGGTAAATGAATCTCAATTGTACCCTGAATCTCTCTCTCTTTTCCTCCCTTTCTCTCTCTTTTTGCAACTTGAAAAACTTGAATTCCCCCGTCTCTCCCCGGACATAGTACATGAGCCGTTGTCACGGATCTGAGTAGCAATTTTTTGGGAAGGGGGTCACAAGGGGGTCATACTCATGATTTTCAAAGTGGTTTCAAACATCAATTTAAGCTGAAAAATGGCAAAAGAATAACAATACTCATGAGTTGATCTGTGAGAAACCCGTGACCCACGGGTCAAGTACTCGTGAATGCGAGTTTGCCACGGATCCGAGTAGGGCCTTGGATGTTGCAGGTACCCGCAGTCACGGATCCGGGTCACCCGCGGGTTAACTCGTGTCGAGCCTTACACTGATCTACGGCACATTCACAGACCATTACAGGACCCCGGATTATAGCCTCAGAGGGTAGCCCCCGTGCCGGACAAAATTTTGAGATTTTGGGTCCGAAACCCAGGTCCTGGACGGACAAAAATGAGGGGTCCGGGGCGGAAAGGCTAGGTCCTGTCCGGACAAAATCCGCGGGTTGGCCGAGTTTTTGACAGAGAATTTCGCCTGCAAGTCAGCTTGAAATGGCTTTTTCTTCTGGGTACCGCGTTAAAAGGCATACCTGCATCGAATATGACGCGAAAAATCGATCAAACAGGGTTACGGACGAAAATTTCAGATTTTTATGCCATGGGAACAGAAAATTACCTTTTTTGGACCCCTCGGCTAGATCCGTGCCGGACAAAAAACGACCAAATCTCTCGAAATTTGTCCGGACAAAAATGGGCCGATCGGCCCATGTCGGGCCCTAGCCTCCAAAGGTATAATCAGGGGTCCTACCATTACCCTCTCGACCGAATCTGTGATGAATCATCAATCTCCGTAAATGCTGATCCGGGAATCGGTTCAAGAAAGATGTGTCCTGATCTTTGCAGCCGATAGATGTAGCTACACTGTACACAACTGCTGTATACCCCTACTAACTAGGCATGGTTTTTGAAGTTTAAAGCTCAACGAGCCAACCACAGTTCGAGCCCTCGTTAGTCTTTATCCAGGGTCATGGGGCATATGTAATGATATCTGGACCCTTTTCATCATGTGATACTCCTGAGGGCCCAGGGGCCAAGAAAAAAAAATGTTCCGCGAAAAGATCCCAAGTCCAAGTTGTGTGTTTTGGAAGACATTGAGGGTTGGGAACAATTTGCATCGTTTGTGACTCCGGCATGTGTTGGGTCATTTGCCACATGGAGCCAGGTCATGTGTAAATTACCTTGCCTACCAAAGTGACACCTATTTTTTCTCGCTGACCTAAGATGCACATTTTTTGGATAAATCTATTTGGCAACCCCAATGCCGGCAGTACCCCGGGTGCCAAATAGACAAGTTCTAAAAATGTGGTAAAAAATGTGGATAAATCTATTTGGCACCCCGGGGTGCCAAAAGTACCCCAGGTGCTGCTATTTGGCACCCCCGTGATTACATAAAAGTTTGCTTATCTACATCTGATGGCGCTGATGGCGGGGCGGGCGGGATGGAGCGGGAAAGGTTCGGGATGTTCCTGACAGACTAATATGGCCCCGATAATTCTGAGAAAAATATCACCATTAGGGGGACGTAAGGACCTACCATCTGGAATTTTTTCCCGTTTATCGGTCAGAAATTGGATGAATTTTTGCGGTTTTCGTCCTCAGAAACCCTAGAAACTCTGAAGTAAAGATCACAAAACGGTTGAAAAAAATTGAAAGGACATGTGAATGTGAATGGGCGGCGATGGGCTCTGGTTAGATCAATTTGACTATTTTTTTCCGTCAAAATCCTTCGGAAACGAATAAAAAACAGTGGTCAAAGAGTTGAGAATCTCTTATCAATGTAGTGTTATCTTATCTTATGATCTCTGGAGGGGGTGCTGAATAGAAGGATAATTCTATTTGGCAACCCCCGTTATTTGGCAACCCGGGGTTGCCACTATATGGCAACCCTATGATTTCTAAGCGATCAGCTGAGGGCGCCCCATGGCGCTTGATGGCACTGATGGCGGGCGAGGCGGGAGACATTCGGGATGCTCCTGATGCCTCTCAATACCTTAGATAATCCCCAAAAAAATTGGCTACATTCATAAGTACATACCATATGTCTCACAATTTTTATGAGAGCAATGTTGTGCTCAATTCATCAAATTATTGTAGTTTACGCCATTTTGCTCAGAAAACCTGAGAAAAATCATGAAAACGGACCCAAAAAAAACGCCGAAAAACTCAGGCACATGGAAGTATAGTTAGGGGAGCTTCCCCCACTCGAATTAGTGGTCTGAACTCTCCAGAAGGGCGAAAATGTAAAAGAAACGGCGGTCAAAGCGGATTTTCGTGATTATCTCGCTTATCTTATCGCCCACGTGGGGGTTGCCAAATAGAACAATGTTATATGGCAACCCCCGTACATCTGGCACGGGGGTTGCCAAATAGAATTATCCCATTTTTAGCATAATTATTATACACTATATGGCCCATACATCTACACGTCAAGCCTCGGCTGTCTCTCTTCTAATAATTACCGTCGATAGTTGCAGTGCCACTTCCATGTGATCTTTTGTATCGTAGATCACATTTTGTCCATTCTCTCAAACTGCTGCATTGCGAATCCGCTCAACCTTCAGTGATCTCGTGTTGCCCGCCGAAGTCGCATCTGACTTGCTCTGGATTCGACGTCCAATGCCGAAAATCTACACAACGCTATGGCCTTTCCTGAATCCTGAGACGCGTTTAATCCGAAAGCGGTTCATAGCTCAAAGACAACTTGCGCGACATCAGCATCTTATTACTGGTATCACATTATCTGGATTTAAATTAGAATTTCGAGCGCACCAGCCTGAGGAAGACTGGGAGATTGAGTAACTCACACCCACCTCGACATCAAGTTCATGATCTTTACCCTCAATCCAGCGCCTCGACTCACTCGAAAGGCACCCGCATCAATCGACCAAAAAACTTTCACCTTGATTTGAAGTATTCACATCGAAAAACATGAGTATAAAAGCACGTTATGCAGCTTCACGAGTCTGACAGCAATCCATCGCCTCGGCTTTGTTCTTCTCTTTCTCTGTTGATTGTACACAGGAACGCGACTTGATTCTTTCTTCATTCTTCTTTGGAAGGAGCGGCGACGGACTCGGAACGTGACGGGCGGCAAAGGGACAGATCGAGGGCCATAACTGTCCGATACACATCCTCTGAAGATGGACGACGACTAGAAAGAGAATGCGCTCACACTGCCCAAAATAAAAGGTGTGCGCGGGGTTGATGCCCGTGGAGACTGTGACGTGCACAAGGAAAGAATAAGTACGAGTAAACATCCCCCGCCACATTGGAAGATGAATTCAAGCGATATACGGAAGAATGAATGAACGGAATGAAGGCGGGAAAGAAGGAACGACGGAGGGGACGAAACAAGGAAGGGGAAGGGCGAGGAACAGATGGAGTCGCTGCAGGTGAGGGCCTCGCCGCCCACGCACTGCTTCGGCGTGCGTTTCCTCGGTGTGAGCGGCGTGGGGTCTTGGAATTGCTAGTATTCCGTCGCACTATTTTTTATACAAGTTGTCAATTAATTGTGGGAGAGGATGAACGCGGGAGGGTGAGGGACGGGAACGCACAAGTGTTCGTATTTCCAGATACGAGGCACCATTGTCGGGACGCCGTCTAAAGTAGCGCAAACGGAAAGGCGGTCAGGGACACACACGGACGACGCCGAGAAGAGTGTGACTTGCCGAAGGTGTGCACCGCTGCGGCGGAGGAAAGATTAGAACGTGAGTTCGATAAGATCAAAGTCGACGCACTCCGGAGGATATTCTCGATGCCGATCGCGTCTTCCACGAAGCGCGCGAATTTGGCGTCGGACACACGGACTTGCCTGTGTGGGCTGCTCAGCATGCCGTGTGAAAGAGAGAGTGCATGAACACTGCGGTAACGAATGTGTAGAGCTTGATCGTCGCCTCGGGGAGTGCGATTTTGAGCGAGGGCGCGGCAAGGGACGCGATGGCGCCACCTGAGCTGTGGCCGTGAGGCATGCACTAAGTTCGGATCCGGAGCGCGCGAGAGGAGGGGAGGAGGATGGATACCTGTAAAAGCAATACGGTACGTCGGGTAGTTGATGCGCTCCGCCTTGACGATAGAGAGGTGAGACGAACGGGGTGAGGAGGACGAGGGCGTCTGTCGGCGTGGGCGCGAGTTTGGGTTTGGATTTAATGAAAGGAAGGAGGAAGTAGACGTAGACGTACCGAACACGGCGTCTTTCAAGCTGAAAGTACCGCGGAACACGACGATTTCCTCGTGGTTGGAAGCGCGCGCGAATCGCGATGAACCCTTGGGCGTTTCCAAGTGGAAACTAGGCGTGCGGTGCGGTGAGCTGAGCTGTGCGCAGAGAAGAAAGAAAGGCGGACAGACAGAGCAAACGAGCGTGCTGCCAACGGGGCTTGGGCAAAAGAACTGTACGCAGCCGATGCGTACTTGGTGTAAAGAACGAAGTCGTCGTGAAGAGCGGAGGAAATCTCGCGAGGAGAGAGCACGGGGGACGCGAACAATAATCTATATATCCCGGAGACGCAGAGCCGGAGAGCGGGGCGGAATGAAGCCCGGGCAGCACTGGGCAAATTGAAAAAAAAAGGGCATGAGTGCTGGTGCAAAGCAGAGTGAGTCACACGATTACGCGCCGAATGATCCGATGATACCATCATACCCAACCGCAAGCCGAATGGTCCATTAGAGCATATTTGCAGCGCCCAAAATCCACGTCCAGATTTCTGCGATCACCCATCACTTTTAGCCGGCGGATGTGATGATGTGACCTCCATCTATATTTCTCAGTCTCAAATCCCTCGAATATTCGATTGTGAGGCCATAAAAGTGGAGGAGTACGTCAGGAATTTATCTGTGCGTCTGCGGTGAAAAAACGGGTCTTCCGGGACGCATATTGCGACTTTTGGGTGACATCGTAGGTCAATGTTTCTATTTTGGGTGTCACCACTTTTGAGCGATCACTCATCACTTTTGGGATCAAAAGGCCCGCTTAGAAGTTTTTGGGGGGTGCAAATATGCTCTATTTTCTCGCTTCAAGTTCATCCCAGACATAATCGTTTCTTAATTCATGCGGGAGACCAAACAGATATATCGAATCCGGAATAGGCGGGTTCAAGTCTCCGAAACTTAATTTGTACACCACTTGGCAGTGGAGCACCTCTGCAGTTGACTCACGGAGATGATTCTCCGGGGCGGGAAGTGCGTGGACCCCAAGTGAACCCTGGGGCCTGGATTAGAGTAGAGTAGAGTCCGGTACTCACAACATCCGAGGTACGAGTACTAGAATTTTCTTTTTGTAGCATATTTTTAACCTGAGACTACATATGTACTGTAGGATGTTACTTACTTGCGCAGACTTCAGCATACATATGGGCACACTGTAACTGTCCTAATTGGCCCCGGAATTCCCGGCGGCAAGTTTTTAATAATAGGCAGGAGGGATAGTTATCGAAGATCCGCCGGAATGACAACCTCGGGCCTCCGAAATTTGTACACGAACCAGTGCCCAACGCTGGAGCAAGTTGGCCCATGAAAATGAGTGGTCAGAGTGGGGTATGGTACTTACAACATATGAGGTACGAGTGATTATCTGTTGTAGCGTTTTTTTATAAGAGACTACGCACCAGGGTATGTACACAGACCTCGACATACAGACGCACTGTACTGTTTTAATTGGCACCGGAATTCCCGGCGGCAAGTTTTAATAATGGATAGGAAGATCCGGAGCGACAACCTCGGGTCTCCGAAATTTGTACACGAACCAGTGCTAAACGCTGGAGTAGTCCTCCGCGACGAGAAGTAAGTTGGCATAGAAATGAATGGGGTATGGTATTTACAACATACGTGGTACGAGTTTTAGATGAGATTGATGTAGAGTCAGACCTATGTGTAATGGATGTACCTGGGCAGTCAGTGTGCGGCATCGCGACGCCGCCGATGCCGGGAGTTCCACATCGTGCTGACGGGGTCGGAAAAGTTTTACAATGGCGATTTGAATATCGGTCACCATGCATGGCACATCCCAAGAATAAATAAAATGTGTGGGGAGCGCATTACATGCGGTGATCCGAGGTTGCTTGCTCTACGTATGATTGAAAAAAAAAATCATTCCAATGAGTGCTGCAGACTAGAGAATTAGTAAGGGGAAGAACTTAGTAAGCCAAAGTCGAACCTCAGGTCATGCTCGTGTCGTAATCACAAAGTTCAACTATAAGAGCAGAGGCCTTCGATCCTTGGATCAACAACATTCCTACCCAATTCCCACCACAACTCCCAACGAAATAAATGGCCATCCTGAAACTGTACGGCCATCCACAGTCGACCTGCACGCGCCGCGTCGCGACCACCCTGCACGAGCTCAAGGTCCCCTTCGAGCTCATCGTGGTCGACGTGGCCAACGGCGAGCAAAAGAGCGCCGCCTACCTCGAGAAGCAGCCCTTTGGTCAGATTCCGTACATCGTAAGTACAGTACAGTAGAGTCGCTCGTATGGAATACTGTCATATGGAATAAATGTCATATGGAATCACTTTTGGGCCCATCCCCCGTCGGGATAAGGAAATATTCCATGAATCGCCATCTGGAATACGGAATACCCGGGCGAGGCCGATATTCCATTGAGCAGGTCGCCCGAAACAGTAATTGTGGTTGGGCAAGCCATATTTGGTAACATATCAGAGGGTGGCATCACATTATTCTGTTTCTATATATTCACAGTACACAACAGAATCGATTCTGAACTCTTCCCACTCACTATGACCATTATCAAACCTCAAAAATCTCGCACCATCCGAGCCCGAGACAAAAATCCTCCCTCACCCTCAAAGTCGTGTGCCAAACCTGGTCCAAAACCAAAAAATGGACCACGCACTGCTGCTCGTTTTGACAGGGACGAACGACGTCAGGACCTCACATACCACGACTGGATCCAGGTCTTCGATTATATGGAGGACCATGACCATAACCTCTCCCAGAAACAAGTTGTTGCCTACTTCGCCACACGCCCGGACATCGAGGGTGGCAAGCTCTTCTTTACTCAATCTGCCCTGTCGAAAAAGCTGCAGAAAAAGGCTGAGATTCGCAGCCTGGTGGCCGAAGACACCAACGCACTGTCTATGAAGCGCGCTCGGGTCGTGACTTGCCCGGAAGTCGATGCGGCGTTGGCGCTTTGGGCACGCGACATGGAGCAAAAAAAGCGTACAGTGACAGGCCCAATGTTGATTGAGAAGCGCAAGCGATTCGAGGAAGCATTGAATATTCCGGAGGAGCGTCGTTTGACGGGCACTGGGTGGCTTGATTCGTTCAAGAAAGCGTCAGTGTCTTTAACTTTTTTTTCAATGTGCTGAAGCTCACAATTTATTCAGAAATAATCTCCGCGAGCGCAGGCGACACGGCGAAGCAGGCTCAGTCGATCTAGAGGCTGTCGAAGCTGAGAAGAAACGCATGAAGAAGATCCTGGCTCATTACGAACCTGAGGATCGCTGGAATGCCGATGAGACCAGCTTCTTCCCTTCTGCCCCACCGGATCGAACACTGTGCGCTGCACCAGTTGCTGGCGAAAAGCAAGACAAATTCCGCCTGTCCGTTCTGGTGGCATGCAATTCGACGGGTACGGAGAAGGAGGATTTGATGTTCATCGGGCGCTATCAAAAGCCTCGGCCATTCCATCAGGAAAACCCGGATTTGATAATTGGCAACCAATTGGACCCAATTGGCACCAATTAGATATTTGATGATAATCAGAGACATTTGAAGCTAATTCTCAGGGAATATGATTTTTTTTACATGGAAGGGGCCCAGGGACTGTTACAAGATCATAGAACCTGGTCCCAGCTTTGCTCTCTCGGAAACATGCTGCACTGGTGAATGTGCTACAAGATTCATGTTGCTCAAGTCCGGAATCAAAGCCGGCCCTAAAGTGACAGACAGTGACAGCCCGTCAACTGCCCATCAATGTCCACGTAACCGCGACACGTGAACGCGAAAAGTGGTTCGTTTTGATGGGGCAGTAAACAACGGTAAATCCCTCTCTTCCTTTTCCCCCACCTTCCCTCCCTTCATTTTGCTGTTCTCGCTCGTCTCACCCCTCCATCATTGGCCGCAGGACTCGGTGGTGCTTCGACACAGAGTCACCAAGCTGATAGCTTGTTTAGGGTGAGTTTCTCTTGTTCCATATCACTGTGGCTAACTTTCTGCCGGGTATTCTCACCCAGTGCGCTCCCCGATCCCGATCCCGCCCCCGAGATGTTCTAGAACAGGCCGAGGACGATGGGTATGTGTTGAAGGTACGCCCATTCCACCCTCCAACTTCCGCCTTGCTCTAACGGCCACTACGTGGCGTGCCGCTGGCAGTGGCTTTAGTATCGATATTGGTACCCAGCCAATGCCCCTTGTCTGGTGTGTCATTTTACTCCCTCTCTCAAGCTGTTGCTGAATCATCTGTCTGTTAGACTGGTGGTGCCTGAAATTCATCTTGCCCACCATTGCCGCACGCACCGTGACTCCGCTACGTCGACGTGTCCATACGTATGTACTGCTCAACGACCTTTGTTTGCCGGCGTTGACTTGTCCTTTAGCATTCATGCCGTATCTCATGCTGTGGTATGTCCATTTATTTCCTCTCGTCATTTCACTTGATTGACGTGACACATAGGACCTTTGTTTGCTATCAACTAGTCGACTGATGTATACAAGTCACTAGTGGTACGTGTGTAATACAATGCCTACATCTTTACTGAAACCTCTTTCATAGTTTTGCTTCGCGCTGCTTGTCCTGTCCTGTTCTGTGTATCATATGAGATCATATACGGCATAGATTATATACATTAGATAGCAAAATGTATCAGTTGCTAGTTTTGTTGAATATAATGGATCTTTCTCTATTCAATCGTGCAATAAGAATCTGACAATTCCTGCCCACAACTCTCACAAGGCCTCACATTCACTGATAATTGTTGCCAATTGGCACCAATTGGCGCCAATTTACGGGGACATAACTAATTGGATAATCGGAGATAATTGGTGACATTTGACAAATTGGCGCCAATTGGGACCATTTGGGAGTTTCGGGTTTTCCTGATGTCAAGGGTAAAAACCCCGCTCGCATGCGGCCCTCGTTGTATTATCGCGCCAACAAGAAAGCCTGGATGACAGCTGTCTTGTTTGAGGAGTACGTATCCTCAGCTTGTTTTTTACGTCCCGAAAAATGCTGATTGACTTACGCAGATGGCTCCGTAAGTTCGACCGCAAGATGCGACGCCAGAAGCGCTTCATCGTTCTTACCGTCGACAATTTCTCTGGGCACAGGTTAGCCTACAAGCCCACAAATATTCGTGTGGAGTTCTTCGAACCGAATCTCACCCCGTTCGTTCAACCATGCGATGCAGGGATCATCCGCTGCCTGAAGGCCCACTATCGCAGATATCTTGCGTTGCGCGCCCTTGATCTATACGAGATAAACGACCCAAACCCCTTCAAAATCGACATTCTCAGCGCGATGCGGTTCTTGACCAGCGCATGGGACGAGGTGACGCAGTCAACGATTGCAAACTGCTGGAACCACACGCGAATCTGCCCAACAGAAGCTGATATATTGGAGGATGCTAAAAACCTTCGCACCGGATGGACGGTTGTTCTTGCGTTTGCGACGACGCTCGACATGGAATTGTCAAAGGTCGAGGAGCGCCTCGCAACCATTTTCGGACCCCCACGTCCCCAACGACTTGGCGTCGGCACTAGAGGCTGTCGTGGATGCGGAGGAAGACCTTGTGCAAGCTGAAAAGGCAGTTCGGGAGTTGATGCCTGACTTTACTGACTCAGATGAGGAGATGGACATCGATGAAGACTCACCATCCCTGCCATCTATGCTCACAGCCGAAACCAAAGACGTCCGCGCCGGGTGGGACGTTATTCTTGAATTTGCGACAACAAAAATGTCTCTGCCTCAAGCCGAAAAGTGTCTGAAGCAGATTTTCGGGACCGGCTACGTCGCCAGCGATTGGAAGGCTGCTCTCGATGTCGTCATGGACTCGGAAGAAGACTCAGCGATCGCTGAACTGGCCGTTCGAGCACTGATGCCGGATTTCACGAAAGACTTGACTGCTGCGGCTTCAAGTTTGCCCGCCCCCATTGCGAACGACCGACGACTAAAGGAGGCAGAGGGGGCCTTTGCCGATGCCGTCCAGAAGCTCCGCAATGAGCGCTGCCTCCGTGGAGAGGAGGCATCAATCGACGAGCTCCTCAATCCACAGATTGAGCAGGAAGATTTGGATTCAGAGTTCCTGAGATTTGTGGAGGACGACGAAGGAACACGGGAGATTCTGGAATATCTCAAACGTTGTGACAGTGAGGAGGAGGAAGAAGATCCCCAGGAGCCAGAATTCAAGTTCAGCAAGAACGAGGCATTGAATGCGGTCGCTTTTCTCCAGAAGGTTGCGCATCATCGGCCGGATTTGGACGTGGCTCTCCCACTTGCTGGTCATCTTAACAAATTTCGCTCTGCACTCATGCAGGAAGTGGAGGAATCGAAGGTTCAGACAAGTATTACATCCTTCTTCAAGTAGACACCGAATATTTCCCATAAAATAATTTTTTATTCAAGTTATGTGCTCTGGAATAACCGTCATATGGAATACCCTGAGGGCCCTTCCCGACGGTATTCCATACGAGCGACTCTACTGTATCGTCCTCCCCGTATTCGCTCACCTTCCTGAATCCCGACATATAAATTCCGATAATAGGACGACGACGGCTTCATCTTGTACGAGACGCGCGCCATCTGCCGGTACATCGCGGCCAAGCACCCCGCCTCGGGCCTGATCCCGAGCGCGAGTGATCCCAAGGCGCACGCGCTCTTCGAGCAGGCCGCGTCCGTGGAGCTCACGAACTTCGACCCCAGCGCGAGCAAGCTCGGGCTCGAGACCGTCATGAAAGCGTGCGCACTGCGCCAATTGCGGTCGTTGTCATCGTCACGACTGACTGACTGACCGCTCACAGGAAACGCGGAGTCCCCGCGGATGCGGCGGTGGTGGAAAAGGAGCTCGCAGCGCTCGACAAGAACCTCGATAGATACGATCGGATCCTGGCAAAGCAGCGCTACGTCGCGGGCGATGTACGTCCTTTATTTGCAAGCATGTGTGTGCGTGTAAGGCTTGGGCTCAGATGCGCTTATTAGACACTCACCCTGGTCGACCTCTTCCACCTCCCGTACGCCCCGTACGTGGCACTCGGCGGGAGCGACCTCATGACCAGGAAACCCAACGTGGCCCGGTAGGTGTCGGAATTCTCCATGAGAAATCTATAATGACCGGCGATGGTACAAGGAGCTCGTTGCGCGCCCGTCGTGGATCGCGTACCAAGATGGTGTTAGGACTACCACCGCGTATTGAGAATAAGGATGATCTTGTGCTTATGAATTGTCCTATGCAGTGCATGCTCATATTACTACCGCCTCGTCAAATTGATGGTGTCCATACCTCATGGAAAGAAAGCTCGAGTGCCTATCAAATATTGTCGTCCTATCAGAATCGTCCAAACCTATTAATACATGGTAGAGTATTTCATGGGCCAACTTACTTCTCGTCGCGGAGAACTCCGGATATGCTCCAACCGCCAGCACTCGTTCGTGTACAATTTTCGTTCGGAGCCCCGAGGATGCTGTCCGGCGGATCTTGGATAACCATCCCTCCTGCCTATTATTAAAACGTGCCGACGGGAACTCCGGGGCTAGTTAGAACAGTTACAGACTTACCGTGCGCCCACATGCCGAAGTCTGCATAAGTAACATCCTACCGTACATATGTGGTCTCAAGTTAAAAATATGCAGCGAACGATTTAACAATGCGTGAATGAACCGCATGTTGTGAACCTGGGCCGAAAAGACTCCAGAGATAAAACAACTTGGATGGAAAGTGGGCCACATACCAACTGGGCAACCGAAGGAAGAGAGCATTGGACTAGCCCGGATGGGCTCGTCAGGTCGGTACGGGGTCGCAGGCGTACGGATAGCGGTGGCTAGGGACAAGCCGTGATGACTACGTAAGGACGCTACTGCCAAACAGGACCACTGTGATACCTCCGAGGAGGACACTGCTCCAGCATGCGAACTATTGGGAGTGGTCAGTCAAGAAAAGCAAGGACAGGTGAGTAGGCATGTATCGAAGCAAAGGTCTCGAAGAAGATGAATATAAATGTAACAGACAAACGTACCATGACCGGACTTTGGAAACGTTAAATAGTCCAAGGCTGTAAGTCCGAGATCAATATGTAGAATGCTGACTCTCGAGTCCGAGTCCGAGTCAAGTCGAATGTATCTGCAAGTAATCCGCAGGTCAGTACACGACACTTGAACAATAAGCTCGAGGGAGTACTTACCTGCGAGTTCGAAGGAATCCAGCAGAATCCGAGCCAAACATGACAGCTGACTGACTTCAAATCTATGCATCGTGAGTTAGCAAGTGTGAATTCAAACGGCAAGTCAAGGGTCAAAACTTAGCACACCGTTTCAACCACGAGGTAGCGGAGACTCTGCGAGGCTCCAAACCAACGCTGCCTGCACCAAGTCGGTCAATAACAGGATATCGAATAGATAGAACGGGGGTTGATACACTACCTAGTTTCGCACCGGTCCGAGTCGACGATGATGCCGCTTCAAGAGGCAGAGACCCAGGAGAAGACCATGAGAATCTGAGATGAAGGGAGGAGTGAGGTCGAGGTTGTAATGGTAGTAATGGTCATTCCGCAGGTAAGCATGAAGAGATCAAGTCCACGATGTATCTGGACGCGGGTTGTGAGCCAGTGATAGAAGAGGTAGTGTAGTGGACATACCTGGAATTTATTTCTCGAAAAATTGTACCATTCCCCGCGTTGGTCCAAGTTGAAGATAGTCTCGGCGTCCAATGAAGTCTGTATGAACGGGCTAGGATATTTCGCCGCGTCCGCCGCATACGCGCCGCGTCACTGCCGCGTCAGCCGCGTACACCGCCGCGTCCTTCCACATGACCGCCGCGTCCTTCCACACGACCGCCGCATCCTTCCACATGTCCGCCGCGTCCCGTCTTAGGACTCCAACTTCGATGCCGCGCACCACCGCTGTCCACATAACTACCAACAGACAAGTCCAGTTTACCCTTGCTGTTACACAACCAGCTCAACCACCATACTAGCAACAATGTTTGGCCGTTGCCGCTGTACTGCCAGATGCCAGTAGATTTTAACTGGCACTAGGAGTCACTGCTCAGACCTCCACTCCCGTCGTTGAGTTGAGCTCTATGGATGGCGCCGCGTTTGTTGTTCCGCGCCGATCTGACCATTGAAGCCACCCAAGCTGACAAACACCTCCTAGAATATGTAAACAGATCAGATAGTCCTGTACACCTGACCCATAGATTGAAATCCGCCACCGTAGGCCCTCAACGTTGTTCGCGATCAGATTGTGTGCACCGCCACTTGTTCGAACGCAAGAAATGAATCGACAGTGACTCCCAGAATGGGGTTTCAGGAAACATGTCCTGGGGCTATGTATGGCCTAAACCTGCTCAAATATCCGACCCAAAACCCACAGATCACGTCGTATGTGAAGATTTTTGATGTTCAATGCAAACACAAGATACAGAAATTTGCGGTTTCCGCGAAGATCCTCACTTCATTTTGATCAAATTCTTGTGTAGTATCATCATATTGATCAGTAAGCCCTCATTGAATGTTCCAAATGTGCGACAGATCGGGACTTTTAGAGCTAAAAATTGGTGTGGCGGAAGACATTGTGTTGGTAATCTACCGAGTGTACAATGTGGGTTGAAATATGGAGTGTGAGAGATGTGCGGCGCGACGTGGCGAAGTGCACAGCGGCGCCGCATCACGATAGCATACCTGAGCGGGCGGGGTCGTGGACGTCTAAAACCTTGTCATTTACGGACTGCCCAACTGAAAATATCTTATTCGATACCGCGACCCCCTCGCTGCAATTTGCACCCTTCTTGGAAATCCGGCGCATGCGAAGGACATTTTACGTTCCAAAGAAGATGTTCTCCGACTCTGAGCGGGACAATCGTGTGGACTGGAAAATGGTGGCCTGGAGTTCAAGTCAGTTTAATATTCACTGCAATTGATAAAGCCCTGATTTTTCCATAGACCATACTCCCTGTTGGAGCTGCACTCTCCCTAGTCATCGTCGCTACAGATAAAACCCAACTGACACAGTTCTCCGGGCAAATCTACCTACCCTGTCTATTTGACGTTAGGGAATATTCCCAAGGTGTTCTGCCGGAAACCATCACAAAATGTGTGTATTCTTCTGGGCTATCTCTCGGTTGACAAGATTTCTCGAAACAGTGCTGGGCCGGGTGTAGCAAGTACGGGACGAATCGTTACTTCCCGATGATTTTTGTAGCTTGGAATTATCGAACTTCCAACTCTATTCAGAAATGAGATTTGTTGCATTGCTCAGAGTATTCGACATGATTGTCGCTTGGCCCGTGCGCATGAGATCCCCGTGAGTCAAAAGGACAACGACCTTCAATGAAATTGGAGGACTTGCACAGACGTATAAATTCTACCAAAACAATCTGCGCTGAAATTGTAGCTATTAAAATTATTTTGTTAGTGCAGATCTCAAAAGGTCAGCCACACTTGAAGTAATCTGAGGGGACCTGAAGTACGGGATCATGACTCAAAAAGCTGGTTGTTTGTATGGTTACAGCTCTTCCTCATTCTCATCTGCTTCAGGATCCAGCTGCTCAAGAATCTATATGAAGTTTGTTTAAGTAACGGCTGCCTCAATGCATAATCCTACTTGAGCACTGATTTGATCAATCACCGTGTCCAGCGGGTGGGGTAAGGCTATTCGCTGGTGAATCTACGTTCGAACACAGATTGAATGAACGGGTGAGAGGAAAAAAGAGACGCACTTGGAAGAATCGAACTCACGACCCAAGGAACGACTGGTCAGAAAACTCAACCTCAATACAAAGAGCACCTGTGCCACGGCGACTTTCTCGTCGTCTTGATTTATTCCTCACCCCGACCGCAACTTCTTCTATTTCTTCTATCTGTATTTTCTTCTATCTTTATCCTTTGGGTTTGCGACTTGATTGCTGTTCGTGTTCATCTTCCGCTCCGCTCCCTTCCGCGACGAATTTTTCTGTTCTCCACTTCTATCCAGCTCTTCCTCCGTATTTCGCATCTACATCTCTACCTTTTCGACTGGATTCTCCTCATGCATACGCATCCTCCCCATCCTTCCGGCCCACGATTTCCTCATCCATTCACTCCGATTCCGATGCCCGTTCTATCCACGGCGACTTTCTCGCCGTCTTGATTTATTCCTCACCCCGACCGCAACTTCTTCTATCTTTATCCTTTGGGTTTGCGACTTGACTGTTATTCGTCTTCATCTTCCGCGACGAATTTTTCTGTTTTCCGCTTCTATCGAGCTCTTCCCTCCGTATTTCGTATCTCCATCTCTACCTTTTCGACTGGATTCTCCTCACGCATACCCTCCCCATCCTTCCGCCCAACGATCCTAACCAAAACCCTTTTTGCCTCGCCCTCCATTCCCACCCATTTATTCCCTTTCCCCTCTACGTATTCTCGCTATCCCTTCCCTTCTTCATTCATTCATCCACTCCGATTCCGATGCGATGCCTATTCTGCCCACGGCGACTTCCTCGCCGTCTTGATTTATTCCTCACCCCGACCGCAACTTCTTCTATGTCTTCTCTCTTTACCCTTTGTACTCATCTCGGCCCGATTGTTCGTGTTCATCCTCCGCTCTGCTCCCTTCCGCGACGAATTTTTCTGTTCTCCGCTTCTATCCTCTCCCCTCCGTATTTCGTATTTACATTTCTACCTTGTCAACTGCAGACGATTCATTCTCTTCATGCATACCCTCCCATTCCCTCATCCTTCCGTCCAATGATCCTAACCAAAATCCTTTTTGCCTCGCCCTCCGTTCCTACGCATTCCCTTTCCCCTCTACGTATTCTCGCTATCCCTTCCCCTTCCCTTCTTCATTCATTCATCCATCCACTCCGATTCCGATGCCACGGCGACTTCCTCGCCGTCTTGATTTATTCCTCACCCCTACTGCAACTTCTATTTCTATTTTTATATTCTTCTATCTTTATCCTTTGGGTTTGCGACTTGATTGTTGTTCGTCTTCATCTTCCGCTCTGCTCTTTCTGTTCTCCGCTTCTATCCTCTTCCCTCCGTATCCACATCTCCGCTTTCATTCCCCACCCCATCCTTCCGTCCAATAATCCTAACCAAACCCCATCTCCCCCTCCAGAAACCCCTCACAGACCTCGCCCGCGCCCTCCGCCTCCTCCCGCGCCTGCGCGCCTTCGCGCTCACAAAAGGGCACCGCTACGTCGACGAGAGCATGCGCGCGAGCGCGCTGCGGGTGTGGCGCGCGCTAGCCCTCCCCGCGTCGTGTGGAAACGCGCCTGCTATGCCGGACCCGGATGTGGAGCTAGAGGAACCGCGCGCGCCGCTGACGCAGGTGAGCATCCGCTGGGCGCGCGCGGCGTGCCGGAATCATCTGAAGCAGGAGGGGACGTACGAGCGCGTTGTCGTGCGCGCGGTGCCTTCCTCCGCTGCCGGGTTTACCTCTCCAACGGCGCTAGCGACGGCGCCGAGCTCGGTGGATGATACACCGCTGAGTCGGGATAGGAATAGGAACGGCGGGAAGGGGGCGGTGTGGCGGCGGGATGTAAGTAACACGGAAAAGGGCCGGGGAAGGGAAAGCGCCGGCGGAGAGAACAAGAACACGCAGGAGGGGAAGCGGGACGCGAGAGACAGGGACAGGGTCGAAGTGGAAGCCTGGGAGCGCGGGCTGCGCGCGGTGGGCGGGGCGTTTGAGAGGCAGTATCGATTCGCGATGCCCGAGTGAGGTGGGTGTAAGTATGTTTGTTTCTTGGATGCGGGATTTGGACTGGGATTTGGATCTTGGGACCTCGGCTCGAGGTAGGAGTTCGGCGCTGATTTGGGATTTCCGGGCGGGCGCGCTGGTTCTCCGCACACATGCACATTAGGGTATCGCTGTCTACTCTGTTTTTTGTAAAACCACTATTTCTCCGTTTGCTTGTAGCTTGTAGCGTTGTTGTAAGTATGTATTTAGTTCTGTAAAAATAAAACCCATTCATCTCCCTCTTTATAAAATTGCGTTGTCTGAAGCCTTCAAACTACGCCAGGAGATCACCGCGGTTTGGCGCCGGAGGACGTGCGACACGTAGACTGACGACGATGGCGACGAGTCTGGGGCTTCGCCACGTTGAAAGGCTTTTGAAATTAAAGGCGCGAACTCTAACCTTTACTAGCAATGGGATGAAAAATAATTTGCCAATCTCTGGCAGCTCTCACTGAGTCTCCGTGGCTCCGTTTCGCAAGAGTCAACGCACTGATTATGGTTCAAGACTCCGCGCCCCCGGCGCGTAAGATTTCAAACTAAGAAGTCGAGACTGATCTTTTCTTTTCGCGTTCGAGAATACCTCTTCGTATTACTGACGCGGGCGGAGTAAATGTCGCTCCCCTTTCAGTTTTACCCAATACGCCAATGGTGGAGGGTTTCCGTACCGAATCTCGAATCCAAAGAACATACTTATGTAATCGGACTTGGAGTGAATTCGGAGAAAGTTGCCGATGAGTAAGGGACTTTGACAGCCTGCACGGAAACTCGGATCGGCACTGTATTTAACCAGAATCACAATACTTTGCCTCTTTCCTCTTGCCCTCATCATGCTCTTCAAGCTCGCGACATCATTACTTGGGAGCATCACTGCCTACTTACTGTACAAGGTGCTCAAAGTCGTCTATGATCACCTCGCACTGGTTGTTCGGCAATTTGAAGGATATCAATGGCGAGGTCCGTTCTTTGCACCTCTGATTCTTGACTACTTCTGACTCATTTCCCTAGCAACATGTCGGCCTCCAGGAAGGCTGGGTCCAAAAATACGGCCGGACGATGAAGATCCATCAATTTCTAGTGAGTCCGACGCGAGTTGATAAGACGGAACGCTTTTGAGGCCTCGGTGACAGGGACTATCCCAACTTTATACCACGGATACCAAGGCACTTCACCACATCATCTGGAATACCGACATCTATCAAAAGCACGAAGGTGCTCGGTTTGCTCTCGGTCGCATTGTTGGACCCGGTGTGTATCCCACTTTGCCTCTTTTCATCTTCAACGCTCATTCATGGTCCCCGAAGGTATACTTGTGGTCGAGGATGCTCAGCATAAACAGCAGGTTGGACTCGTCCGAAGGAAAAATGAACGAGAACTGATGCCAATTTTTTCCAGCGTAAAATCATGGTAATACGGTTCCTTGTCAATCTCGGAAGGCTACTAACCATCTTGGATCAGAACCCGGCATTCGGAGCTCCACAGATCCGTGAGCTGACGAGCATTTTCGTGAACACAGCGATCCAGGTACATCATGACGTTTCTGTCGTATGATCGAGCTGCGAAGATGCCTCCCATAGCTCAGGGATATCTGGGCGGCTCAAGCGGCGAGCAATGGGGGCGTAGCTCGTGTGGATGTCCTCTCTTGGCTCAGTAAAGCAACCTTGGACATTATTGGCTTAGCAGGTATACTCAATCGCGACTGTCGGGCTTGATCAAGCGCTAACGAATATTTCAAGGATTCAACTACCAAATCAATGCGCTCGGGACGCCTGACACCGAAACCCAAGATGAGCTCGCGAAAGCTTTCGAAGACCTTGTGACTGCCGAGACTGAGATCACCTTCAGTAATCTCTTGCAGCACACGTTCCCCCCGTTGCGCCGTCTAGTAAATTTCCTCGTTCTCCGAAACATTTGGTCCTGACGACGACTGGTGTTAGCCCACGGTGGGAGGCAACATCACCCTCAAATCCCAAGCTACCATTACCCGCATTGGAATGAATCATCTGGCGGAAAGCAAACGAGAAATCGCGCAGGATGGAACGTTTGAGACGGGTCGTGGACGTGACCTGCTTACCCTCCTCGTTCGCGCCAATACGTCGAAGGAGATAGCACCCAGCCAGAGATTGTCAGATGAGGATGTGCTCGCCCGTGCGTCGTTCCTTGCACAATATAAATCGACGCTAAATTAGTGCAGAGGTTCCAACGTTCCTTGTTGCCGGGCATGAAACCACGAGGTATGTACACACCCCTGCAATTTCACGTTGATGAATTTGATCTTCTAGCACGGCCCTGACTTGGGCGCTTTTTTCCCTGACACAGAATACGGCCGCCCAGACGCGGTTGAGGGAAGAACTGCTCAGTGTCTCCACGGACCACCCGACCATGGACGAGCTCAATGAGCTGAAATATCTCGATTGTGTCGGTCAGTGGTTACTTTATTGTCATATCTCCGTGTAGACTTGGAGGTATTCCTCAGTGCGCGAGACCCTGCGTTTACACGCCCCAGTCACCCGTTCCGGTGAGATTCTTTGCAACAGTTTTTATTCTGTGTTGGTTAGTAACGAATGCGCGTTAGCCCGGGTCGCCATGCGGGACGATATAATCCCGTTCAGTACACCTTACACAGATATACACGGGACGGTCCACGAAACCCTCAGGTACTTGAGTTTTAGCCACCGGTTGATTTGTCGTTGAGGACAAAACTTGTGTTATTCAGGATCCGCAAGGGACATGCCATTTCGATCCCAATTCTCGCAGTCAATCGTGATGTAAACATCTGGGGCCCAGATGCCATGGAATTTATGTGCGTGTTTCTTTCGATGTGTATCCCATCCACGTTCATACTTCCGGTAGCCCCGAACGCTGGGAATCCGAGACGCCTATATCGAATGCCATCCCGGGTGTCTGGGGCCAAATGCTCACGTTCCTCGGTGGTCCCAAAGGCTGCATCGGATACCGGTTTTCCGTGGTTGAAACCAAGGCTTTGCTCTTCACCCTCGTCCGGGCGTTCGAGTTCGAACTTGCCTTCCCGGTGGAGGATCTCGGCAAGATGTCTTCCTTCATCGTACAGCGCCCTTTTGTCCGCAGCGAGCGGGAGGCTGGGAATCAGTTGCCGTTGCTCGTGAAGCCTGTTGTGCGCTAGTCTCCTCGAGAAGGACAGGCGGAGATTGTGGACGATATAATCTTCGGACTCTCATGATAAGAATTCTCGGTCGATCCACGATCTACCATACCATTCTATTCTGTAATTGTGGTTCGAATCAGTGTTATCTGATCACATCTAATCGAAGCCTCGACAGTCGCGATGGGCAGAGGTCTGCCTGTAAGGTGCCTCCACGCATTGATTATTTTTACGGTCTTTTTGCATAGTCTATGCCGCTTACCGAAGGCAACTGCGTCGCTACAAAAGCTATGATCCACCACGTATAGATTCAGCGTCCGCCTCCGTCTGTTGTATTTCCCCGAGTCAAAACCTCGAGCATCTCTTAGGTGCCTGCACGTTGAACTTGTGAACAACCTGTATCAAATCATCCGGGAACCATTACCTCAGCATTGAACACTTCGGGGCCGCTTCGAGTGGAAACTACACCGTTCTGCAAGCCGGTACCCACACACCTCCATCAGGGAAACCCCCCCCAGATATTTGTTAGTATTTTGAGCTAAAATGTGCACAAATTCCTTCAGTTTCTTGAGTCAAAATATGTTCTCACCCAAATAAATATCAAATTTTGTGCTCAAAGTATCTCCAAGATGTGCAAAATGTTTTGGTGAATGGCACGCCAATTTGTTTAAATATCGCACTCAGAAACACGGATAGATGAAATATAAGCTTGTATTATCATCAAAACTACAGACTACAAGTAGGTAGGTACAGTAACTATCGTCCACTTCAAAATCCACCATGCCAATGGCGGAGAGGGATACGCCGAGAGCCTGGAAAAGGCAATTAGCAGATTATCCAAGTTGCTCGTAACATTACATACATGCCGCTAGCAAAGTCACAAATCTAGAAGGGAGGAAGACATGTCGAGAGCCTGAAATGCAGCTAGCAGATTATCGAAGTTGCCAGTAGGGATTACATACATGCCGTTAGCGACGTCACAGATCTAACAGGCATCCGTGCGGGCCACTCACCGTCGGGTATGTACTCTGTAAGCAGGGTGATGCATAGTGCATTACATACCGCGAGCATGGGGTCTGCGGAACGAGATGATGTTAGCAAGCACGAACTTAGTCGAGGGAAGAACTAATGAGTACGTACCAGAAGATGGTTACATAATTCTCTCACACCTACGCCCCGGCCGTGATGCGACGAAATTGACTTGCGGTGAGCGGAGGGTGTGGGGGCAGGAAAAGGTCCATCTAGGAGTGTTCATCAAAACACAGTAGATACATCAGGACAAACGAGACAGAGAAATGGGTACACACCAGGATAGAAAACGGACAGCGGCCTGCCCTTGACCTGCCAGGTAAAGAAGGTTGTGAAGATCAGACGGCGGGGAATAAATGCGGTGACGCACTGATTTGGTAATCTACGCCGGAGGGCATCACATAGGGCAGCAAGTATGAGTTTGGGAGGAGAGACACTGATGAAAGAATCTGGGAGTAGGGTAAAACACGGGCTAAGACAGATTTACTGGCCGTAAACGGACCTCGAAAGGTCCAACAGCTTCACTGAGTGGTCAGGCCATGATGTGAAGACAGCTATGAGCATAAAGGACGATGGGAGTGAGTGGGGACAGAGAGCAAGTGGGGGGAAAAGGAAGAGAGTTGTTTGATGTTGTTGCGGCGGAATCAAAACGAACCATCTTTCTTTGCACGTGCTCGGCAATGCTCGTCCGACATCCGCCGCGGACTCAGATCTCACCCGATTGACACAATTGACACCCATTCATTCAGAATGACACATTAGGGTGGGGCCGCATCGGCCTTGCCTACCTACCTACCGACCGTAACGCTAGGTTCTGCGCGTGCAACTGAGGCAGTTGCTCCAATTCAGAGTGCGGTCAATCAGATAGTTGTGGGGTAGCTTCCGGCTTGTCATTGTGCCTCTGTGCGACTGCTTCAAGTTTATCAAAACAACCGTTATAAACTTGCGACTAGGGCCTGTTGGCAGACATCAGTATTCAAGACAAATTTCCGAAAAAAAATATCGAATGAATGACCACAATTATATGTGAGCTTCAAAAATCATCAAAAACTTTGATATTTTGACTCCAAAATACTTGAGAATTGCTGAAAATATCAATCCACAAGAAATTTGAGCACAAAATTTGATATTTATCCCAGGGAGGTTTTTCCTGATGTCCAATGTTCTCCAGGAGCGTTCAGGGCGCCCGAGCAGGTAACTGAATAGGGCCGTTGGAAAGCTCCCGGGGGTCTGCAGTGGAAAACCAGCAAAGCGTAGATGTAGGTAGTAAGGACAAAGTGTGATGATGACTAATATACTGATCGGGCCGAAGGAGGCGCCCAGGGCGTCTCCACCGTTCATGTCCCGAATGATTTGTGATAGATTTTCGTTCTATATTTTTGTCTGTCCGTCTCGATTCAATGTAAATTTAGTACCGCGCCTTGCATATATGATATTGATCCATATGATGGCAGAGACAGTCTCATAATTTACACACTCGGCGTTTCGCGTGTGGGGCAGTGTTGGACTCCATCTGGTCCCGGCGTTTTGGAGCGCAAAATCCGTCATCATTTCTCCATGAGGCTCACCAGGCGTTTAGGCTTCCTTTTTCGACGATCGACTCAATATTTCAAATTTGTCGTCGGCCCAGACAAGTGGAGCTGCGGGACCTATTGTGGGTCCACGACATTTCCATCAATCTTCCGTGAAAACAAAAAATGTAAAAGGTAAGTAAGTTATGTACTTGCCGTTTTATCGGCTTTCGTCAACCGTCAAGGTACTTACGAATGGAGTACAGATCAGCCGCAGTATCTATCGGGGAATTCCGTAGAAAAACGAGAGCGCTCCACATCACCGACACGATGTTACGCGGAGAGTGATTTTTCCCACCCCACCGCGCTCCCAAAAATTATTCCTCAGCGAACGAGGATCCTCCCATTCTATCACTCTCCGCACGCGCGAATGACGAAGAATGACGAGTTTAATTTTCACTATAAAGAAGCCCGACGATGGACAGAAAATATCACCATCCAGTGCAGCCCTCCCACTCCTGCCTACCACGAAATATCCCTACCCCACTCTCTCATCTAATCCACTATGCTCGGCCTTCGTTTCGCCTCCATTCTCCTGCTCTCCGCGAACTTTGTGTCTGCGATCCCCTCGCCCGTCGTTGACAAGCGCGCCTCGACTGCCGACATCGAGACCGTCTTCACCACGCTGAAGGGCTCAACCGACACTATCCTCCCCCAAATCAGTATGCATTACCCCTCTCTCAACCATCATATTCTTTGCTAATTCCAACGTTTACAGCCGCACTGGTCTCTGGCGGAACAGCCACGGACGCTACCGTAACGCCGCTCATTAACGAGCTGACCTCAGCCCTCGAGACCGCTAATGACTCCCTCACGGGCCTCGCCATCCCCTTGAAGCGCCAGACAGACGAGGAAATTGCTACTCTCGTTGCCGACATCATCACGGTTCGTTTCCGTCGCTGAGATCCGTAAATCCCGACTTACCATGATCATCTAGGACATCACCAACGCGCTTGACTCACTCCTCGGCACAGCTTCTACCATCCCCGCCCTCGGCGGACTCCTGGCTGGCGTCGACACGTCGCTCAACCAGGTTCTCCTTGGCCTCGAAATATTGCTCGCCGGTGTCCTCGAGCTCGTAGCCAACCTGTATGTGGTGCTGTTCCTCCGTTATATCACACAGCGCTAACAAAACTCCCAGACTTGTTGACGTTGCCGGCCTCCTGCAGCAGCTTGCCCTCGGGCTTACTCTCGCCACCCTCGGCCTATAAATTCTCCCTCTTTCTGATTCCCCGTTTGAAAAATGATGATACCACGGACCTTATACGTAGAGACTCATATATTCCCTCCAAAATATTGTTGTATAATCAAACCGAATGAATTGATTCTAGTCGATGATCTCCTTGTCTTTCATGAAAATCAGTAAAGGCATCTTCATACACGACGTTCTATCTGTAGCGTTACTCCGGCGTTCTCCCACATACCAAACTGCTAAAGGACACCATTATGTTCATTCTCTATATATTGGTGACCTGTACAATTCCGACCAGATTGAAATGAGGAATCCCGCCGGTTTACCGAGTCCACACGATATCTCCGGCGATCTCTCCGGTGAGGCTGCTAGCAAGGGTATTCTGAAAAGGCAAATTGTCGCTGAAGTTTAAGTGTCGCACTTCCTTCCGCTGGCTTCTGTCTCTGTTGTCCGAACTTTTTATTTTCTAGAACCTACGGTGTGTGAGTCTCATCCATACTGTATCGCACACTCGCGATATTTTGTGGTTTTCCCTGCGCGCCAGCGCTACTTAGGCTTCCGCGCCCCGATTTTCTGGGGAAGGAATCAAGGTATTGCTCGGCCATACAATCACTCATCCTCACACTCACTTCAGGATTTACCAACAACAGGAGGTCTGTTTAGCCAATCGAACCATATGAGGGTTCTTTGTACAAAAAATCATTTGCACGCACGAATGAAGTCACTGCGAGCGCGGTGATGCGATCAAAGGCGCCGTTGGTGGGCCTGCCGCCCGATAAAGGACTTACCACCCCAGACTAGTACCCCTTGTCATAGGCCACTGGCAGGTCCTCAGGCGATAAGTAGAAAGAACTCAGAGTCAGAATTTTGAATGTATCACGGCCCGTCGTATCTAGATCTATCTTGTCTTATCGTATCTTATCATATCATCTTCTTTATTATAATATGAGGGGGGGGTATAACTATGATGGGCCAGACTTCGACCTAGACCAACGTCTCACGGTCATGCATGCGGTATCTGACCCGGCCCGGCCGTCGAGAACTTGGCAGGACTCGGTCGAGAACGCGGGTGCTTGGGCCGGCCGAGACTTCCACGGGAGTTCTGTAGGACTCGGCACGCGCGCTGACCCACGGGAGCTTAGCAGTACTCGGATGCGGCTGCTTGCACCAGCTGAGACTTATGCTAGGACCTCCACGGAAGCTCGGCAGGACTCGGCACATGCGCTAACCCACGGGAACTTAGCAAAACTCAAACACAGGTACTTGCACCAGCCGAGACTTATGCCGAGACCTCCACGGAAGCTCGGCAGGACTCGGCACACGCGCTAACCCACGGGAACTTAGCAGAACTCAAACACAGGTACTTGCACCAGCCGAGACTTATGCCGAGACCTCCACGGAAGCTCGGCAGGACTCGGCACACGCGCTAACCCACGGGAACTTAGCAGAACTCAAACACAGGTACTTGCACTTACACCGGGACCTCCACGGGAGCTCGGCAGGACTCGGCACACACGCTGACCCACGGGAACTTAGCAGAACTCGAATGTGGGAACTTGTATCTGCTGGGATTTAGGCCGAAACCTCCACGGGAATTCTGCAGGACTCATGCTAGGTAGAACTCGGAAGCACGCCGGGCTGAGAACGAAAAAGGTAGATCATGAACTCGTCTCACTACTTCCCCGTCAATTTTTTGACGGGCTTACACTATCTATACTATAATAAAATGGGGTGGTATAACGAACATCAAAGAAGATTCTAAATCCCACGCACACGGTCATGCTCATTGCCGAGCCGAGGCCGAGAACGTGCCGAGCCCAGAAGAGTCTTGAAGTTGGAGCCCCGGTAGTGGGCAGCAGGGCCGAGCCAGGCCCAAAGAAGCTGCAAATGTGGTGATGGGTATACTAAGACTTTGCAATGCTGATGCTTGAACTTGCCGAAAAGCAGTTGTGAGGAGTAACTGGGCATGCCTATAGCAATGGCAAAGGTCAGGACCAGAGGAAAGGTAATTCTGAAAAGAAGAGGCCTCGGAGACAAAAAATGTTGTTTGCAGCCTGAGGGCAGTCCTCTGATAACCTTGCTCATAACTCACTTAATTCAACTTGCCCAGGCCCATAAATTTATTCATGTGGGTGGGACAGGCTCATGGCAAGAGCTCAAAGACAGGGGGGGGGGGGAGTTGAGGAGGAGCAAAAGGGGTAAACGAAGGGGAAAAAAGGTCTAAGAGCATGAAATGACTGAAAACCAAGTCAATAAATTTCATTCAACTTACCAACGCCCGTGAATTTATTCACGGGCTTGAGCTAGTATCCTATCCTATCCTATCCGACCTGAAAACCTTTTGCTCTCAAATTCACGCTAGAGCAGTGACGCTCATTCCGTCAATTTTCTTGCTCCAGAAACTAAAAATTTGAACATGATGCCCACAAGCAAGAGGCACGCGGGAATTCTCGATCAAACACTGACCTCTTTGACAGGGCCCCCAAAAAAGGAAATTTATAAGCAAAATGTGACCTAATTCCGGCGTACCCCCCCCCCCTCCAGCACCTTGAATACTCAGAAAACGGCTCCGGTGTCCTTACCTACACTCCTATTGGGTGACTTCCCGTAACAATTAAATATTGCCCAGGAATATTTTTTGCACTTGCCGACGTGATGCGACGTCAACTGCCAGGACCCCATCAATCGTATCACCCCAAAACGTCTGCGATTTATTCTCCCATCACTCGAGATATGTCGAATCTATTCGGGGGGTCCACCCCCCTCAAATAGACTTTCGTATCGTGGAATATCCCGTTTAGGCATGACATTACTGATCGTCACCTTCTGTCACTCCTGTCACAATGATAAGGCGTGTATCATCACACACCTGAATTCATCGATTTTACACTAGTACACGCGGATAGCACTCCTGTCACAATGATAAGGCGTGTATCATCACACACCTGAATTCATCGATTTTACACTAGTACACGCGGATAGCTGTATACAAGAAGTAAGACTAGAGGATGCTAGTTTAATCCCGGAACTGAGCATTAAGCCTTTGAAGCGTTGCAAACTAGCATAACTATCAAGGCTCAGACAGTATTAACGGTACCTTCACAAATGGGGCCTGCAATAGTGACTGAGTAAAACCCAGCTAGCTATAGGAATATCCTGGCAAGTTATATGTCAAAGATGTAACAAGCTCGGATTCAATATGGACGTCAGGCGACTAAGGGACTTTGGAAGGATTCAAACAGCATAAGACTATTAAAATGTGCACCATGGAAGTAAGGAAATAAACTAGACCAGGCTACTAGAAGGGCATTTAACTGGGAGCGCGGTTATGGCATGCAAGAAAGTCGAGTTCCAATGATTAAGTAAGCTATCAATCGTCGATTCATAGCTTACTTAATCATCAGTAATATCTAACTCAAAAAGGTTTAAAACCACTATATCCACAGTGTGCCGGATATGAGGGTTTTTATTAAATGTGTTGCCCAGGCAAGACTTGAGCAAAACCTGGCCCTGAAGTATCATGTGATCGCGTTTGATCACGTTCTAAAGAGAGAGGCAAGTTGGCTTCAAGGAGGTTAACTACAACAGACAGATGACGCTTCAATGGTCTAGACAGACCTATAGGCATAGGGACTAGGCACGGAAAGCCTTCCGGGAGTTCTCTCAGGCCTTCAACAAGGCTAGGAGCCAAGTAAATCCCAAAGGGCTTGGTTCAATATAAATGAGCTCAAGTCCTTCAGTCAGCAAGAGACTGTTAGCCAATAGAACGGCCAGGAGATCAAAGGTATCCGGATAGCTATCCGAAGTTATTCACCTCGGTGGTTAGATTAATAGGTAGTAAATACTATAAAAGCAACATGTAAAGTAATAATTAGACAGTGAAATACTCCCCCAGTTGTTGGCACCCAGCTCTTAGTAGCTCTAAGTTTCATTTTGTTAAGACCGTGCCTAATTAGCCGCTCTTACAACTTGTACTTACACCCATTGAGAATTCAATAAGCTCTTGAACTAGAGTCTTAGTTGTCTTCAACCCACCTAGCCGTTAAAAACTATCAACTTGGGGTTGACTCTATATACACTCTGTGACCTTAAACCAGTCCTACACATTGTTTAGAACACGAGAGTAATCTAATTGAGGTGCTTAATAGACCCTGTTTTGACTATTCAAGTTAAGAAGTATCGAGTTGGTGCCAGTTTGAGATTGAAGGTCGATACGCCTGACCTATATCCCCGAACACACACACGTTTGTATTGGAGTTGTTAGTTGTTGGATTTTGGTATTAGATTTAGTGGGACTTCGTTTCACTCAGTTTGGTATTAGATTTCACGGCTGCACGCCACTGCACCGTTTCAACGAACTCTCTGTCCTCACTTGCAAAGCGCACCGTTCGTATACAACAGATCCTTCAATGTTACAACTCTACCCTCATTACCCTACATTGATCCCTGCTCAAACCCCAGTCACATTCACTGTTTCCCCCCTCAAAATTGACGTCAAATCATTTTTTAGAGTGATCCCTCTTGAGCCCTCTTTGTAGTACCACCGCTCCTCGTGGTTATGGTCTTTTAAATCAGAGATGACCCTGGTGCAAGCAAATGCTCGTATGGCTGATTTTTCCACTTTATCAAGAAGTAAATATATTATTTTAGTTGCGGGAACCCAGACAGCGTGAATATCTTTTCTCTTTGATCGTATCAGTGGCACCCTCAGAAATTGCGCTGGAATATTTTTATCTTACGGGAAGTCACCCATTAGTGGGGTCCGGCTTCCATATTCTGATTTTTTTCCCGATTTATTTGAGTACAAATTGGGTGGAAACCCAAGAATTACACTTTTGTACAGGTTAGAAAAAAAATGAATCTCAGATTCGGATTCAGGGCCCAAAAAAACTTAAAGACCGGAGTTCGTGTATTTTCCAACATTTCCGCCTGCCTCTTGCCTACAAGCGGTTTCCTCGGCTTGCGCGGAGCTAGGGCCGAACACCGCCTCCACGTGGCGGATCAGTGCAGCGTGCTTGCTCTCTTCGTTCAGCATGGCCCTCACAGCATTCGTCACGCCCGAAGTCCTCTCCACCTCCGTTTTCAAGGATGACATTTTCAAGGATAAAGTCCTGTTCTGCACCGGTGGTGATTCTCGTATACAGTATCTCGGGATGACAGAAGCTATCGTGTGTCTTGCATCTATTCTTCGTCCAGCAAATACCTTATGTTTTGGCGTTTAAATGCACCATGGTGCCAATGCAACCATTGTAGGACGCAAGTACATAATTTCTCTCTCGGCGCCAGGATGCGAGTTCTAACGTGACACGGCGCAGGCTCGATCGATACGGCAAAGGAGGTCTCCGAGGCTAAGGTAGGCGGCAGCCACATGCAACTTACGTTCCAAATCGGGACAAATGGGTCGAAAATATTCACCAGATAATTGACTGCCAAGATGTGCCTTATCGAGCCGCAACATTTTGTGGAAATGCATCTTGGCTATCATTTGGGAGACCCCATTAGTTTACTCTGGCCTCCAAAAAAATGTAGATGCAAAATTTTGTCGTCTTGTCAGTCCACATCAAACTCATGAGGCCAGTTTGATTGCGACCTTGCGAAGGTATCTCCTCACTCACTTCTCATTTTGGGGTAAACAGGTTTTGTTTTAACATGCTTGAGATACCTATGCACAAAATGTTGGGAAGCGATAAGGACTATTGTCCCCACTCATTATTTGAGGCATTTGTTTTCGATTTATTTTAGGATTTTGTCCCGATTTGGAACGTAAGTTGCATGTGTCTGCCGCCTACCTTACTGGGAAGAGGTGCCTCCCTTTCCAGGCCGACGTGCGCCAGCCGAAGACCCTACAGGAAGCGGTCGCAAAAACGATCTAAACCTTCGGCCGGATTGATGTTGTCGTTTACGGTCGAGAATATTTTAGTTTGTGAGTCAACACGTGGACTCACAACAGAACCATTTCAGGAGCCTAAATCATACCTTAGCACCCTAACCTAAAACGCGCTCTCCCTATACACCGTGAACGAAACGTTGGATGTGTCTCTCCAACCCCCTGAACGACCGGATGCAATTGCCTCCCATATCCCAAAGCCGCATCACTTTCTCTCCTTGGCCCTTACTTCAAAGACGCTCTACGCCATAATTACTCCAGAACACTTCGAGGTTCGCAAGGTATTCTGGGATGCTCGTAAACAGGTATGTGCGATATGCACAAGCGCATCCACATTCACATTGTCGCCCGCGAGCATGCAGATCTTGACAGTCAATCGGCGCGGTGTCTTGGATCGAGGACCTTGGAATGAGGAGTTGATTGTTTGAAACGACAAGCAGGGGTTCATCTACCTGATCCAGAGAACATATTCTGCCTGTGAGACCCGAATGCTCGGTGAGAGTCTTCCATAATCGGGCAACGATGTGAATGTGTGCATGCGCTCTGAACGATCGCACATACCTATTTCCGCTTCATTCCATGTTCGCGCGGAAGCAAGATGCAGCTGTTATTTCCGAGGCACTTCAACAAAGCGCCACTCTATGCAATCTTGAAATTGATTACCGGGAGCGGTAGGAATGCCGAGTCAGTAAGCTCCCCAACAAACTCACTTTTTTTTGTGTCGCAAGCTTAATGTCATAAGCTAAGAGTTATGGCGCCTTTCAAATTGAAGGCAGGTATACGGATCGCGTACTCCGAGGTGGGTTTCTATGTTGCGGGATGTAGAAGGTGAATAACTTTGTAAGGAGCCGAAGAATCTGGGCAGAGTGCAGTTCCATGACTTGGTGTGATACAGTGGGTTTCAACGGGGTCAAGCTGTTATTTCCCGCGAATTCCTTCAAGGCCTCCGGCGGCAGCGTTTCTTTAACCTTCTCTTCCCGTTTTGCTCCATTGTTCTACCCACTTCAGCCATTTCGTAACGCAGAATCTGACACACGTGATGAGGCGTTAAATTCGAGCGTCTCTCTCTTTCTGCCACCAGCAATCGCGACTCCTGACACATCCCTTACCCACGATGTCGGTCATATTACCCGTACCCGGCCTCTCAATGCTCCCCCTCGAGATGGTCCACGAAATCGCGGAGAGATCCACGCGTTCAGCCTTACTTGCTCTCTCGCGCGTCGGAAACCATCAGATTCACACCATTTGCGTCCCTTACCTTTTCAAAACCGTGGAGATTTCAGATCCGTGCGCGTTACTCGCATTCTGCTCCGCGTTGAGTTCAGACGCCGAGCTCGCAAAGTTGGTGAAATCATTAACAATGTGAGTGCCACCGGGTCCACCTTCCCTCGTGCGCTAATTCAAACGCTGAAAGCAAATTTGAATCTACCTCAACTGCCGGCGCGGTTGAGCGTGCAAAGCTCAATTATTACATTCGGCGCGAGGCGCGGTGTGCCACCGTCATCAGTGGCTTGCATCAGCTCGTTAACCTCGACATCGTGCACCCGATCACATTGTTCCCGCAACTCAAATCCTGTTTCTTTCCCCACCTACGCACATTGGTCACGTCATTCTCTAATTCCCTCGAGCCCTTCCTCCAGAAGCACCGATTCATCGACTCGCTGCATGTCATCCCGAGCCCCACCGGCTCCTCGACCCAATTATCCTCCATGTGTCTTCCGACCCTCCGTAACTTCAGCGGCCCCGCAAATGTGGCTCGCGCTATCGTACCGGGATCCTGTGTGGCGAATCCCACAGTGTACTGGCCGAGGTCGATGATGGCGACCGAGAAGGCCATCACATTCATGCGCAGCCTCGCTCACTCGCACGTCCCCATTCAAACGCTGAAAAATGTCATAGTCGACTGGAAGTGCGATCCCTTCGTCATAGCCGCGGCTTTACCGACTATCACTCGACTCAGCTTCGTTCCACACGGCGTCGACCAGGCGGGAAGGCCGGTCAGTTAATTGTTCACTTACGTTTTGCTCTGGGTGTTGACTACCTCACAGGCCTTCCTCCAGGCGCTCGGAATGTCCATAGCCCTTTCATGCAAGTGCCTGAGAACCGTCCGTATCCATCTGCCTCCCGACGTCACTCAGGCGACCCTCGACTTGGAATGGGCCTTCCTCCAAGTCTGCATGCAGTCCGAGACGCTGGAATCATGCATACTCTTTAGTGGGACGTATTGGGCACGGTTGCGGTCGCCGAACGTATGGGCTCCCGCTAACGTTCACGTTGCCGAGGAGATCGACTTCGATTTCTCGCCCGCATTTCTGAGATGGTTCCGTGGCCGCATCATCCGGGAGGGTGTTGTAGTCCTCCCCGATTATTTACCAATCCTTGAGCGTTTGCTCGAAGACAACCCGAACTGGGACGGTGAGCAAGAGGACTAGTTTCTCCGTTACATGCACGTTATGGCGCGTTTCGTTCTTTATCTTACAGTATGACATGTACCGACCCATTCTATGGAATCTATGGGATTGATTTTGCGTACCAGAGCAAACGATTTCCCTTATAATATGTATTTATATCTGAGATCTCCAAGAATTTGCGTTGAATATCGAATGCTGAACGGATAGACGGAATGAAAGCTTAACACAACTCATCTCGCTTCATGAAAAAAGGGGTGACTACTAGTAGTATCCATGTCTACAGCAGTGCTAGGGATCGATTGGTTTCTGCCGTCGCAGGGGAGAGGTATTATCGCCACTCTGAAAGCGGCACGATGTATCGGTACGACAGGGGAAAGAGGATTTTTTTGAGGCGGCAGGACGGAAAGTTTTCGAAGTTTCAAATGATCGAATGGGTGCCAAGGTACGAAGCAGGCAGGAAAGGTTGGTGCCCTGACAACTGATAATGTACACGGTAAATGAGCGGCTTCCCTGTTCAAACGTCGCCCCAGTCGGATATGGATTTTCCTCAAGGCACAGTGAAATAGAGAGGATGCGCAAAAGCCGCATGCGGGTTTCAAAGCCACACACGGTGATATTCTTTTTTGGCTCTAGGCCAACACTAGGAGTGTTGAATGACACTCTCTGACCACGAGAGCCCCCTCCAAAAAAGCCGCCTGTGGTCAGCTTGCGCGCCGAAAAAGCCGCATGCGGCTTTGCGCATCCTGTCTAATGTGCAGGTTGCGCTAGTTCTTCGCTGGGGTGCCGGTCCCGTAACTCGAGCTCCGGCACAATGCCGGTACGCCCGCCGAGCCAGGATCATCTAGCGGCACCGCGGCTATGGTAATGGCAACGAGAAGAAGACCAATTTCCACCACTTGAACCTCTCGTAGGGATCTCTGCTGCCATTCGTTTGACGCCGTACTTTCTATTCGAAGACAGACAATTACAAGTATAATTTAAAATTCACGGAAAGTCACTTGTCGAGTAGGTGATTTGTGGAAAACAGCCCGGGCAAGCAACAAAGGATGGTACTCGGGAATCTAGGCTTCAAGGCTTGAGATAAATCGTATGGCTGTTGAATCCATTGCCCGAAATTCAACACGGAACCAATCACGATGAATATTTTGGCGTTTAGTGCAGTCTCGCCGGACTTGTGATAACCTCGATCACCATGATATCCGGTGAGCATCAGGAAAATCCCCCATTGCCTTTTGGCAAGAACTGTGGCCAGTTGTTGCCAAATCTTGAAATTCCCTGAGAATTGTTAGGAATTGTCAAAATGGCAGAATGTTTCAGTCCCTAAAAAATGGTACATATTTTCAGACATTTTCCCAACATTTCCAGCTGATTTGCAGGGAATGGCAGTGAATGTTCGAGGCTCTATCCATTTCAAAACATTGACTGGAGAACAAGGAATGTCATTGAAAGACTACATAATACAAAAGTGACATGTAGATAATATAACTATTGAAACGCACATCTAAAGCACGAAGAAAATCAGAAATTTGGGTCAAAGCAATGCAGAGACTTAAATACCATTGGATACCGGATATGGGTGGCGCACCGCTACCGTAGACCCAGTTCGTACCTCAAGAAGCCTGAGTATCATGCCGAAGTGTACATAATGGTTGCATGCCGCCGTCAGATACACGATGACAGGATGCACGGTGTCGGTATGCCTTAGAAATTGATGTGCACGCAGACCTAAAAATAGTTGAGCGATCGCAACACATGAAACGACGAACTCGATTGAATATGTATCGTTGACGTCTTGAATGAGTGGTGCGATGGCGGGGCGCCCGGGGGTATGTATGGCACTTCATGCCGGAGCCGCGGGATGGGAAGGTACACGAAACTGAGGTGATCTGGTTAGTAAGATGGATAGAAGAAACGGTCAAAGAAGAAACGTACCGGGTCTATGTGTACGACCTCACTGTGGTCGTCATGAGCATAATATTTGACGCATAAGGATTATTACATACTGGAGAGGTCGGTGAGGACAGATTGATGTTCTTTATCCCTCCAGCGCTACATCCGTGTCGATATGGAGGCCACCAGACAATGGCAGTCTGTGTGAAATGAGATGATTAGAGGAAAGTGTAAGACAAGGGAGGAGACTTACATGGGGGACTGTAAAGTCCCAGAAAAGAGTAGACCTCACCGTTGGGAGCCACGGAAGGCAAGACCGAAGGGGAGAGATGAGGGGGGAAAGCAAGAAAAGTGTGTGAGTGCTGTCAACCTTTGGTTTGCTGTTTGGTTGATTGGAGTTGCCGATGACAGCGGGCGCTGATCGCGTGGCAGCCGTGAGCGCTTGATCGGCATTAGGCGGAGTTTAAAGGACTGGGTGGTTTTGGAGGTTTGAACCAAATTAGGGTGAAGGCACCTTCTCCGTTGCAAGAATGCTGGGAGCTATCCATTGATTCCAATTTGCAAACTGTGTGCATTGCTCCAGTCTAGAGTCTGTTTTGACTACCTTGGTTAAAATGGTTGGAATTGTTGAACAAATGGTAGCATTTTGTTGCCATTTGGAGACAATTACCGACTTTCCTGGATTGTTGGAAATTGGTACAATTTTTTGGAAAAATTGCAAAGGGGGTTTTTCCTGATGGAGTTAAGCAATGTTCCCTCGTCCCATGCAGCGGGGAAATAGATCCCCAAGGTATCTACCATATATCGCGGGAATAAACTGTAGTGCAGAACTTCGCTTGTTCACTTGGCGTCCTCGTACGGTCCCTCAAACCAACGGGAGTGTTCCTCCTCCTCCAGGTCACGAAAAATTCTTTCCGGGAGGGCGCGTTGGATCCTTGCACACATGGACATTATGGTATCGCTGTCTACTCTGTTTTGTAACAACACCTGTTTCTCCGTTTGCTTTTAGCTTGTAGGGTCAGTGTATGTATTTAGTTCGTATGTAGTTCTGTAAAAACAATACCCATTCACGAGATTTCGAACCGGACTGATCTTTTCTTTCCGCATTCGAGAATACTTCTTAGTTTTACTCACTCGGGCGGAGCAAATGCCGTTCCCCCCTTTAATTTTTACCCAGTACGCTACAGCATATCACACGACGCTCGGTAACGGGATGTGGCAGAGGGTTCGTACCGAATCGAACATACTTGATCGGATTTGGAGTGGATCCGGAGAAAGCCGCCGATGAGTCAGGGATTTTGACAGCACACGGAGATCAGCACTGCATTTAACCGGAATCACAAGACTTGTTTGCCTCTTTCCTTTTTTTTTTTTTTTTCCTTTTTTTTTTTTTTTTTGGAGTGTTTGTCCACAGCTTTGTTATGCTGTGCTGACTAGCTAACCTCTCCTCTGTTTGCCTCTTTCCTCCTGCCCTTATTATGCTCTGGATATCGATAAGTGGGAGCATCACCGTCTACTTGGTGTACAAGGTACTCAAAGTCGTCCATGATCACCTCACTTCACCCCTCCGAAGTCTGCCCGGGCCGAATGCCTCGCACTGGTTCTTCGGCAATTTGAAGGATATCAATGGCGAGGTCCGTCCTTTGCACCTCTGATTTCTGACTAGTTTCAACTTGGCTCATTTACTCAGCAACATGTCGGCCGCCAGGAAGGCTGGGTCCAAAAATACGGCCCGACGATGAAGATTCATCAATTTCTAGTGAGTCCGATGTGAGTTGATAAGACGGACCGCTTTTTAAAGCCTTGATGACAAGGGACTATCCCAACTATATACCACGGATAGCAAGGCGCTTCACCACATCATCTGGAATACCGACATCTATCAAAAGCACGAAGGTGCTCGGTTTGCTCTCGGCCGCATTGTTGGACCCGGTGTGTACCCCATTTTGCCTCTTTTCATCTTCAACACGCATTCATCGCTCCCCCAGGTATCCTTGTGGTCGAGGACGCCCAGCATAAACAGCAGGTTGGGCTCCTCCGAAGGGAACAATGAACGAAGAAACTGACTCCGATTTTTTCCAGCGTAAAATCATGGTAGTAAGGTTCCTTGTCGATCTCGGAAGGCTACTAACCATCTTGGATCAGAATCCGGCATTCGGAGCTCCACAAATCCGTGAGCTGACCAGCATTTTCGTTAACACGTCAATCCAGGTGCGCTATCACGTTTCTGTCCTACATGATCGAGTTGCGAAGATCCTCCCATAGCTCAGGGATATCTGGGCGGCTCATGCGGCGATTAATGGGGGCGTATCTCGCGTCGATGTCCTCTCTTGGCTCAGTAAAGCAACCTTGGACATTATTGGCTTAGCAGGTATACTCAATCGCGACTGTCGGGCTGGATCAAGCGCTCACGAATATTTCAACTTCAAGGATTCAACTACGAAATCAATGCGCTGGGGACACCTGATACCGAAATCCAAGATGAGCTTGCGAAAGCTTTCGAAGACCTTGTGACTGCCGAGACCGAAATCACCTTCAGTAATCTCTTGCAACACACGTTCCCCCCGTTGCGCCGTCTAGTAAATTCCCTCGTTCTCTCCAAAACATCCGGTCCTGACGTCAATTGGTGTTAGCCCACGGTGGGCGGCAACATCACTATCAAATCCCAAGCTACCATTACGCGTATCGGAATGAAGCTTCTGGCGGAGAGCAAACGAGAAATCGCGCAGGATGGAACATTTGAGACGGGTCGTGGACGTGACCTGCTTACCCTCCTTGTCCGCGCCAATACGTCGAAGGAGATAGCACCCAGCCAGAGATTGTCAGATGAGGATGTGCTCGCCCGTGCGTCGTTCGTTGCACAATCTCGATCGACGCTGAGTTAGTACAGAGGTTCCAACGTTCCTTGTTGCCGGGCATGAAACCACGAGGTATGTACATCCCTGCAATTTCACGTTGACGAATTTTGATCTTCTCGGTTATTAGCACGGCCCTGACTTGGGCGCTCTTTTCTCTGACACAGAACACGGCCGCCCAGATGCGGTTGAGGGAAGAACTACTCAGTGTCTCCACGGACCACCCGACCATGGACGAGCTCAATGAGCTCAAATATCTCGATTGCGTCGGTCAGTGGTTACTTTGGTGTCATATCTCCGTGTAGACCTGCGAATATTTCTCAGTGCGCGAGACCCTGCGTGTACACGCCCCAGTCACCCATTCCGGTGAGACTCTTCCAACAGTTTTTATTATGTGTTGGTTAGTAACGAATGCGTCTTAGCCCGGGTCGCCATGCGGGACGATATAATCCCGTTCAGCACACCTTATACAGATATACACGGGACGGTCCACGAAACCCTCAGGTACTTGATTCTTATCCGCCTGGTTGATTTCCCCCTGAGGGCAAAACCTGTGTTATCCAGGATCCGCAAGGGAGATGCCATTTCGATCCCAATTCTCGCAGTCAATCGTGATGTAAACATCTGGGGCCCAGATGCCATGGAATTTATGTGCGTGTTTCTTTCAATGTGCAGCCACGTCGAATTTCATACTTCCTGCAGCCCCGAACGCTGGGAATCCGAGACGCCTATGTCGAACACCATCCCGGGCGTCTGGGGCCAAATGCTCACGTTCCTCGGCGGTCCCAAAGGCTGCATCGGATACCGGTTTTCGGTGGTTGAAACCAAGGCTTTGCTCTTCACCCTCGTCCGGGCGTTCGAGTTCGAACTCGCCTTCCCGGTCGAGGATCTCGGCAAGATGTCGTCCTTCATCGTACAGCGCCCTTTCGTCCGCAGCGAGCGGGAGGCGGGGAATCAACTGCCGTTGCTCGTGAGGCCTGTCGTACGCTAGTCTCCTCGAGGAGGACAGACGGAGATTATGGACGATACAATCTTTGGACTGTCGTTATATGAATTCTCGGACGATCCACGATCCACCACCATACATCCTATCCCGTAGTTGAAATTTACACCGGTGTTATTACAGTGCTTTGCTTATGTTCGTGAAAAACATTTTTTTTTTCGCGATGGCACGTGATCGGTGCCGCAGATGCCGGAAGGTTCAAATCTACACAAGAGCCTTGGGCTTAGGGTCTGAAGATCTCTGCAGGTGCACAAGGGTAGTATTGATAGAAAACCGGTCAATCCGGACTGATTTTACCTAGCTGTGAGGTGCTGGGTCCCACCGGCATCTGCGGCACTGATCACGTGCCGTCACGAAAAAAAAAATGTTTTTCACGAACATAAGCAAAGCACTGTAAATCTAATTGAAGCCTCTCGACGCAGTGCTTATTCTTTCAGGTTTTTTTTGCATACACCGAAAGCAATTGTGTCGCTACAAAAGCTCTGATCCTGATCCACTACGTATGCATTCAGCGTTCGCCTCCGTTGGTGGTCTTTCCTTGAGTCAAAACCTCGAGCGTTTATTAGGTGCCTGCACGTTGAACTTCTGCACAACCTATATCAAATTATTCACGAACCATTACCTCAGCACTGAACACGTCGGAGCCGCTTTGAGTTGGTACCTTTAATGCTATCCAGAAGTGGGGAATTCAGGACACCCTCGCGGGCGAATGAATAGGGCCGTTCATGTCCCGAATGATTTGTGATTAATTTTCGTTGGTTATATTTTTGTCTGTCCGTCTTCATTCAATGACAATCTAGTACCGCGCCTTGAATATTGATCTATATGATGACAGAGACTGTTTCATGATTTACAGACTGTGGTCGATTTTCTTCTAAATCGTAGACGCGGCTGCCACCGCGTCGCAGAGTTAGTCAGCCTTACCTACTGCCGCGGCAGGGAGTTTATTACTCTTGTGGCACTCAGTTTGTGCACGCTCCCAGCGCGCAGCTTCCCGACTACTGCTACAGCAGGTTGGAACCAAGCTGGTACTTTGAAACGGTAGATAACCTAGTCTGCTTCAATGCGGAATGAGATTTGAAACATTTAGTACCGTACTTTCTATTTCACATTTGCGACTACTGTACTACATTATACGCCGGTGGCGTCTCATGCAGCACCAAGACTCGATCACCCGCGATGGATGGGACGCGGCGCGCATCTCCTACTGCGCCTCGTTGGCTACTTTGATGAACTGTAGACAGCTTCTCGCTGTGGACCAGAGATGTCGACGGGGCGAACAATACAGGTGCGATCTCTCCCATCTCCGCGCGGTTCAGCTCATAGAAGGTGGTTCCCGATGTCGATGCATTGTAAGGCTGGGGTTTCGCATCTTCCCTCTGCCGTCGTTGTTGCCGCCGTCGTCGGAAACAGAGCGCGAGGGCTATGGTTGCCACAGATAGAACAAGGAATGCCCCCACAGTGCCGCCTACTATTGTGCCTATTGCAGGTGGTCGACTGTGAGTATTCTGAGTGTCAGCGGCAGTAGCTGTTGAGCTAGTGGTGGGTAGGTAAACTGGGGGAGGACGATTTTCAGACGCTCAAAGACGGTTAAACTACTCACTAGAGGGCGAGATAGGAAGTGCCGAAGTCGGTGCTGATAACTGAGCGCCGGCGGCAGTCGCAGTCGAACTCGCGGTGGGTAGCGGCACTGGCGGAGGTTGAATGAAGCCGTTCGAAGTCCTTCAAACTGTTTACTCACTCGTCGTTGACAACGAGATGAGAACTACGCGCGGACTTGGTGTGCCGCTATTGGATGGGACAGTGGAAGGGGTGTCGAAGCACTGACCAAAATCCGGGTTCACCAGTTCACATGCGATAGCCTCGCCTGGTCCCCATGGTTCCCTCCATCCCGACGCGGAGACAAGAATGGTCCGGGACACTAAACATGGAGATCAATCAATGACAATGCCGGATGTGCTCAGGCTGCATCACATGTGCGACTGAAACGCACCAGTGGAAGGGCTGATCTCCGTCGAAAATCCGCCTGCCGTGTCGGTCGTGATAAGTGTCGCGGGAATCAACACTTGGTAAAGATACGTTGTTGCACCCCCATCGCTGGCTGTCCCTAGAGGCACCATCGGCAGCGTCACTTCCCCGTTGTAGAGCCTGTCCTCACCAAACTGCCACAGGGTAACAGCGGTTGCGGGATCGCTCTGCGCGTGCGCCGCTGTGGGAGGGGGCCGTTTAACTTTAGAAAAGGGACATCGGTGACCATAGATGTACGCACTGGTGGCGAGGACGAGCAGCAAGCATATTTTCGCAACGATTTTGGAGCTCGGCATAGCCGGGGAGTGAGATTGCTCCAATGTGCAACTCGCACTGGGCCTGCAGGAACTGTCGTTTCCTCGACTTTGCCGGACGAGACGGGAGAAAAGACTGTTGAAGAGAATAGGCAGCCAGGCCGGTGTCGAGATGTCTTTATAGTCCCGCCGTTTGGCGTTTCACAATCGGAGCGGAGTTAAGATTAGATTGAACTTGGAGGGGAGAAAGAACTAGCCTTTTCCTTCCAGCCACTTCTAAACCCAGGGAGAACAGAGGGCAGATCTGAATCTCGACTCCGTTTTGTCGCTCTGTGTTCATCCCGGCCAGACACAGTTGAACTGGGATCAGCGCTGGCAGAGTTTTTGACAAAGTCGTTGATCAACGCTTCTCTCAGCATTTTTCTTCGCCGTATTCTGCGAAGGAGGCCGGGCATGAAGCGGAGCACATCGCCGCACACGGTGTCACGATGGCGATGTCAGATGCAACGCGATATGCTATCAACTGCACACTTGATCCTGGTTAATATCTTTCATGATCGACAACCACAGCATCCCGCAGAAGAGTCCGGCCGGAGAAATCTGCCAGCTGACAGGCTGCGATGATGAGCAGTGCGACCAAGAGAGAAACTGAGATGCAACGGATGGCTCCATTTATAATGCGCCCAGGAAAGAGTGAAGGAGATAAGAGTACAGTGCAAGTGCGAAAGCAAGATGAAGTCATCAGTGTGGGGAGATGGAGTTCGGTTCGAGACACGTAATTGAAACACGGCAAGGAGAGGTATTGATTAGATTCACGGTTAGGCCGAGGTTCGGCCATTGCAAAGCATCGAAGACTCGAGCGCTAAGTAGCGTCCCGGAAAGGAGGGCGAGCGCGAGATACTCGAAAGGCGAGCTAAGTCGTTGAGGTGATACGTCTCTTGATTAGAGTAGAGCCAGTCGACGGGCCTTCGAAGTTCTCCGTACAAATACAGAGACGTGGCGCATCGCACCCTGCGAGTCCCGAGGCTGAGATGAGGGTACAGCCCATATACTGTCGGCCCAAGAAGGAAGGCGAAGTGCATGAGCTTCGAATCGATGACCGAGCATCAAATCGCCGAATTTCAGGTGGGCGGGATCCGAAAAGTTCATGAGCCTGCGTCATGCGCGTACAAGATATTTATGTAAATTCATCGGAAAACCACCTGAAGAAGGAAAACCCGTAGAGGAACCCGCGCCACTAAATGGCTGATTTGCATTGCGTCATTGGACGGCTTCCGCCCACCAAAAATACTCATGGATGTCGCTCGGAGTCACTGGGAATAATTTTTGGCGGGTGGAGCCATCGGGTTGCACACTGCAAATATTAATGAGCCATCAAATGGCTCCAGTGGCTCCTGCGCAAACTGTCTATTTAGACTGGACCAGTCGCATCGAGTCAGATAGGGGGTTGGACGTCCGAGAGTAGGAGACGTGCACCAATGAGCTCAACAAAGGGCTTGAACGTTCGAGTAAGAGAATGGTCTAGGATCCGGAGCGAGGCCACTATGAGAGTGCCGATTGGCTGAAGAGTCGCACGGCAGAGACTGCGGCATGCGTTTTGACATCAGGTTGAAACCAGTTGTATGCAATCAGGAGGTCGTTTATGAGCCACAGATATGAGACGCAGCGTATCCCACCCTTCAAGAGTTATGAGATGAGCGTTTTGGTAAAGAAAGAACAGCCGGGCCTAGACCGCCGACACGTGCCGCAACACACTGCCAAACAATGACGCGCCATCACCGTCACTCCAAATTCAAGCGTCGGCGCGACACGCGGCCTCGGCGCCCTTGCCTCGGCCTACGCTTCCGTCCCCCCCTCTCCCCATCCGGACCAGACCATCTACGCCACTTCCCACGCCCATCCCGCCGCCCTCATACTCCTCCGTCCTCTCACCAATGCACGCGCACGACTCCAGCATCCGCTAGATCCCCGGAATCGACATCGCCTCCGAATCTGCCGGACATCTACTCGCGAGCGCGCTCCCCCCCGCACGCGCTTATGGACATGCCCATCGTGTGCGCGGGGTACTTATCGGGAGAGTTGTTCAATTCCCGTTCACATGCGGATGGACTACTGTGTGCCCGAGTCTCCCATGGGTGAAAATCCAACAAGGGTGGCTCGCTGGTCTCAAGTTCTGTCCACAAAAAATTCACTGGTCATAGCGGCTTGGGCCACTTTCCGGATTGTCCGCTTACATAAAGAAAAGTGCTGGCTCACTGTAAAAGTTACATCTACAACTCCTTCGAGATTTTCACCCCGGTTTGGTCTAATTTCGGTTTCATTTCGAGATGTCGACACCCTATTTTCGTCTTCCGCGCACAGCCGATAACGCGGGCCAACCGTTTTGAATCCTTATTTTATTTGCTATCATACCGCCCTTGTTTCACCAGTTGTTCCAATTGCGGGAACTGCGCCATTGTAATTCACATCCTCGCATCCTCCCAGACTACCGGTGTGCCCCAAAGAAATGGTCTGGACGAGGTGCCTAGCGCATCGCTCAGGCGTAATATAACCCCCTCGACGGTTGCTTCAGCTGACGCTCTACGATCACAAAGTTCCCATGGTTATGATGTGAAGGAGCAAGTGGGTTTGAATTGATTGACCGTCTTCATCAAGTCTTTATCAGGCCGGTGCAGTTCCCCAGGTTCTTCCCGTAGTCTAAAACTTAAATGATCGCTGATGCAGGGAAGTTGGACGGGATTCTGCGGTGTGGGCTTCCTACGAATCGACAATGGGGCTGCGACTCGGACTCCCCAAGCTTAAATGGTCTGATCTGTGAATGCCGCCCGTGACGGCAATTAGCTGGCGTGTGGCCAAATGTTTAGTGGCCGAATGCTTCCGCCCATCGCTCACCGAAGTGGTTTAATAACCGGGTTCATCGGTCCCGCGTTGATGCAGCCTTCCGCGGAAGCAGTGCGTATCATTCCACCATCATACTAACCTATCTCATCTCCATCTGCCGTGCTCTCTTCCCCGTTTGTCGGCCTGCGGTCTCTCGGTCTGTGGTGTCTTTGATTCAAGCGTTTGGATTATCGCTGACTCGTGCCGGTAATTATGACGCGTGCCGATGTATCATCCCAAGTATATAAGGTGTCGAGAACGTCCACCGTTTCCTTGGTTGTGTTTCCCACACTCTTCCCCCTTTCAAGTCCCCCGTCGCATTCGGTCTCCCCGCATTTTGTGCGTTTTACCCATTCTGTTCTGGCCAACCACTAACCGTTTTATTCCTGCAGTTGCATCCACTCATTCACTATGTTCTTCGCATCATCTATGGTCGTTGCCTTCCTCGCCGCCGCCTCCTCCGTTCAGGCGGCCCCCACACCCCAGGCCTCTGTCACTGCATCCCAGAGCTCCGTCACTACGTCCCGGGCCTCTGTCACTACATCCCAGGCCTCCGCCACTATCTCCCAGGCCTCTATTACTACCTCCCACTCCTCTAACACTACAGCTTCTGTCACCACACCTGGACCCGTCCCTATCGTGAGCAACGCGGCCGCCATCGCTTCTGGGCTCAAGATTGAGCCCAGCGTAGACGATCGTCTGAAGAAGCTGTTGGATGATAGCAACGGCACCCTGCTCACCGGCGAAGCCCTTCGCCAACTTACCGTATTCGATTTCAACAACCAGACGCCCGCCGCCGGTGCTAAAGGGGGCTCTATTCTCCTCGCTACTGTCGACAATTTTCCCATCCTCGAGGAACTCGGGATCGCCGGGGCCGTTTCCTTTATCCAGCCGTGCGGACTCAACATCCCGCACTCGCACCCCCGTGCGAGCGAGTTCTTCGTTGTTACAGAGGGGATTTTGGACACCGGGTTCGTTCAGGAGAACGGGTTCAGCACCGAGGTCAAGACTCAGCTCGGGAAGTACCAGGCAACGGTCTTCCCAATGGGTAGTATCCACTACCAGCAGAACCCCACGTGCTCTCCCGCCATCTTTGTCGCGGGGTTTAACAACGAAGATCCCGGCCGCAGCGATATCGCAACTAACTTCTGGATGTTCGACTCAGACGTCATCGACGCCTCTTTGGGTTTCCCGACGAGCATCGGAGGCGACAATATTGATCAATGGAGATCTCACCTCCCCGTCAATTTAGCCGCCGGGGTCGATTCTTGCTTGCAGGCGTGCGGGCTCTCTCAGTAATTTTTTTATCACCCGCGGACTTCTGAATCCACCACTCTCGTTAACGATCTGGTTTCTCTGCCATTTTTGTTTTCGGTGCAAATTAATGTAAAATCTTGCCGCTTCTGTAGTATTTACTTGTATACGTAGTCCTCACCTTACCAAATTGGAACATAATCGCTATACATCTCATTTTTGCACTACATATACGCATGATGTGGCGCGCATTTCTACGTGACATCAAGAAGATATTTTGGATCTTGCGACAGTGCCGAGTAGTGGCGTGCTCAACTCTAGCCTTTGGTGATCATTGGATGACTACTGACCTCACTTCGTGCCCGAGGCTCCCAGCGCCGAAGTCACCATGCTATACTTGCCGTGATAGACTGATTTCCAATTTAGCGCGCCACTAGAGCAGGGCCCTAACCAGGGTTCCATGACGCCGAGGCTGAAGCAAGCGGCTGGAATGGCGATTTTGGAACTTATAGCCGGGCTTTCGCCGGGCTATAGTAGAAATGCAGCATTGGGCAATTTACTACAATTGCCCCAAGTACAGTACGTGCTCTATGCTTATTCCTCATTACAGAATTCCAATGCCCATGCCGAAGCCTCCGCGATTCAGGAATTTTTCTTGCGGCGCGCCGAACTGTATTTTGTTCGAAAGTCGGTCCACCGCCCGGATCGCATCTGCACGTTTCTACGTAGCACGTATTTCCGGGAGTTTCCGATCTGTCTCTCCAAAGCACGGTGCAACACACAGATCCCCGCACTCACTGGCTCTCGGGAACTCTCATTCACATCCATTTTGCAGATCCATGCAAAGCCCGACTTGTCTCACCTCCAGGCTGGTAATTTCCCGAATTACTGAGGTTGGTACATCGTCGACGACGTTGCGACGTCCGAGTCGTATGATTTTATTTCACTGCTGTGATCCGCTCTCGAGGGCGAACATAAGTGCGCCCACACCTCGATCTCCTATTCAATAGCGTCGTTGCCGCACTTGCATCCTCGGGATCCGGTCGTCACGATCAAGTACTTATCATCGTCTCACCCGACACCCATTGAGACTAATCTCAGTCAACAAGGGGGACCAAAGATAAGAAAAATTGATATCACCTACAATTTTTTTTTCTGAGAGGGTCGGTGGACCCCCCCCCTCCCCACAGCCACCTGATGCCATCAAATTCCCTTTTCGGGAAACAGCGTTGCCGAAAGCTTTCGCGCCAGACATACCACGAGAGCGGCGTTGCACGAATAAAGGCCAAATTATCCAGGAAGTTTTGTGAGACATGCACACATTGAATTACAGAATCAATATGAGAAAAGATGAGAGCACCTTCACCCCTCACCCACGTGCACGTGCATAAGTAGTAGTTCCGCCAATACCGCCATAGATGCCAGTTTGGAACTCTTTACCCCCTAGATTTCAGGCAAGTGCTCCTCAAAATGAGTTTTTGTAATCACAGTAAGTATACTGTAGTCTATTTCGGTCATAGGTCACCCGAGACTTTGTTGATGTGCATAAAAGTCGCCTTAAAACAAAATTTCTCGGGCTTCTCGGATAAAAATTGATGAGCAGTTGAGATAGTACAGTAAGTAGCGCGAACAGGCAATGGAGAAAAAAAAGTCGCAATATGATAATATGATCAGTGAAACTGGCAATGGTCGGCAGCCGATATTAATAAGCCAGCAGGGGCGAGGAATTACCTTGGGTAATCAAAAGTGAAGCAAAATTCCTTAGGTAATCAACAGAGCGACCGTATTTGGCACGGGCAGGATCAGTGAGGACTGATCCCCATGCAACAAGGTATTGGTTCACATTTGATGCTCATATGGACCGGGGAGATAATTTTACAAGTCCTGGAGGCAGCTGTGTCGATATCTGGCTCCAAAAAAAAGTACATACAATTTTTTTTTCTGGCGGTCGGCCAGACCCCCCCCCCCCTACCCCATATGGCAATCTCTTATCTTTGGTCCCCCTTGTCAGTCAAGTTCCGCTCTTGATCCGGGAATCTACATATCGTTATCACCCAGGTTTAGCTCGTTGTTTCCGCTCTACGCATTGTGGAATGTACCTAACTTCGACCGTTCTCTCAAGAAGTGCAGAGCTTCTATGCTTCTTTTCTGCTCTGTGGACCTGACGCAAGATGCAAGATTCAAAATCAGGCATGACTGCTTTCTGAGCGCTGCATGATTAACAATTCTCACTTGGTGATCTATCGCCGTCTTCCCTTGGCAACGGAGCGCCAGCTGCTCAAAGCCTTCACCCCGGTAATGCTGAACGTCCGAAAACCATATAAATTCCTAGAGCCTTGGCTCGTTTCTTTGTAGCAGCTGCGCTGTTCACCTATTTCTCACCCGCTGGGCAGGTTCTCCTTCTGTAATTAATCACCACAGTTACAAAAATACATTGCGTTTGCGCCAGACGCGCCAGAAGGACGAAATCGACCGCCACCGAGGTGGATTACTCACAAATACGCCCTCTACATCAGGAGATTAAAAGCCATTGCTGAGGAGTTCGTCCTCCTGGCACCTTGGCTTGATCGAATACAGATGTATGTCGGAATCGACGACGAATATTTTTGGAAGCAGTGGGATGTCGTTGCTGTCCCTGGTGAGACGGTACGTCTCCGCCCGGTTGGTCTGGAGGAATATATTCCCGAAATACATGGTGAGTTGCGCTTGATATAGTCCTTGTTCGTCTATGCTGATGTCAGATTCAGCGATTATGGAGGAAGGGCCGGTGGAAGCAGTAGAAGATTCAGACTCAGATTCAGAATAATGAATGCTGTATTTCACCGACTCATTGCGACTCAATTTATTCGACCGAGTTGATGTAGAGCGAAAGTACAGGTACTGAAATCGACTCATAATCCGTCGCCGGCCAACTTACGACAATACTGTTGGCGACGCCATGCTGTCTACCCAAAACAGATCGATGTTCTGGCAAGTCTTCCCGTGTGGAGTTTCCCATCGGAAGTGACAGGTTTAATTTCAAACTACAAGAAAATTGACTGATTGCCCACTTCCACCAAGAGGCGAATGCATCACACGGGCGACCCCACGCCCGAGCGAAGCGGACAAAACGTGTGCACTATCCACACTTCTCCACGCCAGTGACGTCTTAGGAGGGACGTGCGTGACCGCTAGACCAACAGCGCCGCGCTCAAGCTCCGAGCTGTTGGTCGTGGTCCCGGCTCTTGATTAGAGTAGGGCCAGCGGAGAGGTTTTTGGGATTCTCCGTGCAAGTACATACAGAGACTCAACACATCTCACCCTCCGAGTCCTGAGGTTGAGATGAACATATTTTCTAGAGAGATTGTCGGCCTAAAAAACGGGCCTGCGCTACGAATCTATGACCGTGCATGCACATCAGATGGCCGAATTTCAGGTATGTGGGATCCGAAAAGCCGGCGCGGCCGGTGACTAGAAAGCGAGAATAGTTGAGGATCTCACAGCTCTGAATTTATGATGCATCGTAAAGCCGCGGGAGGAAAGAAAAATCGCCGAGGATCGTTGCCATAGTTATCCAGCGCGTCGAGACGGGGAATACGTGTACAGGGGACGTCCGAAGGAAATACGAAGAGCTCGACGAAGTTCGCGACCTTGAACTGGAACTCTGGAACGCGGATTCGAGAACGAGAATGGTCTAGGAGCGGGATGACCACGAGATTGGCGAAATCGGAGTCGCACTCGCAGAGACTGCAGCAACTCTGCAGCATGACATCGTTTTGAAACTAGATGTGAGATCTCAGGAGCTCGCCGTATAAGAGCTACAGACGCAGCGTATCCTACCCTTCAAGTCTCAATTATGAGATGAGCGTTTTGGTGAAGAAAGGACGGCTGGGCCTAGACCGCCGACACGTGCCGCGACACGCGCTGCCAAACAATGACGCGCCATTTCGTGCTCAGCAGCGCACTCATCCACAAATCCAATGCCCACAGTCCTCATCGTCGGCGCGACACGCGGCCTCGGCGCCGCCCTCGCATCGGCCTACGCTTCCGTCTCTGCCTCCGCCCCATCCGGTCCATGGACCATCTATGCCACCTCCCGCGCCCCAGTCCCGCCCCCCTCGCACTCCCCCTCCATCCTCTCCCCCACCCCAACGCACGAGCACGATTCTAGCATTCGCTGGATCTTCGGCATCGACATCGCCTCCGAGTCCGCCGGACGTCTCCTCGCGAGCGCACTCCCCCCACACGCGCTTATCGACGTGCTCATCGTGTGCGCGGGGTATTTTTCCCGGGAGAGTTTCGAGGCTGCTGAGGGAGAGACAGGCGGGTTGAATTGGGGAGAGGAGATTCAGATGTACACCACCGGCGCGGTGGGCCCGCTTTTTGTCGTGCAGGCGCTCGTAGCTGCGGGGAAGATCAAGACGTCGCTCGGAGACGCGGGTGTAGGGGGAAGTGGAGGCGGGAAGATAATACTCATCTCCTCCGAAGCGGGGTCGATTGGACTCCGTCACGAAGGCGAGGGCGGCGGGAACTACGCGCACCACGCGAGTAAGACTGCGCTCAATATGGTTGGTAAACTCCTCAGCCTGGATCTTAAAGAACGCGGGATCGCGGTGGGAATCGTGCATGTTCGTGTTTCTCACATTTATGCCATGCTCTTGCTCATCTTCTCCAATTTTTTTTTTCGACAGCCCGGTTTCATGCGCACAGATATGACCAAGAACGTAGGGTACGACCAGTTCTGGGACTCCGGCGGTGGTACGTCCCAACCACCCCTTCTCGTTGTCATCTATCAATCATCTAACGCATACACCAGCCATCCCCCCCTCCACCGCCGCCGCCTCCCTCCTCCCGTTCATCGACGCCTTCACGCTCGAGATGAGCGGGCAGTTCTGGGCCCCGCGTGGCCTTAGGTGCGCTCTATCCATTATTTCTTGTTCTTTTTTTGTTACCTTCCCGCATCCTCTTCCTCCTCCTCACGCCCCCCTCCCAAAATACCGCTAATGCTAACTCGCGATCCGAACAGGGACATCGGCACCGCCCCCGCCGTCCTCGGAACCGACTACCCGCCCGAGGAAGAGGTGGGCAAGGCGAGGGAGTTGCCTTGGTGAGCGTCCGCTTGATGAATCCATGAAGCCTGTACTGTGTACGCAGACACACATATATGTACCACCACCACCGCCATTGTCAACGATATGGATAAATTTCCGCGTTTCACTTGCACTCCTCCCTTCTGATCAACAGAATTTTCACCCAGACACATTTGTATGCACGACCACCATCGCCATTGTCAATGAGATGGATAGATTTCGGCGATTCTCTCTTCTGATCAACAGAGTTGGCCCCCTGGCAGTGGCCGTGAACAATTTTGGTGGCAGCAAGATTGTTCTGACCTGAACAGCTTCTGCCGCGCCCTTTATCGCCGCCTGATCTGCTTATAATCGTCTCCAATTCCGTGCCGGTGTCAGGGTACTTATAGCTCCGACCCTTCTATCTTGACAACACCCACCATGCAGTCTGCAAGCTGGCGCGCTATGGCGAGCAAAGCGGTGACATGGTTCTTTCTATCAAGCGCACGGGCCAGAGTCCTGTCATTCCGACTTCTCCTCATCTTGAATATCGTCATGCAATACTTGCAGTTTCTGGACGTGCCGCAGATGGTCACAGGCTTTGTTATCATGGCCCACCACACATTCATGTACGCTCAATAACCTATCTGCTCAACGCGGCGGCTCATCCTCGTCCATTCTCAAAGGGTATTCAATCCCCGTAAATGGGTGAATGCGAAGGTTCATATCGCCCTCGTGGTGAGCGAAATTGCAGCAAGTCTTTACAGCGGTAGGGGTGTGGTTCTTTCTTCTCCATAATTTTCTCAACCCCCCCGCAGTGATAACAGCGGGACTGATTCTGCTTAAATTTCCCGGATCATGGGACTTGCTCCCCGCCATAATTTTGGGCGCACTCAATGTCGCAACCTTATGTTTCGCATGTTTCTGTCGCCTAAGCAGCGTGCGGGAAACCCGAAATTTTGTTTTTTTCGCTGGATGCGACGCATCCCCGACATCGCAATATACACCGGTGCAGGTCATCTTTGGGCGCCACGCTGTAATGCCACTTGTCAGGTAGCATCTAGTACCCTTGGAGACAAAATGAACGGATCTGAATGTCCTTAGGGGAGAGGCCCGGGCCATTGTCGCCGCGCGCATCCTTATTCTCCTTGGTCTCTGTGGTACGATCCCCGCCTTCGGCATTTACGTCGTGTTTTTCGCGCCGAGTGCGGCGCAAGTGATGATCCAGGATATCAAAGTCTCCCAGGCCTGGTACAATACGGACCCTGGATCTCAAGATTTCGACTACTTCATCCCACCGCAAAACATCACGATGGTTTTGGTTTGTCGTGATCATCCTACATTGACTCTCGAAATATTGACATGTATACGGCTCAGCTATATATGTCAACCAATACGGCTGCAGCATCCACCGCAAACGTGACTGTCGATGCGCCAGGATGTACGAATGTTACCATATCCGTACTCTCGCCGTTCTCGACTGTATTGTTCCCGAATGTCACATGTGCGGCTGCTTTCAACCGTTGGATTGTTCAATTATACTGATCTTTGCTAGGTCCTTTCCCTTGGTACCTAGCTCCTCCGAGCGGCATCGTAGTGGCAGCGAATTTCAGCGATCCGTGGGGGGCGCTGTATGTCAAGCCTGGCCAGGGAGATCCATTAGATGTTGATGTCTATACCGAACCCATTCCGCTAATGGCTGGGGCCCGCCTGTCTGTCATGCTAGGCCAAACAGCAAGACAGATATTTTCCAACAACGCCCTTGATGTTCTGGGATTCCGCACGGTTTGTGCCTCTTTCTTTACGAACGATTATGTCGGTGATAATTTCTACTTAAAGCCTTTGAGAACTGTGTCGGTGAACTCAGTTCTAGTCATGCAAGCAGATACCTTCCCGATCAATTCAACGGATACAGTGACGTTACGGCTTCGTCCGCGGCAGGATATCGGCACGACCAGAATACTTAAAGATTTCACAGACGCATCCGTATTGTCAGGTCTTGCTACCCTCGGTGGATTTTGGACGTTTACCAACGGTGCCTTTACCATGTTCTTCGGGGCGAATCTCATGTATTTCCTCTGGAGTGAGTGCGACTTTGACTTGAGTTTAAGTCCAATATAATGATTGACGCCCACGCAGGAAGCAGGCCTCTTTCCGCCCTCGGCTTGGTGCATGTGTTCCAGCGGCGCGCCCTGATGCGCAATTGGAACGCAGACTTCCCCGCACTTCGAACGGAGGGCGGCCGCCCGGGCTCGGAGGAGGCGGGGATCGTTGCATTTATCCGTGAGCGCCTCGTGAGCCTGGACGATCCAGAGCCCAAGCTCATGGACGCCGAGGCCTCCACGTACTCCGTTGCATCTGACCGAATCACAATCGTGGAGGGCGGCAATGTATCCGAGAGGGATGTCGGCAATCCTTCGGAGAACGATCAGCTGACACGCAGGCTATCTAGTCCTAATCTATCCGGCAAACTGACATCCAATACCCGTACCGCTACCTCTGGCGAAATCGAGGGAGCTGAACCTTCGCATCCTGACTGTATTCCTCTTATTCCCATTCCCCAGGACGCCGAAAATCACGACGTGCAGTCTGGAACAGCATACAAGGAATTTAAACAAGTTGTATAAAGCTCGCTGAATTCGTGGCTAGAGGATCAATGAAAATTTTGAACCGGTCTGTTGAAGAATTCCCAATGTTTATCGAGCTGAATGTAGTGGGCAGGGTCTTTTTCTCACTCTTGAGAAATATTTGCTTTATCGGCTTGTCTGACAGTGTCGTAAAAAATCTGAAACAGGCAAGGCTAGTAAGGCCTAATACGCGCGTACAGGCTAGTACAGCAGAGAGAATCAGCGCTCACCAGTCTCAAAGACGCGTCGAAAAACATTGGTGGATCCGAGAAGAAGACACAGAACGACGTTGCTCTCCTCCATCACCTCCTTATTTTGGCGAGAGTCGCACTTCCTCTCCTTCACAGTCCCCGGTTATGGAAACCACTCTCAAAGCCCCTCCACGAGTCTGCGAATCTCCTGGACCAGATTTTGGAGGAAGCCGGGCTGGACGACGCCCTCCGAATTATCTGCATATATGCCATGGCGGATTACCGCCACGCAACCAGGAGACTGGAGAAATCAAGATTCGGCACAAGTTTGGGATTCGCGGCGAGCTTGACCGTCCCGTATCTAGTGATGGCGGGGCTAGGCTGTTTTACTGTGGGGGCAGTGTACCTTATGCTGGATAGCCAGCCAAATCAAGTGTGGGCGACCTCATTTGGTGTCCTGAGAGGAGTAGCGCTTGCAGTGCCGTGGTCCTCGTGGGCGTTATCGTAGGCGTGGAGCCTCAGCAGTTTGTGAGGACCCATGATTATCCCAATATAGGTCGGATACCGAAATCGGGCCCAAAGTTGAATTTTGTCCGAACTTTTTTTTCTTTCCCACGCTTTTTGAGTCGGCCAAAATGATCATTTCGACAAGGCCGTTCTTTTTGGTTTTTTTTTGGCCAAAATTTTCAGAAAAATTTGTCCGAACTCGGTATCCGACCTATGTTGGGATAATCATGGGTCCTAGTTTGTGGCGCCGAATCGGGACTCAAAGTTCAATTGTTCTCGAACGTGACGTGTGTTTCGAATTCTGCAGTGTTGTACGGTCCAAAAAAAAAATCGGGCACATACTAAGGGGAGTGGAAAATCAGAGCAAACGTTACCGCAGCTTCGGCGGGACGTAGCAGCCTAAGACCAAGAGAGCTTTAAGGATTCCCGCTCCTGGGTCTTGAGCTGTCTAACTAGACGGTTCGTCCAGAGACTGCCGCCCTTAGACACTGAGAATCGATGGCCGTGGATAAACGTGCCGAATTCCAGGTACGCGGGGAAGTGCGCGCGCCCTCTGACTAGAAGGTGAGGATGCGGCAGGATCTCGCAGCTCAGAATTGATAAGGCGTCGGAAAGCCACCGAAGGAAGGAAAAACCGCCGAGGATGGTTGTCGCAGTCATCCAGCACGTCGAGACAAAAGGAGTGTATACCAGTGCCAGTGCCGGACATCCGGAGGACTTGCAGCTAATTTACAAGGATCTCACCGAAAGTTCCAGATATTTAATTGGAATACGGATTCCAGTAGGAGTGCCAACAATGGTGTAGGAGCACGAGAATGCCTAAAGAGTTACAGTCGCACTCGCATAAACTGGGACATGGGTTTTGACACCGCTTCGAAACGAGATGTGAGAAACCAGGAGTAATGGCTGACGCAGCGTATCCCATGCTCTGATTCTGAGTTATTGAGATGAGCGTTTTCGTAAAGAAACAGCCCTCAACGGCCGCCACGTGACGGGACACGCGATGCCAAACAATGACGCATCATCGTCGGCGCTCTCGCCTCCGCCTCCGCCGCACCCCTCCGGCCCATGGTCATTCTACGCCACCTCCCGTACCCCCGTCCCGTCACCCTCGCGCTCCCCGCCATCTTCTCGGCTTGAATCTGCTCCCGGGCCTCCGCTTTGCCTCCGCTGCGTCAATTCCCGGTCCGCGCTGTTACCTGTAAGTTAGGCCCTGTAAGTTAGGCCCTGTAACGTCTATTTGATTTTGGTGACCTTCGGAAGCCGTTCCACTGGTCTCATCCACACTTTTCTCGCGCGGGCCCGGGGACAACCCTCGGACGGTGTTTTTTTTTCGTGCGAGACTAATTTCCGCACCTCGCCGCCGATTAATATCCTCTTGATGATCAATACCATTGGTAAAATTCAGACCACTTTCCCGTCTTACTTACCGACGGGGGACCCTTAGGTTTTCCTTCCTCTTCAAAATCCGAACCCCGACTCCGCGACTTATGTTAGGCGCCAGTCATTCGTACCGTGTCGACCGCGATGGCTTTGGACGATAGATTCATATGGGACCTCAGGGCGTACGGAGCTTCACTCAAGTAGTGATCCCAATCTTAGCCATGAGGCGCATCGACAATAAAGCGCGCTTCTTTTGAAAGCTTCGCCTGCGCCCACTACCGCCGACCCGATCTACTTACATGTAATCTTCTGGAGTTCCGTGCCGGCGTACTGGTAGGTCCAACCCTTCCATCTTGACACCACCCACCATTCAGTCTACAAGTTGGTGCGCCATGGCGAGCTCAGCGGTGACATGGTTTTTTCTGTCCAGCGCACGGGCTAGGATCCTCTCATTCCGACTGCTCATAATCTTGAATATCGTCACTCTTATCGTCATGCTATACTTGCAGTTACTGGAGGACCCCTGAGAATGCCCTGCGACCTATGATTCGAGAGTCCGGACAAAAATTTTCGAAATCGTGATCAACTTTGATACCAGTCCAGACAAAATTGGCCCGGACCGTCCCGAGCTCGGATTCTTAGTCCGGACAGAAAATTGTGGCCCCGGGTAGGTTGAATACAGAGTCCGGACAAAATTTTTGATGGTCATTGTTCGACTGGATATGTACTTGCCTTGCAATCAAAACCACTACACGATCATGGGGCAAGTGAGTGGCCTGGAATCTATTGTCTGTCTTGATCGGGTAGCGCGAGGGTATGGGCCACCTCGAAGTGGCACAGAATATTCAATATTATTCATTTTCCAAATTAATTTTCTACCACAAGTTATACAGTTGTCTACAACTTGTTTCCTACATTCAACATGCCCGAGGATCTTCAAATCTTCGATGATGACGACCTACACCAAACCCTCAAAGATGAGCTGGGGCTGATCAGGATGGTTACCAAGTTAAATACAGTCCAGGGGAAGGGGAAGGGCATTGTAAATATCCTGGACATTGGGGAGGATGATTGTGTCGATGATTAGCACTCTAGGAATTTTTTTCTGGATTTTTCTGATTTTTTCTGAATTTTTTTGAATTTTTCGCGATTTTTTGACCTTTGATGTCGAGTCCGGACAAAAATTAGCGAAAAATTAGACCTGTGATTCTGGTCCGGACAAAAATTGCCGCCTCCCAAAATCGGATAGTCCGGACAAAATTCCAAAATTCCCGTTTTGAGAATCATAGGTCCTGGGGTATTCTCAGGGGTCCTGTTACTGGCCGTGCCGCAGATGGTCACAGGCTTTGTTATCATGGCCCACCATACATTCATGTACGCTCGTTACTACTCAATAAGTTATCTGCTTAACGCGGCGGCTCATCCTCGTCCATTCTCAAAGGGTATTCAATCCCCGTGAATGGGTGAATGCGAAGGTCGATGTTGCCCTCGTGGTGATCGAAATTGTAGCAAGTCTTTACAGCGGTAGGGGTGTGGTTCTTTCATCTTCATATTTTTCTCAATCCATCCCCCCCCCGCCCGCAGTGATATCAACGGGATTTCCCATGGACATAATTATGGGCGCCCTCAACGTGGCTACGTTGTTTTTCGCATTTTTCTGCCGCCTGAGAAACGGGAGAGACGTCCGAAATTTTGATTTTTTCGCTGGATGCGACACATCCTCTATATCGCAATATACGCCGGTGCAGATGATCTTTGGGCGTCACCCTGTAATGCCGCTTGTCAGGTAGCATATAGTACCCCTGGAGACTAGTGGAGCTGATTTGATTCTCGCAAGGGGAGAAGCCCGGGCCATTGTCGCCGCGCGTATCCTTATTCTGTTTGGTCTCTGTTTTACGATCCCCGCCTTCGGCATTTATGTCGCGGTTTACGTGCCGTATGCGGCGCAGGTGATGATTCAGGATATCAAAGTATCCCAGGGCTGGGTTTATGGGGACTTGCAAGATGTCAATTACGACCTGGCAGAGCAAAATATCACGATTGTTTTGGTTTGTCGTGATCCTACATTGACTTTCGAAATATTGACATGTAGACGACCCAGCGATATATGCCAACAAATCTGACATCCACCGAAAACGCGACAGTCGGTGTGCAAGGATGCGCGAATGTTACCATACCCACGTTCCTATACTACTTGCCGAATGTCACATGTGCGGCTGCTTCAACCGTTGAATTCTTGGATTATACTGATCTTTGCTAGGTCCTTTCTCTTGGGACTCCGCTCCCCCGGGCGGCATCGTAGTAGCAGCAAATTTCAGTGATCCATGGGGGGCGCTGTATGTCAAGCCTGGTCAGGGAGATCCAACAGATGTCGATATCTATACGGAGCCAATTCCACTAATGGCTGGGACCCGCCTCTCTGTCGTGCTAAGCTACACAGCAAGACAGATATTTTCCAACAACGCCCTTGATTTGCTAGGATTCCAGACGGTTTGTTCTCTCTCCTTACAAATCATTATGTCGGTGATGATTTCTACTTCCAGCCTTTAAGAACTGTGTCGGTGAACTCAGTTCTGCTCATACAAGCAGATACCTCCACGAGCAATTCAACTGATACAGTGACACTACGGCTTCGTCCACGACAGGATATCCCCACGTGGATTCCGACCAGAGTGGTTAAAGATTTCACAGATGCATCCGTATTGTCCGGTCTTGCTACCCTCGGTGGATTTTGGACGTTTACCAACGGAGCCTTCGCTATGCTCTTCGGGGCGAATATCATATATTTCCTCTCGAGTGAGTGCGGCTTCGAGTTGAGTTGACGCCCTAATACAATAATCGACGCACATGCAGGAAGCAGGCCGCTTTCCGCCCTCGGCGTGGTACATATCTTCCAGCGGCGCGCCTTGATGCGCAATTGGAATGCAGATCTTCCCGCACTTCGAACGGAGGGCGGCCGCCCGGGCTCGGAGGAGGCGGGGATCGTTGCATTCATCCGTGAGCGCCTCGTGAGCGTGGACGATCCGGAGCCAACACCCATAGACGCCGAGGGTGCCACTCACTCCGCTGCGTCTGACCTAATCACAATCGTGGAGGGCGGCAATGTATCCGAGAGCGAAGTCGGCGATCCTTCGGAGAACGAGCAGCTGGCACGCAGGCTATCTGGTTCCAATCTATCCGGCCCGCTGACATCCAATACCCGTACCGCCACCCCCAGCGCAATAGAGGAAGCGGATCCATCGCATCCTGACTGTATTCCCCTTCTCCCCGTTAACCAGGGCGCCGAAAACCCGTGCGTGTAGTCTAGAACAGCATACAAAGAATCGTAAACAAGTGGTGTAGTCTCGGCCGGAGGTTCAATGAATATTTTGAGTATCTCAGCCGGTGTAGTGAGGAGTTCACAACGTGGATCGAGTTGAATTTAGTGGACGGGATCGTTCGCTCAGTCTTGAGAAATAGTAAAACAGTTGCTTTATCGACTTGTCTGACAGTGTCACAAAAATGCCAAACAGGCCCACCGAAGACTAACGAGGCCTAATAAGGCTGTTGGAAAAACGGGAATACACACGGGCTCATCTCCTTCGTTGGTCCCATGGTCAGTGGCTCTGGAAGTGAAGTTACCTTACGTCGCGGGACAACTCCGATCGACGATGCCGCTTGTGGGTGTTCAACTCTGCTCTGCAAAATCTATCGTGTCGCCGAAGGACTCCGAAAATTCAACTAGCCATTGCCAATTTGTTGCAAACCAGGAACATTCGGATGTTGTGTACAGTTATCATCTCAAACGTTTTACATTGTAGCCCCGGGCTAAGGATTAAAAATAATCGTCAGCCTTTGGATTAGTTGAATCGATATCGGAGACGCGTACCTGACCATACCCATACCCATGCGCATACCCGTCCCCTTGCTGACCGGGCGGAGGGGGTGCCAAGTTCGCTACGACGAGCATTTATCAGCCCTGAACTGAATTCGAGAGAGAATTGGCTGTGCCACACCTGGTCCGCTCGCAAACGGGTAAGCCGCGACCGTCCTCCGAGCTCGGATGCGTCTTTTGCGGTACGCATAAATGACATAGGCCACAGCGATCAGGAGCAAACAGACACCTGTCAAACCGGATTGTCGAGCATATGGTATATTAGCACTACTCCCTATCAGAAACAAAGGGAGAAGTATACGGACCAGCCACAGAAGCGGCGATGATACGATTCCTCTGCTGCGTGGCAGGGTCCTCGTTCTTGTTGTTGCAGTCGAAACTTTCGTCACCGTCGGGGCAGTGGACCGCCTGTGCGCTGGACACAGATAGCTGGAGGGCGAAGAAAGGGATGAGGATTAGATGGGGATGGGATCGCGCGAAGGCGAAGGAAGGGGGCGCCATGGGGATGCGTGTATCAGAAAGAGCGAATCAAATGAGGTGCATTTATTGGGGCCCTTGCGGAGGTACTTATATATTTGGAAGAGCGGAGTGCCTCTGTGATGCGCTGAGAATGGATGCTGTGTCGTAACCTCGGGTAGCACGGTGTGCAGTAGCCTGGAGTAAGTTGATCGCCGCGCGAAGCGCAATGACACAGGATATTCGGAACTCAGAGGACTCATCGGGTCTCTTTCCAGAGTAGACACAGGTGTGCGTCCGGAGAGGTAAGTACTTAAGCCACAGTATTAGAATGCATCGTGCAGTCCACGGGAGCCCGAGCGTGACATGAGCAGCCGGATCGCCTGGAGAAAATCGATTGCGCGGCACCAGTCTAAATCTGTGTGTAGTCTAACGGAGATCAACGATAGTGGATGGGTGCTGTACGAGCCGGAAATCGCGCCGTCCAAAACACTACTATAATCATAGAGCGAGGGGTTCCAACTTCCGCGGTATCCGAGTATAGATGGTCTGCACCCAAGAAAAGGACAAGTATGGGGTAGGAGTGAACGCTTCAGCTGGATTCTTGGGCGTTGAAGCTTTGAAGGGTGCTCGACCCTCGGAAGGATTTTTGATTGTCTACGAGGGCGAGAAAAAAATGCGGTGAGAAGGGATGCCCGCCGTTGAGAGCGCGATGGTGGTGGGAAGAAAGAAGCGCCAACGTATCGCTCACGGCGATCAACAATGTTCATTGATCCGAGTCGCCGTGTGCCATCAACCAGATTTCACAACGGTCGAGAGTGGGGTGCCAGAATGGCCGCGTTTACCACTCGACGTCAAGTCAAAATAGACAGGATGCACTGTGGATTTCAGAGCCGCACACGGCAATATACTTTTTTGGCTCTCGGGCATCACTAGGAGGGTTGAATGATGCCGTCTGACCACCAAATCTCCTTCCAAAGAAAGCCGCATGCGGTGAGCTTGCGCGCCAGAAAAGCCGCATGCGGCCTTGCGCATCCTGTCTAATGTATCGACATGAAGTCGGGTAATACTACATGCCTGTTTAAGCCGGCGCTCAGAGCAGAGCAGCCGGTGAGGCCGGCATTGATGGAATCCTGTGCCTTGTTCGGCTCCTTGTTCGGCCGACCGGGTAGCACCTGAAAATATATATCGCAGGGGCATCTACATGTAGCGACCAGTTTGCTACAATTTTTGATGGAATTGTTGCCTTCGCCATCTTGAACCAAGTCTAGACGGAACCCTACCCCATTGCGGCGGCCAGCAACTCCGAGAACTTCGGTGTGCCGAAGCCGGCTGGAACGGAGTCAGGAGTGAAATGAAGGGTATGCGAATATCGGGATTCTCACATAGCGGATCCCACCCAGCGACCGCATCGAATGCCACCTAATTTTTGAACGTCAGCAGGATATTTCTCGGTACCCGCGCACGACGACCCCTCACCGCAGAGTCATTGCAGTGATAGCCCGGGTTTTTGCCGATAGTGATGTCGGTAAACGCGTTCGATGCCTTGGAATAGATAAACGGATTAAGGAAGCCGAGCACAGGCTTCCCTGCCGCAAGGAGTCGGTCGTTGATCAAGGCGATGATAGCAGCCATGGTCGGCGCGGAAGCGCTGGTTCCTGAATCGAGCTCAGCTGCGCCCCCAAGCACGATCTCGAAGTTTAAGCCTTGCACCGAGACGTCCGGATACCCGCGCCCGGTTCTGTTGAAGTCTCCGGGAAAGTCTGACGGAAGGGTCTTCAGAAATTCGCTAATGGCCGCAGTTTGATACCGCGGAGCGGGGAAAATATTGGAAAACCCGCCGCTGGAGAAGTTAAGCGCCTTTTCTGGCGCGAAGCCCTGGGTGGCTCCTACGGTGGTGACGAAGGGACAGGATGCGGGGAATGTTGGAATGAATGTGTTGTTTTGGCAGAGACTGGGGCTGTCGTGTAATCCGCGGACGCCCCCCTGCGGCTCGAGTTAGAAGAGGTGCAGAGATTCCCCCAGAGATGGGCTTACATCGCCGGAAGAAAAGACGACAGAGATGCCTCGTGCCCCAAGGGCCATGTAGCCGTTGCAGATCTTTCTGTAGAATAAAACTGGTCGGTAGACCCTTTCTGGGAGATTCGAATACTCACGTCGCCATGGAGCTTCCATAGAGATGCTCGTTCAGCCCGTAAGATGTTGTCATAACAGACGGGGGTTTGGAAACACCCTGGAGAAACGTGGTTGTGTCTATCAAACCGGTCATGAAGTCGCCGTTCGAAAAGGAATTCCCGACGGAAAGGAATTGAAGTGGCACTCCCGTTGCAATACCTGATTCAGATTGAGCACACCGCGTTTGATTTGGCGTACTAGGAACATACCTGCCGCATACTGAATATCGAGATTGGCTTCACTGGAAGTTTGGCTTGCGTTCTGCGTGTTCGTTCCGTTGTCGATCGTCAGTACCGTAAAGGTCTGATTGGCAGGTCTATCGGGCCGCAGCAATGTAAGGAACTCCTGAAGCATCGAAGTGTGTTCAATCGTGTCGATACCAGACTACGAATGGACGAACCTCGAGGTCTGCGGTTTGGGCAAATTCATTTGCGTACGCAGTAACGAGAAGGGCATTGTCATGTTCGGTGGCTGCAGTCGCAGGGATTCCGTAGAGAGCTTGTAGGCAGGCGGGAGTTATAACGCCATCTTCAGTGTTAGAGTTACAGGATTTCGCGGGCAGGCGTGTATCGACAGATATATGTGCTGCAGCCCCCAAACGAGGATTCGAGTCGGCGAATGCCGTCGTAGGATGCAGCACATCAACGTGCCCAACAAGCTCTGACGGCAGCGATACAGACAGCGTGCGCGTGATGGGATGAGCCAAAGATGGGTTGGTGAAGACTTCGAATTGGGCGGCAAAGAGATCGTTTGCCTGGGATATTGAGAGGGTAATAGAAACCCAGTCTCCGCTGGGGGAAATTACAGTGGGTGTAAGGCCATTCGTAGTGGCAAACGAATCGAAGGCGGAAAGTGTTTCAGCGGACGGCTGGACAAAAGCCTTCACCTGAAATTTCCTCGTCAGCTGGTTACATGCGCCGCCCAGAAAACCACGCGTCGTACCTCGTCCATTGACAGCCACTGTCGGAACTCGGAACTCCCGGGTGTGGCGATCGACATAAGCCTTTCTTCCAGACCTCCGACATTATTGGAGGCCAACGCGACACGGAGGGTGATCGTAGCATTAGCAGGTGCAGCACCCTGGTTGACGAATCCGGCGGGAGCGGCTCGGCGGCTTTCATGCACGACCATGCTACCCGCTGACACCAAAGCTGAGATTGAGAAGGCGGTTAGGAGTTTCAGCGCCATGCTCGCGGAAATCGAAGTGAAAAGGAAGACGATTAAGGCAGTGACTGGGGTTTATATCCTAAGCGGGACCGGCCGTGTCATGCTACCTTAGTACCTACCTACCTACCTCTCGGGTTTATAAGCCCCTGGGTATCGAAGGCGCATCTCGACAAACTTGCAGGCGATGCAAAATGACTATAATAGCCGTTCGCTTTGAGGTAAACCCATGAGACGACTGATTGACCAGCAGGAAAGATACGCACTTGCCAGTGCGGCTCTGGTGGCCGCAACATTCTGTTGACGGAGGAGGTTATTTCGCTCTTGCCAGTGCTTGGGAAATTCCGCCACGGAGAACCCGCTCCAAATCTCCTTGGCAATTGATGCGGTCAGGCAAGCGAGTTCCAATGTCCGAGGCTCCAAGCATCTCCTCCAGATATTCGCAGATGCTCCCGGACGTATGGTGTATTAATGTTACTCTGCATCGACTGCGATACAGCGAGAGTTGTGCGTGGCCGCCATTTGGCACCTACTGGATTTCGGAAACTTGATCGATCGGCGATCACCGACCATGGTGGCGGTGCGATACGATCAATGATACACATCAAGATACACATTGAACTAGCCTGTTGAAGTGGCATGTACACCCCCTTCTTCCCACCTCCGTCTCACACGGCCGAATAACCAACGTTGACACTGCTCCGAGGCTTTCCCTCCCATGGATGACCCTGAAACTGGTGAGCGCGCTGCTCTTTTGCCGCGTCAAAGCCCAGCACAAAGTCCGCGAGTGCACTATCTCGACAACCTCCGAACATCCCTTGTTGCGCTTGTAATTCTTCACCACGCCGCCGAACGCTTCTGGGCGACATCATACGAGCGACACTCATCCCTGGCGTTGTGGGCATTCGTAGTGATTAATTATCCCTACTTCATGCGTGTGCTTTTCGCGATAGCGGGCCACTTCTCCGCCCTCGCCGCAGCCAAGAAGACTCGAAGAGCCTTCATTCTGGACAAACTGAAGCGCCTGGGGATCCCAGCAGTCGTTTCGACGCTTCTTATCCAGCCTCTGGCTATTGTGCTCCTACAGCGCCCAGATCCATCCACTCTGCCACACATGTTACTAAACTACTTCAAGAATCTGCGTGGAGCGCCTGGCCCTTACTGGTGAGCATAAGTAGCCCGATTTTGCATTTTTCGTCGCACCGATCGCTGCGCAAATAGGTTCATCGTCACACTACTGTTCTTTGATCTAACATACATCACCACACGGACATGGCTTCCATCGATTCCATTTCTGCCTCCCACCTCCAAAAAGCGCTTCCGCATCACGGCAGCAATCTGGATCTCGCTCACCACAGCCCTTGCCTTCCTCGTTCGACTGTTCTTCCCCTTCTATAAGGTTCTCCGCCCGCTGAATATCCTTCTTGCATACGCGCCGCAATGGGTCCTGGATGGGTCCTGGCATACATCGCCGGCACCTCTCTATCCGCCCTTCACCCCTACCTCCCTACTTCCCACCCCCTCCTGTCTCTCGCCCTCGCATACTCCACCTCCATTGGTTCCCTCCTAGCAATGGTCCACATCCTCGGCTCCAATCACGCCTTCTTCGAGCCAGGAATCACCCACCCCGGCGCACTATTCTACATCCCCTGGAACGAGCTCAGCTTCTACTTCATAGGCACGTCCCTATACGCCGTCTTCCACACCTCGCAGTTCACGGCGCGGCGCTGGGGAAACACGGCGCGCTAAGCATACGGGGCGTATCTTGTGCATCTTCCCTTAGTCGTGGCGCTGCAGATTCTCGTTGACCGGAGCGTTGGGGAGGCACTCAGCGAGGTAGGTCAGGCGCTCGTGGTGGGTGCTTTCGGGATTGTCTTGAGCTGGGCCGCGACGTGGGGGCTCATTCGCCTTCCGGGCGTGGGGCGCATTATTTGACACGAAACTACCAGCAAGGGTATGTTATGCACGCAAAAATGGTACCAACCTGATAGTTTGTGTTCACTCATTCGACAGCGATCAACCGATTCCACTGAGATTCTGTCTAGCTACGGAACGGTTCAGTTAAGCAGAGTTGAATTAAGCAAATTCTAGTGTAAGTCGACTGAGGTATCTATCAGCCATAATCACGGCGGCCATGGCCGCGCTGTTGCTGGGTATTCAACAATACTGTACGGATGTGTAGGGAGGCAACGCGCCGACGACCGTGACAGGGCACCCCGACCGAAGGCGACGCGACGATGTAGCTGGTGACCGTGACCGTCACCAATTTGGGCAACGAAAGTCCAAATTTCCTACCTGTTTTTGGTGAATTGGAGGATCCTCAAAGGATCTTAGAGCAATTCTTACGAGTGCGTTCGTCAATTGTCTCTGTTTTAATGGAAATATGAGATTCCCCATTTTATTTAGGAATTTTTCTAAATTGTCACCGTTTTTCATTGGCGACGGAGGTCGTCGTGACCGTGACCCGCGCCGCGACGTCGGCGACGCGACGGGCGTGCCGTGACCGTGACCGTCGCCTCCCTACACATCTGTACAGTATGGCCTGCCTTTCTCGTTCCGTTCAAGCATTAGGGCCAATTTATTGCCCTATTGAGAGGTTTATTGCACAAACTGGGCGATAAGCCTGAGCAGCTGTCCGTACGCCCTTCCATCATGCCCTATCTCCTCCATCTACACCCCTTCTACACATCCGCCGCCGCCGTCTTCACGATTCTTGATGTTGTTGATAGACAACACTGCCACCATCGCGAGGCCCGCATCAGCACTGACTTTGTGGGCACAGAAATCGGACCCACCAATGGGAGCGCCGAGCAGGAAGACCTCGGCGTACACCCTGATGACGCCCGGTATAACGTCTGCGGGAAGGTCGATGTACACCGATGTCTGCGCGTTCACGATCTCCGGGGACGCCTCAGGATAAGAATAACGAGAACACCTCCCCTGTCTTAGATAGCTTCTACCTAGGAAGCAAGGAGTGTTTCAAACTCCGACCGATCCCCAATTCCGTATTGCCGAATCTCCAAAGATTCGGTGGGTCGAATTGACCAAGTCAGAGTCTTAGAGTAAACTTGAAATTGAAAGCTTTGAGAATTTTGAGGTCGAGATCTTGAGAAAATTAACCTGAAGCGGTGGCGGCATAGAAAGTTATATATGATCGGTCAGATTTCGGCGTATTTCGGCAGCTCGGGCAGCAGTGGCTTTTCAGTGGAGGTGCACCGGGGATTTCCCAGCTGTATAGTTTTAATCCAGATTTGATGTTCCGGCTGATCTCGGCAAACGGCCGCTTGCCTTAGCTAACGCGTCCCTCCTGCCCTAACTCTGAGTCCACTCACCTCTTCTTGATGCACAGGTATGTCTTTTCGAATTCGTGTTCGCATATTATCACGGCGATTGCAATTCCATCTCGGAAGCCGCCAATACATTATCAGTCACACGCGACTTCAACGCGACGCGACAGAAAAATGGATACATGGAACAGTGCGTGTTCCTCGAGTAGTGCATAACCCTCGCTCGTCAATCCCAGAAGTACCACTTCTCTCCCTATCTCCTTGCCGAGAACAGTGGATCATTAAATCTTGATTTATTTCGAACAAATAAGACAGGCAAATATCAGATGGGCGACAAGAGCCAAGAATTGAGCGCCCCTATTGAGACAGCGCAGAATACCATTTCGGCCTTCTCGGAGTTTCCCAGAAACTTCCGAACTCCTTCCTTTTCGATTTCTTTCTCGGGAAGAACCATGCTGTGCAAGGCTGGGCACGGTCTATGATCGTGCGCGGCATTACCCGTTGGCAGCCGTGCGGAACGTCTGATCCGCGCGATCCGAAATAACTGATGGACGTGATCAGCCACTTTGCTCTACTACTACCATGGCCAGCCACTTGACATTCAAGACTATATCATCCCCGCCCCCGCCAAACCCGATGTCACAGGTCGAGGGAGGTCCGGCCAAGTGAAATGAGCCGCCACTGCCACAGCGGCTCCGATTGAAACATCACTCCAGCCGCCTGTTCCCGCTCCATTTTTTCCCGCCTGAGACAGGATCTGAGACGGGTTGGGCGTAGATATAAAGGCTGAACTGCTCGTAACATGGGGTCGTTGGTTCAACGTTGGATATCCCTCGTCAAGCACCAAAACTTAACAACACTCACCTCACCGCTTCAATAATGCCCATTGCCACGGAAGAACAGGTATTGCCTCAAAGACTTCTTGTTTCATGCTTCGCTCACCTAGTGTTTCTCAGCAGTTCTCCCCGCCCCCGCCCACATTTCAGCATGCAGGACGCCGTGTCGGGAAGACTCTCCGCCTCGAAATACCCGCTAATGCTCCGGCTCACTCTTCTGAAATTAACGCCGACGAATTCCACCATCGTTCCTATCGCGACTCCAGCGCCACCGACTTCACCCTCTACAGTCCCGCCTCCCCTCGTGAACGAGCTGTGAGCGGATACGGGAAGGACCTGAGAGCGAGGGAGAAGGGCTATCGCGACTCCAGCGCCACCGAGTATACCCTCTACAGTCCCACCGGTCCTCGGGAACGACCGGTGAGTGGATACGAGGACCTGAAGACGCATCAGGAGGAAATTTCCTCCCCTTCTCCCTCCTCGCCCACGCCGGTGCCCTTGACCTTGCCCACTCCCTTGCCCTTGCCCTCTCACTCTCACTCTCGCCCTCCCTCGCCCACGCCCCCAGCTTCTGACGCTGTGACTGCGCCGTCGAAGGACGCCAATGTCTCAATATCCCCCGTCGATGAGAAAACATCCCCTTTGGACGAGAAGGAGCGGCCGTGGTATAAACGCTTTACCCGCTCCAAGTTCACGAACAATATGCGTTCTGAAATCGTTGCTATCGACGCCGACGCTCCCGCTGTGGTTTTGCCCTACGCACCTACGGACGGCGAAAAGTATATCTACGCGAAGACCCGTCGCCTTCCCCTCTACATCTTCGGGACTTTTTCGTTCCTCTCTATCTCTGCCGCTATTTGGTTGTTCTCTCTCTCGACCCCAGCATTTTATTGGTGAGCTTATCATTGTCATGTATCACGCTGGATTCTGATCGTGGATCAGGTTCGCTCCGGCTGGGTTTATAGTAGAGTTTCACATGGTGGTCGCGTATGTCATCGGGTGAGTCGCGTCGTCGCCACGCCGAGCCGCTTTAACTGATCATTGGTCAGATATTTCGGGCGCGATTATGAGCTTGAACCTCACAAAAAAATTGTCGAGGAGTATGCCACCTCTAAGGGCGATGAACCGTCTGTGTGAGTGCCTACTATCCCTCTCGAACGACTGTATGGCTGATTTTCTTTAGTGACGTGCTGCTCCCCTGCTGCGGAGAACCACTCGAAATCCTCGAAAATACGTATCGCCATGTATCCAAACTCGACTACACCAACTACAAAGTCCACGTTCTGGACGACGGAGCATTGGACACTGTCAAACAACTTGCAGAGAGATACGGGTTCAATTACATCAGGCGGGATAATCGTCCGTACCTGAAGAAAGCCGGGAATCTCCGTTACTCCTTCACCCGCACCGAGGGCGAGTTCTTCGCCATCTTCGACGCCGATTTCTGCCCGCGTCATGACTTCCTCCGAGAGCTGGTTCCCTTGATGCGCCATAATCCCAAGATCGCCATTGTACAAACACCTCAGTTCTTCAGGCCATGCGGCGAACAAACCTGGGTCGAACAGGGTGCCAGCTCCACACAAGAGCTCTTTTATCGCGTCATCCAAGTTAACCGCAATCGTTGGGGTGCTCGTGAGTTTATCCCTCCGGGTCAGCTATTCAATTCTAAATTCCAATCTAGCCATCTGTGTCGGCAGCAACGCGCTCTATCGTAGGGCGGCCCTAGAGGAGGTTGGCGGCACTGCCGAAATAGGTCACTCTGAAGACGTACACACCGGTTTCTTTGCCATGACCCGCGGTTGGCGCGTCTATTATGTCCCTCTCGCTCTCGCCTGCGGCATATCCCCAGACATCCCCAAAGCATATTTCTCCCAGCAGGTCAGTCGGTCTGCCGTGTATCTCTCCTTCTCTCTGACCCGACATTTTTACAGATGCGCTGGTGCAGTGGCTCATCGACTCTCCTCACCAACCCCGAGTTCTGGCGCTCACCTCTCACTATCGTTCAAAAGCTATGTTTTCTGACCGGCATGCTTTACTATGCGGCGGCTAGCATGACCATCTTCCTCAACGCTATACCCGTGATTCTTATGCTCCTCTTCAACCCCTCACACATCATATACTACAACTTCTTCTTCGTCCTACCCTCTCTCCTCGACAGCTTGATCATTTTCCGCCTGTGGTCTCGTCAGGTTCGTGCAATCAGTCATTATTTGATGCACCCACTCAAATCTCTCGTCCACAGCGCTACAATTTCAACGTCAACCACGTCTTCGTCATTCAGCAGTACGTGATCTGAAATCCTATGCCACACATGAATCTTACTTTCCGTCAGATACGCATATCTCATGGCCATCAAGGACAGAATCCTCGGGACCACTGCTTCGTGGGTTCCATCCGGGAATGCACAGGCGCAAGGGACCGCCAAGGCCAAAGGCGGAAATAACAAATACCGCAACAGCCGCATCTTCTGCGCCATCTGGGTATATTCGACGTTCGGAGCCACCATCGGACTGTCGGCCTGGCGCATCGTCCAGGGATATCATTGGTACCATTATCTCCCGACTTTAATCCTCGACTGTTACACATTCTTCATCACATTCCACTTTATCTGGCTCTCATAAATGTCTATATATATACCTCTCAAATTTATATACCACTTCGCGCCAATTCACTGTTTGTCTACCTCGCTTTGGCACTCTTCTCCGTATCGCATGTAGCTCCATCCAGAAATTTCGATAAGGTTTGAGATGGAAGCTTCGCATCACCCTTGTAAAAATCGCTGTGTACCATGGGTATTTGTTTGACAGACAACAACATTATTATATGCTTATGTTTATTCCATCGCGCTCGAAACCATGGAAGCGAATCACAAAGCAACCCTCGGGTGACCACAACTGAAATGATTGTCTCGGTCCGTATACCGACTTCATCCTCTTGTAGTACTTCGGGATTAATCATTAGAGAATGAGGAATTGCTTGCCTGGGGCGGACGCAGTGGAGGTTACGGCGGCGTTCCGACACTTGGCGCTCGAAGGCGGGATTCGGGAAGGCGAGGCTCGGGACTTCCTCGTTACGGACGTCGTTGCAAGCTTCATGGACGAAGGTAGTTGGGTATCTTTCCCACCACTATCCCTTGTCCGAATTCTGAGTCCTTGTCCGAGTCTCTGACGCCAACTCCAGTCCGCTGAGCGTGCTCGAAAAGACTTGGTCTTTCGCGTGTTTTTGCCTCCTTACAAGTCTCTCCGTCTATCCGCGGACAATCTCCCTTCAGCCGAATACTTTCCGAATCTCCCTCGTTCGCCGCAATATGCACTGTCGGCAGGACCGCAGCTCTGTAGGTCCCTATTCAAGGAACGATGGCGGTTGGACCGCACCTGCATATCCTTGCCTTATAAATCCCAGTCACTGGGGGATCCGCCCGTTCGACTCCGAGTCGGAGTCGGGCCATCGGCGGAGAGTCGAATATGTTTTTTGCCGGTACGCACTGTCAGCGGCGACTTTGTAATTTCATCGAAACTGGTCAATTCAATCAAGATCCAAGCCACCTCTTCGACTTTGCGCTACTACAGATGCCTGAGGTACGTCCGTAGTGCATTCATTTTATTTGTCACGACGGATGCTCCATTGTCTTCACTTACTCACTCACGGAAAGTGGCGATCTCTCCTCCTTCTATCTCAGCTAATGAATACACCCCAGATATTCCTTCGTCGTCGCCGAACATCCCTTCATTCTCCATGGCTGAAGCCGGAACGCCTCGTATCCGTACATCAGCAAATTGACAAGATCTTTTCCTCCCCTTTTCGTCCCTTTTCGTCGCTTTTTTTGGCCGACCTCTTTTTTTCACTTGCCGGTTCACTTTTGGCGGCGCTTTTGGCATCTTGGGCAACTTGGTAATCTTCTGGGACTTTTTTTGTCAAGAGCAACTGATTTTTACTCAACAAATGTAATACTCATTCAATTCATCCTCAGCCTGTGTGAAGTGGAGTTTGGTGCAATTAGTTCATCAAACTGACCTGACAATTGGGCCCTGAGAGAGGTTGGGCAGTGGTGATTCTAGTGAAGCCGGAATAGATCCAAATATTAGGATCCAACATGCTGTGGCCAATTCTGGATGTATTTGCGAGGCCCAAGCTGCGCGAAGAATGCACGCATCGTGTAACTGCCAAACACGACAGGAAATTTCGACAAGTCCATTCAAACTCCGATCAATCACGCCATCGATGGCGTGATTTGATGAATATGGTTGATCAACCGCAGCACTCGCACTTGTCTCCTGCCCTCTCCTTCTCGCTCTGCCTACGCGCTGGTCGGCCCTCGTTCGGCCTTTTGACTCCCTGTTGTTGAAGACAAGACTTGGCTGCTGTGCTCTAACCGACTGGGCGAAGTCAAGACCCGAAAACCCTCTCCCCTAGTCTCTCGCTGCTGTGGTCTTCGGAACCGTCATTGAGGCATCCCTGCCTCAGCTTACACATATGTGGCTCTTTCTCGCCTCGTCCCTTCTTTCCCCCCCCCTGTCTTGACAAGTAACGATGAGTCGAGCACGCAAGGAGATGTGGACCCGCCCAGACGTTGTAGCGTCTTTGTGTGCGTCCTCCTTCCTTTCTCTGAACTCTTTTTGATTTCTCTATACAGCTCATACAGGTGCGGATACCGACTTACCCCCTCAAGTCAGCCCCCAGCCGCTGCCGACGTCGATGGCGCTTCGGTGCCGAGGGCAGCGTGATCTTATATCCTGCTGGCCCACTTGCGGATTTGCACGATGTGTACTTACCTCATTTGCGGTCAACCTTCCCTCATTATAATCTTTCTTGAATACAGATGACCTTCGATGTCATGCCAAATTGTCTGGCTTGTCCCCGAAAATAAGGTGTGTTTATTTTTCTCTTGTTTTATATACTTCTAGGGTCTTTCCTTATTTCAGCGGACGCCTCCCATGCTATCGAACGGTGTGTACTTATCCTGTCTTTATCTCGACAACGGGACTGATGGGATGATCTTCCGGTGGCAGGTGCGGTCGATCTTCCCTCGTCCTAACCTTTCTCGCTTTCCACCAACCGATGGGAAAGGAATGTCGCCGCGGCGAGGTCTATTGCCTTAAAGGGGAAGTCCAAGTCCAAGCAGTTCGTTACTGACCCCATTTCGGACGGAGCTAGCTCGGGAGATTTCGAATTGATCGACCGATTGGTGAGTTCTCTTCCTATGTACGCCACTATCCTCACGCCGCTGCCACTTCTAGATCCCGTCTTTTGGTGTGCCGTTATTCTATTCCCCACGTACATATCTCTGCGCGCTCGTGTATATGCCCAATGCCAATATATATCTATGATTATGCCCATTGTGTGTGCTTGAGAAGCCCTTTTTTCGGCTTATAGTGAAGCTTGAACCCGCACTTTTGCGTGTCTTGGTGGCGTCTTTTTGCCTTTTTCGGAAAAAGGGACTTGGCCTAAAAAAGTGAGCACCTCTTTTCGGACCTTTCCTCTTTTTGAAGCTTTTATGTAGAAAAGTGGAAAAAGCCAAGTTGACAACTTGCTGATGTACAGATGCAGTAGATCCCGCGTCTCAATAGTGGTACATGTGCCCCTGGCTCTTTTCATGGCGACTGAGAGTTGCTTGTGCAGGATCCCCTGTTCGACTTGGGTTGGGCCTTGATTCCCCCTCAATGGTATTATTTTCTGCCACCGCGATTCTGGGCCATCTTCCTCATGGCGGTTTGCCTATTCCGATCCACATTGATGGAAATCCGTGAAGCGATCCTGCAAAAGATGTACTCTGCCATGAGATTAACTTCGTTTCTGGTCAGATCTATATAAGAAAAGAAGTGGTATCTCTAGACAACGTCAAAGTGGAGTGGTCCGCCGGAGCAAGGCCACAATGATCCATTGATTTTCATCGACTTTGTTCTGCAATTCCACCTTGGAGGAGGAGGAGGAGGTTGTATTACTGAGGACCATACGGGTACCGTACGTACACACCGCTCCGTTGCAGCTTCAGTTGCGGTTCCGAACCTCCGGCAATGCACCATTGGCTACCCGTGTGCAAGAGTGCAACCTACATGTACAGTATTTACATAATTTGACGACTATCTGCAGCTAGGTGAGTTCTCTAGCTAATTGTCAATGAGGCCGGAGGAACCAACCGCAGGTGACGAGGGGCGTGACTACGATTCCAAGTTTTGGCCATTGGGCTGTATGCCGAGTTCACCAATGGATAATTCAATACAGTTTACTGTAATTCACTGTGGCGTAGCACAGGTAACGGCTAGCCTGTCTCCGTACTACGATCTGCTAAAAATATCGCAGGTGACACTGATCATTTGGGTAAACGGGCCGCCTCAGTCGTTCTGGCATTGTCAAGCCTTTCGATAGCTCTGTGCTCGGAAACCTTACCGGGCCTTTACAAATCAGTTCTGAACAATCCGCCTCCTGCTGCGCTCCTTTGCGAGAAATATAAATTCTGCTGCATCGCTCACCATACTACTACTATCACATTCCCCCCATGTCGAAAGAGCAAAAAGCCCTTCTTATTCCGACCCCTAAAGCACCGTTCATCGTCGCTTCGCACAGTATCCCATCTCACGGCGAGGGCGAGGTCCTCCTCAAAGTAATGGCCGTCGGGCTGAATCCACTAAATTGGTTGCAGCACGAATTTGATGTTGCCATCAGCGCGTATCCCGCTGTTATTGGCGCGGACATTGCTGGAGTGGTGGAGGAGGTTGGTGAAGGCGTCAAAGGATTTGTGAAGGGCGACGAGGTGTCAGTACACTGGATCCGGGAGTGATATTGACGGTCGTTGACCAGATTCGTGCAAGCTCTAGAAGGTGGTTTCCAGCAATACACCACGGTTCCTGCCGCGACCCTAATTGCCGTATGAAATTTCCCCGCGCTCGAATATATTTACGGCTAACCTCCAACGCGCTCAGAAACCCAAGAGTATCACGTTCGATGAGGCTGCTACGCTCCCCAGTACTTTTACGACCGCATGCGTGGGCCTGTTCGCGTCCTCGCCAATTGGCCTCGGCCTCAACCCTACGTTATCATGGGACAAGGCTCATCGCGGTGAATCAGCGCTCGTCATCGGTGCAGGAACTTCCACCGGCCAATTTGGTAAGCCCGTCGAGCCTATAACATTACAATGGTAATAACTGGTGCAGCCGGCCAGCTGTTTAAATTCGCGGGATTCACGCGTATCATCGCGTACGCGTCGAAAATCCACTTTGATTATCTCAAGAAACTGGGTGCGACAGAGTGCATCGATCGGGCAGAGGTTCCCCTCGAATCTCTCGAGGTGTGTTGTACGTTGCCTTCGATCTTAGTCTGTTGGGTCACTGACATTACTGACATTCTTGAATAGGCCAACCGTGTTGAAGTTATCCCCAACGGGCTTGCTGGAATTCCGGCCGCTTTAGACAGAATCAAGGCGGGGGGCGTAAGCGGGGTTAAGCTTGTTGCGCACCCACAAGATCCAACTGTGTAGGACGCATTTATCTTCTGCTTAGACGCACTCGCGAGGCCATGTATAATTATGTGTTACGTCCTTTGAAGATGTTGTTCTTTGCGCTGGGATATTGGTGAAAAACTGGGATTGGACCATATCAAGGGAAAAATGTGCGCCTTTGACGTTCAGACTCACTTGCCTCTCGTTACTCGTATCACGCGAAGACAAAATAGAGAATCGATTGCGCAGTAGTCTGTGTATAGTCAACTGATTTTGGGATAGGCACGGAGATCAACAATAATGGATGGGATAGAAACCATATACCCCGGTATAATTTGGAGGAGAAAACTGGAAGGGTTGTGCGACGGTGGTGGCAGCAACGCGCCGATGAGGTGGCACACGGCGATCAATGATGATCAGATCTGGCAATCACCGCAGGGACGGCACCATCGGACCGGTTCGGACCGCTGTCGCTTTCGCTTCTTTGTTCTTTTCTTCCTTGCTCTATTCCTCCGAGCCGTTGGGATCCGGCTTGATCCCACACTCGGCCCTTTTGAATCGCTCTTTCTCTGCCAAGTGCTTCGCGCGACGAAGAATCGCATCCGACTCGGGTGGCGCACGGTGTACCACGCTCTGCGGAAGAATAAATATAATACCTCGGGACTTTCTAGCGCGCGGCTTCGCCTGTCATGGTCTTGTGCGAAGAGGTATGAGAAAGTGCTAAGTGTTATAACCCCCGGCGATCCCAGATTACTTCGGGCGCCAAGTCTGAGATCCACCTCCAACTTTCACCCGATGTAGACTGGGGGATGGACTCAGGCTGGGCGCAGACAAGAATGAAGAATACGGACAGCGATAAATCTCGCTCGCCCCATTCCGGCCTCTCGGTACGTATAAGTACTATACGTAACAAAGGAGATTGGACGCAGCCGCGGTCTATGGACTCGAAATACGGATCCGATATTCGACCTGTTAACTTTGACTAGTAACGTGGAATCGGAGTGTACATACAATAAGTAAAGACATAAATCCAGCCCGGTACGGGGAGATTCGCTCGGACCGCACATCGTGTAAAGTGCGTTACCCATGGCAATATGGCAGCGGTAAACCCGAGCACGACTCACATGGTTGGACGGACTCGGAAAGTATGTATACTTTGGGCTCCCAGTGTAACCAGAGTGAAGGTTGTGTTGCCCACGTACGCCCGACGGCACCGTAAATCCCACCCCGTGTGTAAGTATTATACCGTCGATTGATGCTGATGATGCGGATGTGTACAATGCTGAATCTGTGGTGTAAGTATGTAAGTATGCAGTAACTACGTATAGCCCGTGAACCCGTGAACCCGTGAATGCAATCCAACATTCACTCCTATAATCCTATCCTATGCGCCCCTCGTTTAGCCCTGATCATACAGATAAAAAAAACAACTCCACAGCGCCGCGCTTGGAGCCCAAGACCCAATTGCAATTTTGAAAGTCGATCGGCGGTCGGCCGTCCATATGCACGACACGAGGGAAAGGGAGCTCAATCCCGCTACACACGATCAATTCATTCATTCCGCCGTCAGCGGGGATGTCTTATATGGGCAGATAAGGGGAACGCACCTATGAGTATGATTTTGCCTGGAGTTCCGGCACCGGCATCGGCGTCCCCGCTGCGCCCCACCGCGCCTTCGTATCTCCGGGAATAATCCGCTCTCCGCGCGCGGTCCCCGCCTCCACGTCGTTGTTCCGCGGGCCGCGGGCGAAGACACCGATAGAGCCCCCCACGCGTACAACGAGCTCCATCCCAAGGAACACCCCCACCGCGCACACGGTCGTGACCTTCAGCACCTCGAGCGGCGCGAGGCGGAGTGCGGCGAGGTCGTGCGCGACACGGCAGGCGTACGATGTCGGTGTCGGTGTGCACGGGGGCGTCGAGGTGCGGAGGAAGAGAAGGAGGTGGTAGTGCGCGATGTAGAGGAGTGCGAGGAGGGAGAGGAAGGAGAGGGCGACGGTTACCCCGAATTCGCGCAGGACAGAGGCGAGGGGCTGCCAGTGCGGGGTGGGCTGGGGTGGGTCTTCCGTGGCATCCGCCATGGGCGACAGCGCAAGAGTAGGCGAAGGGAAGCGGCGGGAGGGAGGGCTATTCCTCCCGTTCCGTGTCCGCGTTCCGACTTTATATCGCTTGAGGGGAAAGACCGGATAATGCTTGGGCTTGGCACAGATCCGACAGGTGATTAGCCTCCTTGTGGTACACGGGCATCGGTATCAATCAACGAGATAAAGCGCCGTTCCGCTGCCGAGCTGTTGAAGAACATACAGGCAACGCCAAGCCGGATGCCCAGGCACAGGCTCATGGGTCCGAGGTGGCACGGCGCACGCGACAAGATTAACTTCAAGTTGACTTCGGAATCCCAGGATACACATACAGAGACGACAGCCGAGAAGTCCGAGCCCACGACATTTCACAAATAAAAGCAAGCCGAAATCCGTAAGGATGTGCCAAGGAAATTCTTGCTTTCAGAGGTCTTGTCCCATGAATATTGCGATGTGAAGCCGCATGAAGCGCTTGGCTGGCCTTGGCAGTAGAATGAGCAATGAAAAAGGGCCGTCAAGAAGGATTTTCTTCAGCTTCCTACAGCCCGACTCGGAGTCGGAGGCTGTCGGCTGCTGTCGGATGAGAGAAAGAAGCAAGATGACATCCTCCGATGGTCCGTGCGGCTGTCCACAGGTTTCGCTCTTGATCATCATTGATCGCCGGGAGTGCCGGATTTGATCCGAGAGCGGGAGGGACGAGTCGCATCTCCGAATTCGAGCGCGCACCGGCACTGCGCGTATAGCAGTGGTGTTGTGTTAGTGTTACTAGAGTACAGTGTACTCATGCATAATGTACAGCAATAGCACGTTCGCTGAATCGCGACGAATTCGAACTTCAAAATTTTCTGACGCGTCATGATTTATAGCCGCAGGCTTTGCTACGAAAGGCCTCAACGTCAACGTGCGAGGTCCGCCTCATCTTGTTTTTAGAGAATATCTCCTGGAATCTGTGGCGCATTTCTTTCAGGAAAAGTCTTGAGCCGGGTTCGCTTTTGTTGGATCGACTCATTTTCATGCAACTGTGCCTCTTAGTCTGTTGGTTTGGTCAAATTTCCCCGAAAGCCGAATACAAAAAATACATGTCAGTAGTCGTACATATTCCTTCGTCATTATTTCCATATATCCACCATTCGTAAGTCATTAAGCCCGAAGGAGCATCGTTAAATGATAAAAGATATTGCAGCATCTAGTGCACTCGTCCTGTAGTCGTCGCATTTACCGACAAGGTAGTGTTACCCGTAGTCAGCGTGCTGGAATGAACCGTCAGCGTCCCATTCGCCAAATGGATTACCGATATAGTTTCAGTCGCGGTGGAGCTCCTGGCATCCGTGAGGCTCAGTGGAACGTTAACCCCGATCGAGCTAGGGCGTTGGATGCTGCTGGATGGCGCTCCAGCCATAGTGTCATTCGCATGTCCAACAGATACACTCGGAGCTGCACTGGTGGACGTCGTAGAGCTCCGCGCCTCCGAAACACTGCTAGCTGTCGAGGCGGACTTCAACTGGCTCATGGAACTGGTCATCGGCACCGTTCTGCTCGCATTGGTCGCAGATACACTATGGGATGTAGCAGACGGGCTAGACCTCGCCGAGGTGCTGGGTCCAACCGACGTGCTTGATTTAGCAGACACGCTGGATTTCGCGGACGCGCTTGATTCGGCAGAGGCGCTAGACAGGGAGGCCGTATTGGTGACATTGAAACCTGCCACAACTTGACCCTCGGCATTAGGAGGACCATACCACCAGAGGGTTGTCTACATCTTAATGAGTGGTGGAGCAGGCGCAAAAATATATAAACACGAACGACGCCTGTCGATCCGTTAGCTGAACGTACTTGATTTCCGAGGTCAACACTTACCAACAGGAAATGTATAAGTAGCCTGCATCCCGCGGAATTCAATAGTTGCGGTGACGGGCACGGGATCCCATGTGGTCGAAGCGCTGTCGTCCCCTTCGTATACAGTCAGTCTACTTCGAGGTTAAAGGGTGTGTCGAGATGAAAACGCACAATTCATCACGACAAGCGCGTACCGGTTCCAGTCCGTGGACGAAAGCCGCTTGGTAGTATACGCACCGACTCGGAGCGCCCACCCGAGGCTTCCATCCACAGCGACACCTATACGCTGCCCCCAGGGCCCGCCCGCATCCTTGGGTATAATCGCCTTTGACGCCTGAGCCATGGAGTAGACTGAAAAAAAAAATGTTGAATTAGCCGAGCACTCCAATGCGCAGGTTGAGAATCAAGTCACATACATTCCTGGTTGTACTCAAATGACCCGTCACTATTCACGGTTACGATGGGCCGGCATCCAGATGCGCAGCTGTCTGTTCCGGGGAGTGAGGGCTGGCCGTTGCCGTCGAGGGCGAGGTTGTACATCAGCCCGACCCCCGAAAATTGCTCGAGGCTGCCGATCCAGAGGTTGTCCATATACCACTGGATTTTTCAGCTACGAATGCACGCTGGCGTCTGAACAACCCCGTACCTTGATATCGGACCACCAATCGGAGCCAATTGTTCCGGTGCATTCGGTGGAGTATACGTTCTAAGTCGCGAGGTGAGTTTGGCTTCCTCAACATGGAGTATTAGCGATAAACCTTGTTGGGGAATGCATTGTGGAAGGAAGCGATATCGGTGTACGTCCCCGAATAGCCTGCGGAAGCATTTCTTAGCGGTAGCTATACTCGACTGATAGTGTATTCCTACAATGAAATGCAACGCCGTCGTAAGACCCCCCGTCGTCTTGCATCTGCAACAATATATTGGGAAGCAGGTCACCGGGCAGATATATTCAACTGACCAATGTAACAGGATATGCTGCTGCGTCGATCCAGTTATGCTAAACTTGGAGTCAGAAAATAATTGCCCGCATCGATTGAGTTTTTCATACCTCGTATCCAACAAGTCTCACGCTGGATAGCCCGTTATTGTTCAAAAGCGTCCGGAGCGCAGCGCCGATCTCGCCCTCGATAGCTGTATGACATTAATCCATCGGCTGCGCGAAAAGAAAGCCACCGTGAAGTACCAGGTGTCATGGTGCACGTAGGATAAGTGGGATCACTGTTTTCGGGCTCGTTCTGATTTTGGGTTGAGAAGAAAGTGAAATGGCAAGATGTGATCCGTACCTGAACCGAAATTGCGTAGATAGAAATCCCTTGGTTCTGGAATCCTTGGACGGCCTTCAATAGATACGTGGGATCTGGGTAACGTCTGGTTTGAGTGGGCACGAGTGTAGTTCAGAGGAAGACGTTTACATGCACTGATTAGACTGGACGTGATGGTACCGCCGTTCATGGTTCCTGTGGTCTTGCATTGTACATCAGGGCCAATGTGGAACCAAATTGAAAAATAAACCTTCATCCAAGCAGGCTATCGCCGTTCGAATCACTGGGGTCTACAAAGAACAAAATGGAAACGCACCGGACTCCAGGGTAGGATGTGCACCTTCCAGTGCGTGCACATTAAGCATCTGGACTAAGTGATGCAATGAGGACGCACCTTGAGCGCCGGGTTTATAGATAAAATATCTGTAATCACGGAGAACAGATAAGATGGTGCATTGTTGATGTTGAATTGGCTGAAGGAAGTGTCGCCGCTGACGTCGTCAAGACTGTAAACTATAGAAAATCAATCTTCCCGGTCCTCGGGATGGATGCGCGGAAGACCAACGATTGGCGGAAAAATCCGAGGCCCCGATTGGCACACGCAAGTAACTGAACCCGGATGCATTGACGCCATCAGCAACCGAAAACATATGGCCCAGAATGCTCCAGTAATTGGCCCAGTTCGTATTCTGCGATAAAGGAATTAAAAGTGTTTATATACAGCACTAAATCCAACGAACCTTCAGATTGTTGAGGGTCAGAGCCGACGAGTCCGCTTGAGTTTCATTAGCGGGAAAAATAGAATCACACGCAGGACCTTACTGAGTGAGCCTCCGAATCCATTGATGGTCTGGTACACGGTCGTCTCCGTGACAACGATGTCCGCGGATTGAGCGGGTCCGGGTGTGACGAAATTGATTGGTGTGCTCGGAGCGAGTGATGTGAAGAGCTCTTCGCGATCCCAGGTCGTCTGCCACTGCGGCGATGCATGCGCTTATCAGTGTCGGGACGGAGATCACAAGCATGAACGTACGATATCCCAGATCTGCTGCGACACCACAGGCCGGGTCAGCGTCCAGGCAAGGAAGGGGAGACTTGCACGCATGACAACAGGGGCAAAACCGGAGGGAGGGACTGGATACCACACGAAACTGGGACTCGAAAGCGAGCCTTATAACTGCCACGGAACCCATTCGACTCGTGCCAGGCAGATGGGCGGAATGGCCCCAATCAGCTGGGACGGCTCATAATTCACTGGGAATGGAAACATGGGAATGTGATTCGTCCTGGGTGACCTAGCAATCGTGAGGGTATCGACCGAAATATCGCATCGCGTGAAACCAAAACCTGCACTAAAAGAGATCCAGGATTAGAGATAGCGAAGGAAGCGCCATATGGGCGCATGGGGACAAACCCAGTCAATTCTGCGCCACTGCTCGCATCCGGCAAATAAGTTCGGCCTGGTCAAATTGCGGTCTATTGATAGCGCACCTGTTACCCTCTGACGGTTTAGAGTGGTGCAGCTTGAGCGCTGGGGGGTGCAAAAATTCCCTCCTGAAACCCACAAGTCGAGTGTGGTCAAGACAGTCGCCGGACCGGACATTAGCCACGTGGATTAAGTGCGCCAATCGCATTGCAAGCCTGACATCAATTGTGCTTGCTGGAAAGCCCAATAAGGGCCCAGAAGTGACCCAGAAGAGGAATAAAAAGATACTAAGAATAGCCTCGTGGTGGCGCTAAATATGGTTCACTAGGAAAAGTCTAATTTCGGTCCCGATGAACCCGAGAGCCTACCAAAAGTATGTGGCCGGAAATATCAGATGGTTGGGATCCGTAAGGTCGGGATTGCCGCTAAGAATGGAAGAGTTCCCAATGATTGTGGAAGTGCGCCGGAAATATCCCATGGAGACGGACAAGTCAAACTGCGAAAAAATGCCTAAAACAGACAACAGGATGAGTGGCAGTATATGGTCAACGGTGATCTTTTGCCGTCGCCAAGTCGTTTACAGTTGTTTGTCGGGGATCGTCGAGCAACCATGACCACGATTTCTGGCCTGAATGAGAAGCGCCTTGGAGGAGATCAGGTGGATCTGTAGACCGAAAACTGCGGAAAATTGATACGGCATGCTGCCGTCATTCGAGATGGACGGAGAGAGGTTGCCACATGCACATTGCTCACCGTTCTAGCAGGTCTTCGAGGTTCAACTGACACGTCGCAGGAATACTAATTGCCGTCTCGCTGGCAGGATGCAGACGGTATGTTTGGAAAGCTAGGCTAAATCTAGCCTGTCAATGGACAAACGGGAGTTAGATGCATTTGACGAGAATAGTGCACTTGCTTCTTGCGCCCGGTTAGGACCAATTCGCAACAACACCGTCTTGAGGCCATTGGCACATTGGAGTCGAGAGTCAGCAGTGTGACGCTCCGTGACATTCACGTGCTCCATCCTCTTTCGGCACGAAGCTCCGAAACTGAATTAGACACGATTCGCATTGAAGAACCTGGGCTATCCAAATAACGACAATTGAACCGGAAAGACTCTAAAGTTAGAATTCCTTTCGAGGAATCGGGCCGCCTCTCAACGCGTGGTTCAACGCTGTGTTCATTTTTGGTTCATTTAAACTTCATTTTCGGTCATGGTCGAAGAGTTATAAGAGACTAGTCGAAGAGAGGGAGGTGGGCTGAACACAGGGACCAGTCTGAAGGCACAGGAAGGCTAGTCATGAGAGATGTCGGGTTTGCTGGTGTGTCACTTCTAAAATCAGCTTTGACCTTGCGTAACCCGCTTAACTGGGGCAATCCGGGTGGGAATCATTCTGACATTCATGCAGACTACCCAATCGAAACGACCTAGAAAGAAAAGAAAGCAACCATATTAACCCTCCGACTCCGACACCGACACTGCTCACGGGTACCCCACCCGCCAACTCCGATACCGCTCCATCGACTGCGGGCCCGAAAACCACTCAACATCGAACCCCTTCCCCCGTAGGACAGCCAGCGTCTCGACTACATGCAGGTTCAGATCCGCTCCCCATTTTATCCAGTCGAAGACGCATAGGGACAGTTCGGGATATGCGTTGGAATTGTTAGCGTTATTTTTCGTGTTATTGTCACTGTTATTGCTATTCGAATTGCCAATGCTGCGCCGGCGGGACTCCATGAGCGCGCATACCTGTGCGCACGCGGCTGCGTCCGCGACGTTACTAACGACCAGGGTCCGCAACGCGGGGAGCATAGGGCGCTCGTACGCGTTCGGGCTGATGGTGAGCGCCGCAAGGAGTTGGTGAATTTCCGACACCGCGGTAACGCGCAGATCCACCAGCGCCGGCGCGCGCTCAATAATCGCAATAATTTCCGCAGGCTGGCATTGAACATCCGTAGTAAAACGTTTGAGTGTGCAAGCGGAGCGCTCGAGGAGGGCGGGGACGGCAGAGAGCTCCATGGAGACGTAGCAGTCCTCCAGCGCGGGGAGGAGGAGGTGCTTGAGGAATCCGCCATCTTTTATGAGGAGCGTGCGCAGGCGGGGGAGCTCCATCATCGTTGCGCTGATCATCGCCGTCGGCGCCTGCCCGGGCGGGCGCCCCGTCACGGTCAATTCCACAAGATTGCGCGCGAGGCGCAAGTCCGCGAGGCCAGCGGAATCGGAGAGCTTCATATTGAGGCGCTCGAGCTGGCCCCACGGGAGCGCGAGCAACGCTTTTCCGGACAGCGCGACGTCCCGGAGCGCAGGCGCCACCGCAAACGCGCCGAACCCCCGGAACCCGTTGTTGTCGTTGTATTTAAGGCGCCGCAGCCGCGGCAGCCGCCCGTGGATACCCGCCAGCACGGGCCCCATGAACGCGCGCATCTCCACGTCCGCGGATTCCCACTGCGCCGCGTACTGTACCAGCAGCTCGACGGACCCGGAGTCGGAGTACCCTCGCTCGACGGTGAGCGGGTGTGGGTGCGAGCGGTCGAGGTGCGCTTTGACCATGGCGAGCGGGATGTTGCGGTCAATTGTGGTCCAGAGTTCCGGGAGGTGGAGGCTGAGGGCGCGCCAGCGGCTGCAGACGCGGCCAAGGAGCCAGGGGCTGCGCGCCGTTGGGCGTTTGCGCGCTGCTTCGTCCGGGACCGTCCAGTTAAATATTTCTACCAGGTTGTCGGTGGGGAGCCGTCGGGAGACAGATAAAATGAGGGTGCCCCGCCGGATTTGGTCGGATGCCGCTTGGCGTGCGCGCCGGTGCCTCTCGATAATGCTTTGGAGAGCCGATATCGCGCGATCGAGCTGGATAATGCGCGCCCGGCTCTCCTCCATGGCCCGCAGAACCTGTGTGGCTTCATCATGCGTTGGTGCTTCGTTCGTCGCTAGGAGATGCTCAGGTAAAGGCAACAATTCCCCAAAGTGCATCCAGTCTGTGTCGTTCTGACAAGACGCCGCCAGCCCACAGTTACAGAAAAATCTCGGTGCTGAGGTCGACATTTGCCAGGCCTGCACTAGTAGAAGGTTCAGATATATTCAAAGGCGCAATGGACTACTCGCATGGGACCCACTAGCACCAACAGCCTTCGCTACGTGGCGGCACCAAAGAAAGGATAGCCACGGCCCGAGATGCCGAGATTTTATCTAAACTCTGTTGACACCGGCTACTATTTTAGCACCTTGATGTAGAACTTTCGTTGATCTCAGGCGCAATTCGAGCTCTCTGCCTCTGGGGAAGATCTGAGACAAGTATACATATGCTAGCTATCTACTGACCAAATTTCGCCTGAATTGAACTCCAGCGCACAAAATGAATGAAAAGGACAAATTTTGTGACAGTCTGCGACACTGCCATGTCGTTCGCTCGGGAGGTTCATATCTTTGCCACTCCTTGTGCTTTAAATCTGAGAATCTTTGAGACTGTAGAAAAAACCACAATGGACTCATGTCCCTCTGCCGACAGAATTCTAAGGGGGAGAATAGAAACTTTTGGCACGGGATCACCGCCGTGGACATGGGGGCTAAAATAGTAATAACTCGCGAATAATCTTTTTGAATCGCAATAAAAATACATGTCTATCTATATCTACCGACTACGGGGAAAATATTAATGGCACTGCCAGCTGACGAGGGAAACCGAGTAGCGAAGTAATGATACAAAAGACTGCACGAGTATGTAACAATCTCGGGTGCGTCGGAGAGTTTTGTAAGGTGAATGATTGTGGCGCGATGAGGGAACCGAACGAGAGCGAAGTAGGGATACAGAGACTGCACGAGTAACAGCCTCGAGTGCGTCGGAAAGGGAGAAAAAGAGAGTGTGTGAGATGACGACGGCGCAAGCCGATGTGGTTTGTCAGTCTGAATGGATGGTCAGAGGAAAGATAGGAAGCCGTGAAGTAAAGATGCGCACGATTCTAGATGCAAGAGTATAGTCTGCACGCGGGCTCGGGTTCCGGTGCGCGGGCGACTTCAGTCGATTCCTGGAGCGGATGAGTTAGGATTGGGACGACTAAAGGAGGGAGCGCTCTTGGACTTACAGACGTGCGATCCAGGATAGCGAGCCCAGCGTCGGGATTAGGGGCGGGGACGGGGGTAGCAGAGATCGAGAGTGCCACTAATAAGATTCTTGAATCAGCTATGATGTTCTCGACGGAGATCATTGGAAACACATACAGCAAGACATGACGAGAGCGACGAGGAATGAGCACTGCATGACGAGTAGGACAATGGGATGGAGAGATTGGCAGATGGGGCTGCGAGCGGTTGCTTTGGGTAAAGACAATAGCGATGAGGCGGATCGACAGACCTTTAATACCGAGCGCTGCATCGCACGACAAGCGAGCGTCCGTTTTGGGACACTAGTTTGTCTCCCTGGCACGCGTGGGCGGATCAGCGCTGTTTCGGCGGCTTTGATCCCAGTCGAAGGAACAGGTTTCCGAAAGCAGACGAGTTTGCCGGTTTTGGAACAAGGAGGTGTCTTTTTTTTTTTTTTTTTTTTTTTTTGGAGCGTTTGGGATAATGACGTTTAGTCTGCAGAAGCATTCCAAAGTCATCCGCTGGGTCTACCAGAAAATTCTAGTTAATGCCGGGGAAGTTGTCCAGGGAGGAAATGCCATTACGCACAATTACCATAGTGTGGGACTCCAGCCTCCATAAAATTATCCTATCCCATTTTTTAAATCTTCTAATGTCAATGGCTGTATACCCACTAAAACCCCCACTGTGTATGTCCAGTCATCCGGCAGCAAGTCTTCATTCATTAGTAGACCACTCCATGTTCTTAGGACAAGATCCTTATTCAGCGCAAGATTATCGAACTTCATTTTATTGGTGAGGATTCGATCTCGTCCTAGTGCGGAATTAACAGATTTCAGCCATTTATTGTGCACCTCAACATCTGTTATCTTTCGGTCTGGATTCTTTAAAACTTTGTCATTGCGAATATTCCAGATTGTGTGCCATGCAGTGGATACCAGAATGGCAAATAATCTTCCCATCTCAGGGATAATTTTGCCTTTTGAGCCTTTGAACTTAACAAGATTACAACCCAATATAAGCCCCCAGCTGAGGGGAGGCCACGTAGGATATTTCATGTGCCAGAGTTTTTGGGTCAATTTCCAAATTAATTTTGCGCCAGAGGCCTCACATTCCATTGCTATGTGTTCCAGGTTTTCAGGGACACCACAGGTTTTGCAGACTGCCATCATTTCAAGATTATCAATATGTGTCCAGAAGTCACCAACTCTGAAAATATTGTGAATTGACTTCCAGAATAATTCACGGTGAAGTCGCCTTAAATTGATAGAACATATAGATTTCCAAATCATTTCATCTGTTGGGGTATAGTCAGAAATTTCATAAACAGAGCACCTGATGCGGTCTAGATTGATGTATGTTGACTTCCTCAGTGGTTCTGGGCGGCTACCCTTGATGATTTTTGTAAAGATTCGCTGAGAGCCTTGTGAGATTAACATTCCAGGGCTACTGAACATTACGTCGATTTGGGTATCAACCTCCAGTGAAGGGCATTCATTGATCCCTAAGGTAACAGGTAAAATATTTTTGTTTGCTTGAACTGTGTCCACGCAACTCGCTCATTCAGAGCTGCAAACACTGCCTTGAACAGTAGGAAGCTTGGGTCCAATACATCATTTTCAGATTTTGTTTGCTCCTTAATAAGTGTTTTGAGCAAAAAGTCAGATGAAGAACAAAGCAGTAGGGGAGCATTATTTGGGATTTTTTGCAACAAGGTGAGGGCAGCACCCAGGATTCCCGATTTGAAGGTCATTTTTATGGCGGGATTGTCAAATGTGAGGCACATAGTTTCATCCTCCTCTAGGTCAGTTGAAACAATTCTCAATCTAGCCAAGATTTGAGGGTCATACTGACCAGCACGCAAAACCTTGATATGCACAAAGGCTGTTATAAGCTCTGGGGGTGGGACTAACCTGCCTTGTCGTCTTGCAGAGATCTCATTCATTGAATCATCTGCAGCAAATATGCGGAAGCCATTTTTGACATCTCGCAATCTGAAGTTTGGATCATAAGTCATTGGCCTGTCAATTTCAATCTCTTGCCGGTTAGCATCTATCTCCTCTGCTGTTAACTCAAGCTCATCACAGAGGTCTACCATTGGCACAAGTGGATTCCATTTAGGCATAATAGAGTCTATTAGCAATTTAGCAGTCTCAATGCACTTGCCAGGGTTAAGGCAACCCAGTTCATTTCGATCTTTGTTGCAAGGTGGGCATCCGCAATTTTTCCGGCCAATGCCACTAGGATTGATAGTATGTGGTCGCCCTGCCATCATAGTTCTTCTCGTGGCGATTACAAGGGCATCTTTAACATTTCGAACTCCATGTTGGTTTCTGAGGCAGGTTGCGGCATCTCGAAGGCAGACATTTTTGTAATTTGGATAGCGGACAGCAGGATGCTTCCATATCGGCATCTCAAGTTGCACATTATGGTCAATTGAGAGAGCTGTAAATTTAAGGTTGAACTCTTGGGCTACAGAGATCATACCCTTAAGGTCATCAGGTATTGCATTTGACCTGGGGATGGGGAAATGTATTTTGTTTAAGAATATGTTGATGATTTGACCAGGCCTCACATTTAGGTAGCTGGTCTCCAAATATTTTGTGAGTATGTAGTCAACAAAATAGCACCATAGTGGACGATCCTCTCCTTGCTTAAGATAGCATTGAAGATTCCAAAGATTAATAGCTTTATTTCGAACAGAGATATCTAAAATTCCTTTGCCTCCTCGGTCAACAGGGAGGATCATTGTCTCGAGAGACACTCTGGCCATCTTTCCATCCCACAGGAAGGACCGTATGAGTTTTTCAAGCGTTTCTTCGATTTCCTTTGGCAGTCCTTGGACTCTCGTCAGATATTGTGTCCGACCTCCAATTACCATGCTAATGATATGCCGTTTCCCCTCAAGTGTTGGGAGTGTTGTTTGCCAGCGCATGATATCTGTACTAATTTTCTCCAATACGGATGGCCATGGTGTAGTATAAGGAATTTTGTTTCCAATCCATGCCCCTAGCATACGGCAGCTCTCGCCATCAGGGACAATTCTAATAGTTTTGTTGATCACGCCAAGTGGGCATTGATCATTGATTCGTCTTTCTGTTATGACTTTCTGACGATATGAGGGCCTACCAAAGGGCAGAAGTATTGTTTTGTGCTCATTGAATTTTGCAGTTGATGCAGCACACCAGAGGCGTAGAATACCCCAGAGAGTTTCCATGGAATCAGTGGATTTGAGGTAAATTGTTGTGTCATCAGCAAAGAGTGATACCACCAGATTCTTGTTCGTTCCGGGAATGATTACTCCTTTAATATTAGATTTTCGGAGCAGGCATGCAAGAGGCTCAATAGCCAGATTGAATAATAAACAGGACAGGGGATCTCCCTGTCTTACACCCCTTGTAACAGTATATGGATCACTGAGTTCACCGTTAATCATAACAATGGTTTTGGCATCAGTGTACAGACTTTTGATTGTCTTTGAAAATTTGGGAGGGAAGCGCATATGATCTAGGACCCGCAGGAGGTAATCATGGTTAATTCGGTCATATGCCTTTTCTTGGTCAAGGGCAATAAGGATCCCATCTTCTTCTGCCACTTCGGAATAGTTCAGCAAGAATTTAGCTAATTTGACCTGGTCTTCAATTTTACGCCCTTTCATGAAACCAGCTTGGTCTGGCCTTATCAAAGAGGGGGCAACATCCATTAATCGCATAGAGTAAGCCTTTGTCATAAGTTTATAGTCTGTATTCAATAATGTAATTGGTCTGTAGTTGCTGATGAGACCCGTGTCTCCCTTTTTGTACGTGGGGCATAACCATCCCATGTTAAAGTTACAACCATCTGCTATTCCACATTGTTCGATGTCCCAGTACAAGTCTGCTAGGAAGCCCATGATGTTGAAAGCTCCTGGTTTGTCTTTAGTTTTTTTGTATTTAATGTCCATGGCTTTGAAAAATTCATATCGTATACCATCGATTCCTGGGGCTTTGCCATTACTAGTTAGTTTCAAAGCCTTTCGTATATCCTCTTCAGTCAGATACTCATCCATTTCATTGTATTCATCTTGAGATAACTGTGCATCGCATTTTTCAAGCACTTCCTCAGTGCACATCATTCGACCATAGTCATCCTCTGAGACATCAACATGTTGAGTAGCCTCATGGTAATCACGGGCCATTTCTGCCATTTGTTTTGGTCGAGTTTCAAAGCAGGGTACAGTCACATCATCATCTGTTCTCTTGAATTCGTTTATGGTGTTCCTCAGATGATACTCTTTGGTGGATCGAGTCCAGTAGCCAGTTTTCAGAGTTTCACCCTCAATGTCATATCGGGCTTCGGACTGGGCTTTCTTACGGTCAGCTTCTTCTTTAAGATAAGTTTCAATCTTTCCCTCTAAGTGTAAAATTGCGAGATGCTTTTCTTCAGTAGGCATGTCTGCATCATTGATAATGAGGTGTTTCTGCACTGTCCAAGTACGTATTTGGCGTGATCTTTCACTGACTAAGCGGGAGCATTTTTTACCTTCAGCGGTAAGGTCCTCCTTGTACTTGTGCCATAGAGTTTGGATGTTGAGCGTGTTTTTCCGTCCAGTTCGCTCTAGCTCTTCCCGTTCTTCAGCAAGTCTATTTGATCGGGTGCAAATGTAAGTCATAAATTTCGGAGTTTTCAGCAGATATAAGGGCAGGTTCCAAATTCCTGGTCCATGCTTCTCATCTGGTCGGCAGGTCAATTGGACAGAAATTAAATGGTGGTCACTGGCGATCAAACTGGGTTCAATGGACCAATTTCGATACCGTGTAAAACGGTCTACTGGGACATAGATTCGGTCAAGGCGTGAGCCTGATATATGTGTTTCATTTGTAATTGTATTTGTGCGCTTCTGGAAGCAAGTGTATTCATTTGCATCAGGAAATGTTGTACGCCAACCATCTTGCATGCGGAAGAGGGCTTTCAGGCATAAGAAGCTCAGAGGTACTGGCTCTTCCTTGTTTGATGTACGATCTTTAATATTTTCAACAAAATTCCAGTCACCCAATGTTTCAGTTGGGAATGGAAGTTCTGGATTATTTAAGTAACAATACCACAATTGAGCCCACATCCTCTCTCTTTCCTGAGGTGTATTTGGGGCGTAGATGTTCAGGATGTTTATTGTTTCTCCCCTATGTGATGGGATAACAAGCAGGATCACGTGTCCCTCAATAAGGATGTACTCCTTTACGTTTTCAGAGTCAACATATTTTTTATTCAGAAGAAAGCTAACTCCCGCTGTGGAGTCTGGTTTTGTTGGGTGTCCAGAGTTGAACAGTTTGAACCACTTCCCGTAAATGTTATTAAACTGGCTAGCAGCAATATCACTCATATGTGTTTCTTGCAAGGCAAAAACACCTATCCTTTTATCATCAACCATTCTCTTCATGTAGGCGAGTTTATGCCCTGTGCTAGTCATGGATTTATTCTTGTCTCTTCCATTTATATTTTGAGATGCAATTGTTACGTTCGAACGTGTGAACTTTGCTGAACGAGCGAGTTTTGGAGGTTTATTCCTCTGTCTAATCTGTATATTCAACTCTTCCCAGTTCTCGGGGATCGGATATTGCACTGTGTTCATATTCTCAGTGTTTGTGTCTGACTGTATGGGGAGCATGTCAATATCTGTTTCCAAGTTTAGATGTCCCACTGCATTGTTGAGATGAGAGTTCATTTGTTCGTCAGTGTTGCTTTGTTCATTGTCCCAGTCTTGTGGGATGTTGGCCTGCCAGTTGATATCTGGGCCATCGTGTTGATTTCTTGGCACTGTGTTGTTATCATAGTTCTCAGTTTCCATTGGTAAGTTAGTTTGTGCCATTGTATTTGAATTCTTCATCTGGGAGTCAATCAATGTTCCCTCCGCATCTCCCATAGTAACATCTTGAATCGAATTTAAACTGGCCTTTACCACCACACTTGAGCAGTGGGGTGTGAGTAGGCTCTCTCCTGTATCATAACTAGGTGGGGTCCTCGAGCTTGGACACTCCGTAGTTGTCACGGGTGTCAGCCACGGTGAGTCGGAACTCGAGGTAGTCATGGGCAGAAGGTTTGGAAGGGAACAGGGTTGCTGCCCCTCACTTGTCGCTGCAGCAGCCAGAGCAGCAGAGCTGCCACAGAAGGGGTCATGTATAGGATAGTCGGAGCTAGGCCCCGGATCACCCCGACTCCTGCTGGTCTCACTCTCTGAACTCGTAGCCGGCAGGCACTGACGAGAGGGATGTACCATGTCCCCAAAACCCTCCCGTGCACCAGGAGGGTCCTCGGTACTAATTCGAGTGTTGTTATGTTGTATAGGCATGGTAAGGTGCGATTAAAGACCGCCGTCATAATTTTTAAAGGACATCTGTGCTCGGAATGAAAGTTTCTTGACAGTTGGCACTGGGGTATGCGAGCTCAATGGATAAAGAAACATAGTTGCCAACAGGTTATAAAAACATCAATTGCAAAAGTACACATACTATAGCTGTTACTGAATGTGTATTTACGCCGAGAGGATCCAGCATCAAGTTTGCGGCGCGCGCACGAGCGAAGATCACGTGATCTCGGCTCCGCTTCGGAACTACTGAGTCATCGGCCCGGGTGACGTGGCGTGGTGAGGTGTCTGCGACGACGCGGGGAGAGGAGAGGAAGGAGGGGGGGGATTGGAAAGAAATGAGCTGGAGGACACACCAGTTGTATCCTGTATCTTCCAGGGGTCCCGAGTGCATTGCGCATCCATCTGTAGTCGTAGTGACGTGGCAACGGTGGTGGGGCGTCGTCGGCTGTGTCATCGACAGCGTGCGGGATGTCGAGGGAAATGGGGAGGGAAGGGCCTCCCAAGATGCTCCCTGGGGGTTCCCGGGCCCCCAGCGACATGTACATGCATATATAGGCTCTATGGCCATCAAATTATAAAGGTGCTCTTTGGCTACCTTGCGACTCACGTCGCGCGGCTCACGCCGCGGCCACAACAGCCGTAGGCGGGGGTCACCTTTGGCGGCAAAGCCTGGGCGCAAACCCACTTCTTTGCCCACTAACACTCCCACCGCCGACCGCCCAGCTGCATTGGACAGCGTGGGAAATGCGGAGATGGTGGTGGTAGCGGATCAAGAAGTCCCCCAACAAGGAGGTGTCAGCGAAGGTGGGAGGTGACCTCGAATCAGGATCGTTCCTTGTCTGGACCACGCACGGGGAGAGAACCGCCGCATCGATAAGTGCACTCCCTTTGTGTGCTGTCTGAAAGTATAGCTTGGCGGATTACTTGATGACGTGTGCAGAACGGCGGTCTTGTTGCCTTTTCGTAGTAAGGAGTCGCACAGCAGGAGCATGGTGGGCCATGGATTCAAAGCAAGTAATTGGCAGGCACGGACATACCAGAGCCGCAGAGCGACATCGTGGACAAGGACAAGAAGCAGATGGCGCATCAATTCATCAAATCGGGATTCGAATAGAAAAAGATATCTGAGAGCACAGGAAAATTAGTCCTTCACGCATATGGGCGCACAGGCTTCGGCACGTAACTTTCCATGCCGAGTCAATTGCCTGCTCACGGGAAAGACGGAAGAACTCACGGCTCCTCGAGGTACTTCGCCTCCTCTGCACTCAACTCGACGCCGGGCTGTGCGTTCTCCTCCACACGGGCCACAGACGAGATCCCGACGATGGGGGAGTCGGCTTTCAGGCGGACCCACTGTATATAACGAAAAGATATCGCGGCCGTCAGCCTTAGTCGCACATGAATGGACGAAGACGCACTGCGAGCGCAATCTGCGACATGCTGCAACCCTTCCGCTTCGCGAGCTCCTCGACGCGGTTGATGATCGTCTTGTCCGCGTCCGTCAATTCTGGCTCCATCGGGGTGCCCTTGATGAATTGCGTGCGCGCAGTTTGGGTGTTGAGGGGGTGGGCGAGGAGCCCGCCTGCGAGAGGCGCCCAGGGAATAAGCCCGATTCCGTTGGCTTTGCAGTATGGGATCATCTCCCGCTCCTAAGTACGACAATATAAATTCAGCCTTGGTAGCCGTAATCCCGGGCAAGACTGACCTCCTCGCGCTGTAACAGCGAAAATTCGTTCTGCATACTCACAAACTGCGTCCAGCCGTTCTTCTCCGCGAGATGATTCATCCCGGAGAAGCGCCACGTGCGCATCGAGCTCGCGCCGATGTAGCGCACCTTCCCGCTTAGGACGAGGTCGTGCAAAGCGCGCATCGTCTCTGCGACAGGAAGGCGCGGATCGAAGCGGTGGATTTGCAGTAGGTCGATGTACGAGGTGTCGAGGCGCTTGAGGGAAGCCTCGACGGCGTTGAAGATCCCCGCCCGGGAGAGCCCGTCCTGGTTGACGTAGTCACGCGTGTCGCGGGCGGTAACCCCCTCAGCCACCTCGACCGTAGGATCCATGACGAGGTGATGCACCTTCGTTGCGATGACCACTTTTTCGCGCGGGATGTTGTACTGTGAGTTGTATGTAGTTTACCTAACGGGACATCGGACGAGAATCCACGCGCCTTTTTGAGGAACTTCCCGATGATAATTTCGGATTTGCCGTCGGAGTAGATGTTCGCGGTGTCGAATGTCGTGAGGCCGCGATCCCATGCGGCTTTGAGGACCTCGAACGACGGCTCTTCGTCCAGCACCCATGCCTTGTGGCGATTTCATCGGTACGAAAACGCGCGATGATTGGCAACAAGTACCCATTGCTCCGTGGATCCGAAACTCAGGCATCCCACCTAAGTTGGGTCATTTCTTGAATGAGTTTCCTAAGGAAATGGCAGGAAACTCACGATCGGGACAGAGACACGGATTCCAGCGGCGCCAAGCCGCGTATAGGTCGCTGAAGGAGATGTCATTTCGAGTCGTTGAGAGCACCGAGCAAGCGAGATGACTCGGATTTTGACATCGTGAGACTCCTGGCGCGGCAAGTTCCGTCGCATCGGCCAATGAGAGGCCAATACGTTTGTAGACTCCCGCTAGACGCTCCTTTAGGTTGTAGATGCCTCACGCACTGCTATGGTGATTATTTTTAAGCCTGGAGCTACTTTATTATTTCTTGACTTAAGATCTTGACGGCTCTCGCTGTCTCTCACATTGTCGCATATTATACTTCACAAATCGAACCCCCTGGCGTTGACCGCAAACTCAGAATACCTCATGTTACGTGACCCATCGCTAAATACTATGTCAGAGGGTATTGTCGTCTCGCAGTCTCAGCCAGTCAAGATTTGGATCGCGAGCCAGTCCAAAATCTCTTCCTCAACTGAAAATTGGACTTGAAGTCCTGTCGTAGTGATGTCGCTATCATCTACCTCTGATATTTTGACCTCATTACTTGGACACGCATTTTGCTAACTAGCCTTATTTTGTTCTTGGAATTGGTGGCGGTCGACGTTATTGGACAACTGATCAAATTGCATTGAATGCGCAGTCGTCTCTGCTCGAGGACCATGCCTGGGATACACCGGGTTGAGTTCTACGCACAACTACTTCACGCACAGCTAGCTACATCTCGAGTGTTCTCAAAGACTCCTTGACTCCCCCTCTCAATCACTTCACATGATATTAACTTCACCCCAAAATTTGATGCTGGTGCGCTCGTTAATTTTGATTCAACCATAGCCCATACGTCCACCATTCCGGCCGAAAATCCTGCATAAATCAATGCGTGTCGCAAAATCCACCCTCAGAATTCCCAGCCGCTTATTGGTACTACGCTTTTGAGCTAAGGATGCACCCAATCTCCTTCAGGCTTTTCTGTGAATTTCCATAACCATCAAACGACCTGCTCAAGCCACTAAAAATTACACGGCCAGAGGTTAAATGGGCCCCAGGTTAAGTCACCGAGTTTGGGATTAATACAAACCACGTGTTACATTGGAGAGCATTTGGGAATTGGAATCGGCGGCATCAAATGGCGGCGGCACAGGCGGCGGCACAGGGGCGGAACCTTCCGGCACTGATCAGATCATATTTACGCCATGTAATCGAGTTTGATCGACCCCTTTCCGTACACAACTTTGGAGGGTCCCCGTGTTTTTGTGGGATTTACTAACCGTAAGTATCTTTAAGAACATCGCTCTAACTTTATGCTGGTGTTCCTGCTCACGCACCGCCCGCCCCTCGCGATCGCCCGCTGCTTGTAGGTTACCCGTCGCGCGCAACATCGTCGCTGCGCGCACGAACTCGCTCGCAACGCCGCTGGCCGCTATTCGTTGCTGTTGTCCCGACCTCGCTGCGCCGTGCCGCGCCTGTCGCACGCAACCACCTCGCTGCCGTTCGCGCGCCGCCCGAGCCACCCCACGCCACTCGCGATCCCCACTGTGCCCAACATCGCTCGCAGCCTGCTGCCTGGCTGTGGCTAGACGAGCGTGACACCCAGGACAGGTGTTATCGTCGGCGGCGAGGGAGTGCGGGGCCATGGCGGTGGTGCTGGATGTCGCCAGGAGGTGGAGGGAGGAGGAGAGACGCGTCTGCCACACTGTGACAGTGACGTGATTGAGAGTGGCACGTGCATCAATTGTGCCGCCGCTGCCGCCGCCGCTCGATCTGGTGTGATGCCGCCAATTCTATATCTCAAACTCTCTCACATTGGGGCTGTTTTTAAATGTGTTTAGGTTAAGTTTCAAAATTAAGTCTCGAGGTCGACCTGCATGTTATACCCCGTGCAATGGGACACAAGAGCAACCTCAAGCCATAAGTCAGGCTGGTTTCTGGTTGAGTCGCTCGCAGAGTCTCCGCCAATTCGGCGTTCATGCTCATCCGCATGACGACGCCGCCCCACTTTGATCACATTGATCTAGCCCCTATTTTCACGCTCGACCTCGCTCCTCTAATATTCCATGGCCTCCACAGAAACACCGGATCCTCTCAGTGAGAAATGTGGTCCGAACCAGTCTCTGACACACATTTATATTTTTTTCTCAGTCTGGGAACCAGTGGCCACCAATACTGGCACAGGATATCGTTGTCGTGTCTGCAATGACCATCGTGTGCGTGAAGCGCGGAGAATCCCTGCCCATTTAACCACAGACACACACAACCGTGCACTCCAGAATTATATCGCGACAACAGGAACTGGGTCAGACTCCCCGGAGCCGCCCCTTTCGGCATTTGTGGCAGATGGACTTCGGAGTCTGCTAGATTCTTTGGCAGCACCGGCTGGTAATTCCAACCAAGCTATGCCGGATGATTATCAAGAGCCTGCTTCCTCATCCCCCCATCATCCATTGCTTGACTGGGGTTTGTCCGAAAATACTGAGTTGGAACCATCAATGGAGGCACAAGGAATCGCACAGATTGCTCAAAAGCTGAAGTCGTATATCAACCGCGCAGATTCCGACGATGAACAAGAAGAAAGATCTGATGATGAGGATGGAATGGATGGGCTCGAAGAGCCCACAGTAACCGGTGCGTCCAGTCTTCATTCCAGAAATAAATAAATAAACAAATTCAAGTGGACAATGGCGACGAGGACACTGAAGATTCCACCCGGGGTGAAAAGCGGGCCCGTACACGGAACCACGCTGAATATTCGCGTCAGTGGTTTCCCTGGTCAGACAGAATTGTATGGAATATTCAGTACAATTGCGGACACTGCTGATCTTGCCTTCCAAGACTTGCACCCTCGACGTATTGATGCACCTACCGCGTTCGGTCTTCTCCCACCGGCAGCTGGAGCTCTTTGTCTGGTTGCTCAAAGTCAACAAAGTCGATGATGTCCCATCAGTAAAATCAATGCAGGAGCTCAACGCCATCCTTCAAAGTCTCTGTGGAATTGAAAGCATCGCATATAATGGGGCGCTTGGACATAAATACTATGTCAATAATCTTGCTCAAATAATTGCGCAGGTAAAAGCCTTCGGTGAATGTCCAAAAAAATAAGCTGACTTCGCACAGGAAATGTCGAATCCGAAAGTGCGACCACATCTCTCATTTTATCCCGAGGACAACGGAAAGGGCCTTGATGAAGCGCGGCAAGGGACACGGTGGCTCAACGAGCTCCCGGACGAAGAAACGACACCTATGGCGCGCATCGGCACCCAGGATTATTTCATACATGAACCTGTCATGCTTTCGGATGGGAGGGTTTGCATGCCATTTCGCTGGTTTATGCGGGGCAAAATATTGTTTGCAAAATGCTGGGATCTGGAAGTTGTCAACTCCGACAGCGGTCAGCATTGGAGAGTCATTCAAAGAGAAAAGGAGATCTCTCAGGACAAGCTCTTGAAAGCTTTTCCGGATCTCCGAGCCGATTTCCAGCGTCATAATATCCCCGATCCATCGAAAATTACAGGTGTGTATTCATTCCCGTCGCGGCATTAAAATAATAATTTCGCAGATGTCTTCAACCCGACCACAGGCACTTATTCCCAGTGGACACTGACAGACCCGACAGTCGGGAATCCATGGCGGGACCGAGCCAAAGGGTCTCGCGTGTATAGCTTTCCGATCTGGCTCTACTGCGACGACACATCGGGTAATTTATCAAAGAAATGGAACGAACACAACAGCTTTTTGTTTACTCCGGCTGGCCTTCCGCGTACACAGTCTCAAAAAGAATTCAACATCCATTTTCTTTCCACGTCCAATATCGCACCACCGCTAGAGATGATGGATGGGATAGTGGATCAGCTCGAGTACATCTGTCTCTCAAATTGAGTGTTAGGCCCTGACTTACATTAACAGAGCGGCGCAGAAAGACGGTATCTGGGCCTGGGATTGCCAGCTCAATGAACTTGTTCTCATCATTCCGACGGTTCTCGCTCTTCTAGGCGATAATCCCATGCAGAGTGAATTTTGCTGTCACATTGGCTTGCGGGGAAAGTTTTTTTGTAGAGCCTGTTGGGTTAAGGGAAGTGACAATTTGGATGGAGAGGATGGAGACACGCATCGTTCTGCCGGGACCGATAAAGATTCCGGTGTCGAAAACCAAAGCGACGTGGAAAGTCAGGCCGGAAGTGGGAATGACAGTGATGCAAGTCAGCCCAAGAGCAAGAGAAAACGGTTCAAGGAGAGCTTGGAGCAAATGGTATCTCGAGCCAAGTCGTTTGTCAAGGTCATTCACCATTACGACTTAATTTTCTCCATAATTGACCCGCTTACAGATTGGGAGGTTGCGGACCAAGAAGGAGACCACCGCCAAGCTTCGGTCATACTTTGACGAGGCCTCGACGCTTAACGCGAAGACCAAGGTCAAAAACATGCGTACAGCGTCTGGTATCAAAGACACATTCCAGCTTGTGTTCCTCGAGAAGCTATTTGACTCGTACAAAGGCAAGCGCGGCGTAAACGCAAAACAAGAGGCACTGGATTCCAAGCTTCGCAGCCTCCCCAAGAATACCACCAGTCCAGTTTGGCGTATCAAAGGTCAGATAGTCCACGAGGCTGTGAATGGTGCCGTTATTGACAATGATAAATCGCCCAACACAGGCCTCGACCCTCATCAGGACACCCCGGTCGAGATTCTTCATGTCATTCTCCTGGGATTCGTCAAGTACCTGTGGCGTGACCTCGTTCAGAATCAGCTCAAGAATAATGCCGACAAGAAGCAGCTGCTTGAAACCCGTTTGAATTCTTTTGATGTTCGCGGTTTGGGGATTTCGCCGCTTGCTGGCCATACACTTGTGCAGTACTCTGGTTCTCTCACAGGACGTGACTTTCGAGCAATTGCTCAAGCTGCGCCGTTTGTCGTGTACGACTTGGTCTCCGAGGATTGCCTGGCTACGTGGGTTTCCCTCTCGAAACTCGTACCTCTTATCTGGCAGCCGTCCATTAAGGATATCGATGCCTATGTTGTACGTACCTGTTCATGCCAATCTGTATTTCTGCCATCCTGACCGTCATCTTAGCCTCTGGTCACGGCAGAGATAAATCATTTCTTGACCTGTGCGGCTCGCTGGACGACCCGCTGGTTTAACAAACCGAAATTTCACATCTTGCTTCACCTTCCAGAACACATACGTCGGTTTGGCCCCGCAATTCTGTTTGCAACAGAAGCATTTGAGTCCTACAATGCGATTATCCGGGCCAAAAGTGTACACTCAAATCGACATGCTCCTTCGCGTGATATTGGCCGTGCATTTGCTCAAGGGAACCGCATTCGGCATCTGCTTAGCGGCGGTCTTTTCATGCAACCTATTCCCCCAGTTAAAGGCGAGGCTCGAGTCCAGGTGCTTTCCCGAGACAAGAAAGACTGGGTTTGCGCCGGACGTGGGCCTCTTAGTCTTGTCGCGTCAGCGAACACTGTAACTCAGTATCTGGGGCTGGAGAACAAGAGGCAAGGGAGTCATGGTGCGAAATTTCTACAATTCACACCGGCACATCTCATAGCTGATATATAGGTCTTTGTATTTGGGACAAGCAACCGCCGCGTGCGTTCGCTGCGACCCTTACCGGACAAAAACTGCCGCAATCCCTGTCTCATGGCGACCGGCTCCTCAAAACCAATTCTGCCATGTATTTGGATAACGGTGACTTCTGCGAGCTTCAGCAGTTTGTTATTGTGAGAAGGCCTGACCAGAGCACATTTTTTGGGCGGGTGGCGGAGATTATCCAGATCCAAAACTCTACAGAGGATCTCAGCCAACGTGCATCTGCTATCCTGCTGCAGCTGGCAACAGTCAGCCGTGTCGGTCACCGATCATATGGGATGCCTGCTGTCACAGTGCAGGACCAGTGGGCCTTGGTAAAAATGACGGTATGTTGTATTCACTCCTCTTGACTCCTCTAATGTCTCGGTAGGATGTTCTTTGCACTGTCAATGTCCAGCATAATTGCGACGCTCATGGATGTGGAGCAACCGGATTTAGCTATGTCTACCAAGAACGCGAGGAGACGACTAACACCCGCCCACTGATTGTCCATGTTGGCCAGCAGAACGATCTCCTGCTCAATACAGGGCAGATGCGTGATGCCGCCAGTATCCAGCCCTATCGCATCAATTCGCCTGCTTTGGATACCGACGCTGTTATCACGGCAAGTGTTTTCCGAGAGTTTGAGGAGAAAAAAGCAGCGCAGGCAGCAGCAGCAAGTAACTCCGAGACCGGCTCAGGACATGGGAGAGGGAGGGGACGAGGAAGAGGAAGAGGTAATCCCCGACTTGCGGAAGGGCGCCCTGTTGCTCAGCGCCTGACTGACCTGCATGCTGGATCATCCTCCGGCGGGTAATATTCGTCTATTGTATTTCTACATATTTTTCTGGCAAAATTTCTTAAATATTCCCCTTCCACTTTTTTTGCAATATCTCTTCATAGAACTCCTTGTAAACTGAATAAAGTTCTCGAGGACACACAGATTATGAGCCCAGCTGCACAGGAAGTCGTATTTAAATCGACGGTGTCAGCTCTACGAGTGGCTGTGCTTAGTAGAGCTGACACCGTCGATTTAAGTATGACTTCCTGAGCCTCTGACCACCCCAACAACCAGATATACATGATTCAAATGATTTTATAAGGATTTCAATGGAGAGACATCACTGGAAAAGTTGCTGTGGAATATTTAATGGGTGTCGCCAAGTTTCGTACTTTGTGTTCCTCATTGAGTTATTTCTTCGGATATAACTCTAGATTCACGGGAAAGCACTCTATTCAAGGCATGAGGTAGTAGATTCATTGAGATTCTAGGGTAAACTGGCTAGACTAAGCCGGTAAAGGGATACGGTGATACTCGAGGAGAGACTCAAGGGCAGCGATGCGGGCCGACTGATTGTGAGCCTCCACTATGTCGCGATACGTGATCTGCTCCTGGAAAACATACTGTGCCAGATGGTAGTCTCTGTCGGCACGGACAGCCGCAATAATCCGAGCTTCAGTGTCAGAAAGACGAATGTCTTCCGGCTTCAAATTTGCGTATCGAGCAATAATTTGGGGGGTGGAGGGACGCGATGGATGGAATGGACAGTCGTCCATGGGATCATCCACTGAAACAAGAAAGAAGAGACTTCAGGATAAAGTCAATGCACAAAGAGATTACGCACCCGGAATATTAGCTGGCGCGCCATAATCCTTCCGGAAATCATATGGTTCATTGTCTCCCTGGGAGTGAGCTGATACCCCTGTTGATGCATGTCAGACAAAAGAGAAAAAATGAACGCGACCTGCAACTTACAAATAGTGTACGGCTCGCAGGCAGTGTCTGAAGAGTCGGCGGAGGTGAAAGACGCGTCCTGCTTCGTGTCCTCATCGGTGGAAGATGGGGATGTTGCACGCTGCTCAGTTACAGACCCTTGGTCGTCGAGAAACCCGCCATTAAACGAGCTACAGGATGAATTAGTCGAGAGCACAAGAGAAATAAATGAGGACAACCTGTGCGTTATCTGCCCGCTGGTCGCTTCGGAAGACCGGGATGTATGCTGCTCACACTGGGGGCAGTGAACGTGGCACTTGGAAACCAAGTGCGATTCACTCATGTGCTCGGCATGTCCGTGTGACATGGCACAAAGGCCTTTGTAACATTTACATTTTGTATTAACAAGGTAGAACTAAGTGTTTGATTATATACAACAAATGTTTTAAAGACTTAACCTGCTTTTTGACCGCACTGAATCAGTTTTTGAACCAAATTTGAAAAATGGGTGGGTGCGAGCGGCGAGTAATGCCGAACAAAGCCTTGATGGAGCCGTGAGAGCCGACACAAGAAGCCGCACGCAATGTGCACCTATTGGTCGGCACATGCTTATCCCCGCACGTTGCCTTTGTCAACACACGGCCCCACCTGCCCGACCTTTGTCATCCCACCTGAATGTCACCTTTGTCGATGTCCGGCCCCACTCGCACATCATCTTTACTGTGTCTGCGCACCGCTTTTGTCTGGTGACCGCCGCACGACGCACCACCCAAATGTGGACTTGACACCTCTTTGTCCTTGGCGTGACCCGCTATCAGTGCGAATTTGATAATAGGATAATAGTTAGCTCAATTGGTTCTCAATTCAGTTCCGAAATGTCCGTTCCGCACCGATCAGTCCCGCGTTGGCAAACACAGCCAAATGTGCTGACTTTCCTCTGTGAACCGCTCAATTTACGCGTTCACCACCCTGTTTCAACTTCTTTTATGCATTATTCCCCTCATCTTACTTAGTTGGGCCCCCTGCTGCAAGCGGCAGCGAGCGGGGTTGTCAAACTCGCCGCAGGAAGGAGGAATGATGGCGCGTCATACTTGGGTCACGCCAAGGACAAAGACAACGTTAAGTCCACGTTTGGGTGGCGCAGTCACCCGACAAAGGCGGCGCACAGACACCGTGAAGATGATGTGCAGATGGGGCCGGGCATCGACAAAGGCAATGTGCGGGTGGGTTCCTGCGTCGACAAAGGCAATGTGCAGGTAGGCCCATGTGCCGACAAAGGCGACATGCAGGTGGGATTCTGTATTGACAAAGGCGATGTGCGGGTGGAGCCATGTGTTGACAAAGGGGACATGCGGGGATAGTAGCACATCCCCAAAGTCACAGCGCACGAAGCGCGCTGTAGTCCTGGGAGGCGGTGCCATGGCCAGCGTGGGAAGGGAGCGGGGCGGGCAGTTGCGTGACGTCGGGTTTGGGCGGGACCGTGATCTGCGTGGCGTGGGCCGGGTGCCGGGTGGGTAGTTGTGTGACACCGGGCCCGGCTGAGCGCGACATCGAGCATCAAGCAATCATGAATCAGCCCCATCACAGGGCCGCGGCTTCTTGCGTCGGCTCTCACGGCTCCATCAAGGCTTTGTTCGGCATTACTCGCCCCTCGCACCCACCCATTTTTCAAATTTGGTTCAAAAACTGATTCAGTGCGGTCAAAAAGCAGGTTAAGTCTTTAAAACATTTGTTGTATATAATCAAACACTTAGTTCTACCTTGTTAATACAAAATGTAAATGCTACAAAGGCCTTTGTGCCATGTCACACGGACATACCGAGCACATGAGTGAATCGCACTTGGTTTCCAAGTGCCACGTTCACTGCCCCCAGTGTCAATCATACGATCCACAAACTGAGAGTCAGACACTTGGCTGTCGAGAGCCCCACCATTAAATAAACTAAGGGAAAATTCAGTCAATCGCACAAGTGAAACCAAGAATGATGAGCCGACTTATGAGTTATCTGGCCAGTCAGGACTGCAGTGGACCTCGGCTCACGGGTGGGGAGAGGAGAAGTGGGTGGCGATATCTCGGATTTGATGAGCATGTGCGACATTTCCAGATTGGGCAGAGGGACGAAGCGAATTGGATTTTGGTCTGTTGGTCGCTGCCAATTTATAGGGTCACGGTTGGAGGCGGTGCTGGATTATTCTGTTGATACGACAAGAAAATACGCGTCGAGACGCGTCCTGTTCACATGATTTAGTGCAAAAAACCTATATAAGCCATCAGACATCTGCGGCTCAGACAATATCGCCCCCCCCCCTCATACACATACCATGAACACCGGCCTCCAGTACACATTCCCGCCCGACTCCCAGATGGTTCCACAAGGACCTGTACCTGCTTTCACTTTTGGGGCCGCTCCGCCGCCTGAGACTCCTCAGACGTTCTCCGAGTCGCCTGGACCCCTAAACGTCCTTGGCAACAATACGCCTGTTGAGCCGATTGTCCCGCAGCTGGTCCTCAGCCCACTGTTTGTCGATAACCTGGCCAAAGACTTTGCGCTCACCGGCATCCAACGCACCCTCTTGCACACCTGTGCTCAAGTGAGTAGCCTTCAAGTTGCTGTCCTGCCTGCACAGAATGCTCATCTTGACTTGTAGCTCGGGTCTGTGAATGGAGGACTTACCAAAGCTGACCTTTCGACTCGTCTCTTCATCTTTGCTGCATTCCATGCAGAGGCAAATGAAAGGCAGCGGGCTGCAGAGCGGAACAATATAGCGGATATCACTCAGCTTTTGGATGATCTCCGTACTCGTCTGGATGACGAATACAGGTTTACCAGGGAGCAAACGGTGCGTGCTCGTATATCTGCTGGCTGTTCTTTGTATTGACTTCCCTTGCAGCGCAGCATCCGCACCCAGGCCCAAGACATCATTTTTGAGGCAACGCGCACGGCATTCATGACGATGCACAACGACGTGATTGTAAGTCAATTCCTCCCGGGTTTGTCATCTCGAGCTGAAATCAGTTAGCAAAAACTGCGCGACAACAAGGCTTCAATGAAACTCAGCAATGTCTTTGGAAATCCTTCGAGGGAGAAGGCTCTGTATTCACTGGTGAAAAAGACATGCTCCAGTGTCCGAAACTCCTTCCGACAAGATGTGCGTGTACTCAGCCTTCAACAATAACCTGCCTCATAATTTGCCCCTCCCAGATCCGCAACAGCCTGTGTGGAGAGACTACCTCCACATTAGCTGTATTTACCTATGCTTCAGCAACAAAGTTCAAGCGCGGAGGGCCCGGGCTGAATCTCGACGTTGGGTTTACTGTTCACAATGCAATCTTGGTAAGATTTTTGCTAGTCTCTCTAGACAGACGCTGTAATGAAAACCGGCTCGTTCCTCGCCCATTACAGTCTGTTAGTTACCGCGTCCGATAAGCGGCGTCCCATCTTATCACAGAATGATGGGTGATGCACGACCAAACAGCCTATTTATTTCACGCGTCTTCTGGCTTTGGACGCGAATTTCGACGTGAAGATTGGATATCCAAAGCTCACAAAAGCTTAGAAGTGGATTTTGGACCCGAGGGGAACTTTCCCGGGTTGATTCCCATACCAGGGGCTATTTTCGCCGAATTTGGTCATCAAACCCGTGATTTATTTCGTTCACCTTGTTTTCATTCGAGATTGGCTAAGGACACCCCTGGACGGTAAATCAGCCATCTAGATGCACTTAAACTGGTAGATTTTACGAATCCCGTACTCTTTGCGGCCCTTGACGCGTCAAGTCGCGTCATAATCTCGTCCACGTGACACGTGCTTATCTAATAACCCTGGACGCCTACTGTGATGGCGCGGTAACCACAGGACTAGATTTTTGCCACTTATTGATGATACGCACTGAACCCAAGTTAAAGCGTCGATTTGCCTTGGAAAACCCGATGAGCATTGGCGTTGAGGAGGTTGAGGAGGACAATGACGATCGCTCTGAGTCTGCTTCGCCTGAGCCGCCATCCAAGAAACGCAAGATCAGTGCCACGACGCGCGGAGGTGGTCGTATCGCAAAAGGTAAAGACTTCTGGAGCCAAGTAGATGCCTTCTTTGCAAAGAAGATCAATGAACTCGGCAGCAAGAACCTCCAAAGCGCGGGCTGGAAAGAGTATGTGCACTTTACCACCGATCTCCAATTGTTTTGGGGCTGACAGACTCTCCAGATATACAAATGAGACCTTTCAAATGGATGCCCTCCGCTTCCCGGAGCCAAAAGAAACGGAAGTCGAGGCTCCACACCCAATTCCTGCTGCCCAGACGCCGTCTTCGAGCAGCAATGGCAATGGCAGTGGTTCTTCTTTGCTCAACCTTCTCTAAAATATGTTACCTTGTAAATCACTTGCTGCATAAATCTTATCCGTGTCTTTCTACATGATTCGCCATGTCAATTGACTCTTGAGGAAGCTTGGACTGTGGAAGACGCGACGGAAGATGTGGTCATATTTGTCTGGACTTGTTGCACGTGACTGAACTCGAACCATCTTTCCTTGACTCCCGTCTCTCACCAAGTCACCCTGCCCGCTGGCTCGTCTTCATGTCTGTGCCTGTGCTCTCAATGTGCTGTGCCTCAAAACCAAGTCCCTCATTCCCTGCAAGACTGTGTTCCTGGTTGTCAAGGCTGGCTGCTCTGCTCTGTTCTACGCGCAAGAACGCAAGAATGCCCTCGCCGGAGTTGTCTTTCTGTTAGCACGGTGATATTTTCCATGACGTCCTCTCATGTTGTTTGACCCCCCCATGTATCTTTATTCACATGTTGCTGAATCCCCCCTTGTTTCCTGTTTCACTGACACAGTCTGTGACTGTAGTTTCGTCGCAGCAACAGGATTTTCTTACCAAAGTGTGTTCTTTTTGGTTGTTTCTCTGGACTATAGTGACATCCTGACTGTAGATGGCCAATCCTGCGGCGGATCAACATGGATTTTACGGTGGCAGGTGCGTAACAGAGCTCTCGGTTCTAGTGAATCACTTCTCACCTCTACCCCCTAGTATAGTTGGTATTCTTCCCAGGCTGCCCTCCCTCCCTCTCTCCATTACACCCAGCTAGCTACTGAAGGGACTGCGACGTGTTCTGCGCATGAACGGACGCAGGGGACAGCGGGGGCATGGGTTGGGTCGGGTCGACTTCACAAGCAAGCTCTGGCTTTGCAACCAGGTGCGATGTATGGGTCGGGTCATCATCGGAGATGCGCTGGCTCTATGGGTACGCCGGTAGACGTGGAGCACGCGATAGTGGTACCAGAATATATATCAATTTTTATTAATTTTTGAATATTATATAATCATGGAATCCAATGTGTGGGGCCTGAGGATACGACTACATCCCCAGTTGAAAGCATCGTATTACGAGCTCAAGTTGTAATCCATGAGTTTGGCCCAAGGCTCAAACGGTGATCCTGAGGTTAAAATCCACGAACTTTGTGTCGAGTTGCAATCTGCCGGATTCCGCCCCAACTTTGATCCTATCCAACTCAGGCCCACGACGTGATCCTCCGCTCAGATTTAATACTGCGTCCTGCCCGTGTAGCTGGCACCTGGCACCCCACTTATTAATTTACTCGCAACCGGCGCACACTGCTCTCAGGGAATGAAGCTACCCATTCTCGATTCGAGAGCAATCTTGTAGCTGCCATGCCACACAGCTGATCCTCAATATCTCCTCACATTCCACAGTCCACTACGTTCATCGAATATCCATCATTCTCGAATATCTCCTCCAAGTCACCTGGGAAGAATGATAGGCCCAAAGCCAAAACTCAACTCCACATCCTGATGTAAATTCCGCGCTTCATGCTGATAAACCTAACTCAGTACTCGCATGGTGCTTCTGGTTGTGCTCTGCTCCGAATCGAATATATCTGGCCAGATTTACGGCTCTTTCAAAAACTCGCCTTGCCACCCGGCCCCGGCTTCACGCCCTACGAATTTGAAGCCTAAACTTAAGCCCGATGATCTGTTCTAGATTTCAACATGGTTCATCTTCATAAGATGTCACTCCTTCCAATGCAAGCACACGTTCGCACGGTTCATAGTCATAAAATGCCGCTCCCCAACAAACTCCAGATTTGGATCCGGGCGTCAAGATGTTGCATTCTTTGACTTCGATTTTTCTCGGATTACTAAATTCCAACTTAATGAGCAGCCGCCTTTTCTTTTTGGGTTAGACGTGGCTTTTCAGGGATGCCCTCATCTGGCGTCTTCATTTGCATTCATTCTCGCGCATCCCCTTCGCCCCACGACCTGGAGCCCAGCGGGCCTGGATACGACCACCGCTGATCTCTTCACACCCGAATAAATATACGGCTGCCTCCACTCACTTCTAACTGTGTGATGAAGCGATAGAACAAGACAATGGAATTTTTGAGTCCTACGACTGTTGGGGTTATTTGCAACGCGATGTGTTTTGGGCCGGTAGAAAACACTAGGAAACGTGCATTGCCGCTTGCTGGCCTTCATGTTTTATCTATAGGCCAAGTTTAAATCGTACCATCTACTCGTCCTCCTCACATCCACGCCCCGCACCTTGAGGGCCTCAACTTTCCCTGCCTCACGGTCACACCCACCAAACAAACGCCCAGGTTCGCCACACCTCATACCCCGCACACATCAACGCAGGCACAAACTCATACCATCGATACCCACGCGTAATCTGTAGACCCACGCCCGCCGCAAGTGCGACGGTCGTGCCGTATACCCAAACCATACACAGCATGCGCATGTGGTTGTACTTGCTCACGGCAGCGGATGACGACGATTTCGCCGTCGCAGCGCCGAGAAGCGGCGTGCTCTCATCATCCTCCCTAGTGGCAGAGGCGGAGTTCGAGTTCGAGTCGGGTTTCACACTCGCCGTCGCCGTCGCATCGCCCGACGCGACCCAGCCCGAGAATGTTCCGAACAGGTGGTCCGTGAGCGACGTCAAATGGGCATACCTTCAATCAAAGTAATTGAAGAATTAAAAACACACTTTCCGCCGAAAAATGGGAATACGCACTGTTGTACGGCGTTCAGATAAACTGTGTTGAGGCCATACCCCTGTCGAATTTCAACCGGTCAGCCAGTAAATCATGGCCCTGCTAAGCGTTGAATCGGAATTCACACCTGTCGCGACCATAAACGCCGTACGACGAGCGAATTAAATATTGTTGGGAGAACAAGGCCCCACCAATACCATCGCACGAGCTCGGGTCTGCGCCAGGTCAGGAGCAGTGCGGGAAGCGGCCAGAGGAAGGGGAAGAGCGCGTTGGCATTGTATCCGAAGAGCGGGGCAACCCAGCACAGGCGTTGCATGAAACGCAGATCCGCGCGCCAGAAGTCGCGTTGGTAGACGAGCGTAGGGGCCGTGGCGCACCAGCGGGCCTCAAAATTATATGTTCACTTCTAAACAAACAGAGAAGCGAGGAAAGCGCACCTGCTGCGAAAAATACACTTGTGCGCTATCCGGACAAGTTCCACACGCCATTGGGAGTGGGAGATATTTGACCTGCCAGCCACGCTTAATCATCTGGAAGCCCGTGTGCTCGTCTTCGGAGTAGTCAATCGCGAAGGTGCCCTGGACTTCCTTCAGTGCGTCGCGGCGGTAAAGCGCGTTGCTCCCGACACACGCAGCTGTATTATCAATGCGCTTAAGATTACTGGACGCTAAAGAGAGAAAAAATATAACGCACTGGCACCCAAGCGATCGCGATTCACCTGGTCCACTCGGAATGGCACTTCCACCTGAGGGCCTGCGCCCTGCTCGACCCACGTCTGCACCTTACTCACGCGAAAATACTGCGGCGTCTGCACAATCGCCGCGTCCGCATACCGCCGCATCACGGGCACCACCTCCCTAACAAAGTCGCGCCGCGGGCAAAAGTCCGTGTCGAATATCGCGAAGAATTCGCCCGACGTGCGCGCGAAAGCGTGGCGCAGGTTGCCCGCCTTGCCGAGGAGGCGGTCTGGGCGCTGCATGTATCCGAAGCCGAACTTGGACTGGGCGAGGGAGGCGACGGCGGGGCGCGCGCCGTCGTCGAGGACCCAGATGCGCAGGTTAGTGTAGTCGAGCTGTGAGACGTAGGTGTAGGTGTTTTCGAGGATCTCGAGCGGTTCGTTGCTACAGGGAAGGAAGATGTCTCTGCAGGAAGTGAGATGGGGCGGAAAAAGAAGAGAGTGGTAGTAGCTACACGGAGGGCTCGTCCTCTGTTGTCACGGCATATTTGTAGAGAGTTTGTTTGTGGTTGCTGAAATCGAAGTCGCGGCCGGTGAAGCTGAAGATAGAGAATTGGAAGGAAGCCAGAATTCGCTATGCAGCACTCACTCAATTGCGTACCACAGCAAGTGGTATACCTGCACTATGGCAGCAAACACAGCGAACCTATATATCGTCTATGACTTGCAGCAGTCGAGCAGACCATCAGGACTCGCCAGTAGAACTCGGGCGAGCTGAGAGCGAATAGCCAAGCGCCGAGGTGAAGCGATAGGAAGGCAAGCACGCCAAAGAAGTAGATGGGAAGGCGCCGACCGTTCAAATAGCTGTATTTTTCCTCGTCTGACGGGGGAGTGGGGAGCACGACGGCGTGAGGCTGAGAATTGATTTGCTTGGCTTCGGGGACCATCGACTTCGAGTCCTGAGGAACGAGGTCGTCGGGGAGAAGAAACGGAGTGACTCATTGAATGTTACCATCGCTACCAACAGCCGAGGTTCCCCTTGGCGGGTTTAGGTCGCCGTCAGTTGGGAGTCTGGACAGTGGATAGGGCCGTTTCCCCCGTGGGGCCTTGTGCCGCAGTTGACTCAACTTAGCAGTGTATTGATGCATACGTTCGGACTGGACCTTGCAAGTAGCTAAATCTAAAGGTTCAGCCAATTACGTAGAGCTTCTGTAACATTACAGCTATGCACTACACGGCCGAACGGAATTTCTGGATTTCCCTAAGAATGATTAAGCTCGTATTTCCCAAGGATGATTCTTAAGATTTTCGCCTGTATCTTTTGGAAAAATCTCAAGGTTTCCATTATCCGATTTTTCCAAGGATCGTCGCAAGATCGTCGTAGGACTCGTTTCGGCAAAGAATAGGCGCGATCAACGTCCGTCGGCACATCTCGGGCCGCTCGGCAAACTGTCAAAAGTTTGATCATCTGCCACAGGTGGCGACACAGTTTGAGAGTGGCAGCAGTTGGCAGAGGTGCGGCGAGGTCTGAACTTGAAGAGCGAGCTCAGGTAGGCGGACGTAGTCCGAAGTGACCTCTACCGACCTCTACCAAGCCTCCAAGCTTGGTCTCGGCACCTCGGCACCTCGGCAGAGCTCGACAGATGTCTACGTACCTCGGCAAACATTTGCCCAGAGGGCCTCTGAACGCAATGACTTCAAGATTCAACGCGGATGCTGCGCCTGCGGCGCACCTGTACACAAGAGTCGAAATAAACATGTTTTCCGAGCCAGCGGTGTTGAGTCCCTACCTACCGACCTACCTACCATCAGAGATTTACCCTTTTGCTTCCGCGCCGCAATTCCGTGATGTTTCGGGAGTATCAAAAGCACGCGCGTCCATTTTCACGAGTCGAAGAAAAACGGTCACAATTGCGCTATGATAATGTAGCACAGAACCATGCACTCCCCCTCGCCGCGGGAGCGCATTCTCCTCGACCACAAACTTGACATTACGCCCCTCGAAGAGCCGCTCTTCGCATGGCCGCAATCCTCCACCCAAACACCAAAAAACTACCTTCCGTACTACGAGCGGCCCTTTGGGTGCGCTGTCGCGGAATGGCAGGCACAGTTCTTCGGGCTCCAGAAGCTCGAATATCGGACGGAGCCAGAAATACCGCCCATACGCCCCGGTGCACCGACGCTCGTCGCGATCTTCTACCCCGACGGAGACGCTAACCCTCGGCGGCCGCTGCACCTCTATCTCGAGCGCATCCGGCGGCTGGCACGTATGGGCGAGCAGACGATCCTCTACGCACCGCCCTCCCTCGCGCCGACGCTGCGCCGCATGCGCACGGACCCCCACTGGTACATCGTCGACGACTACACCACCATCTGGGACATCCCCAACAATACCTACCAGGCCCACAACTTCACCCATGTCCAGCCTGCGCTATTCCGCCATTTCGACGGCGGCTCCAAGGTGTGGGGATGGTACCCAGACACAGCGCGCGACCACGCGCACCGCAGTGCGTCATACAACGCCAAGGCGTTCGCCTCGTACGACGCGGTCATGCGTAACCCGTTCGGCTCGGAAGCGTGGATGTACGTCGACGCGGGCATGTTCGACCAGGTCGGGCCTTTCGACGCGGACGGCGAGTTGTGGGGGGACGTTATTCGTGCTTCGCTCTCCCCCGCAAAGTTCGCACGGAGCATCAGCATCTCGGGCGACTCTGGCGTCGTAGTCGGCGAGTACATGCAGAGCCCCGCGTACGGCGCAAAGGACATCAATCATGCATGCTGGACGGACCCGCGCAAGGGCTGGCTCTGCCACACCTTCATCGCGCACGCCTATACAGGCAGCTCGCTTGGGATGCTTAACTATAGTTTGCGCTTCATGCAGACCGTGGACGATATGGATGCCAATGGGCGTTATTCCGCGCGCGAGGAGTTCGTCATCCCCTGGGTCGCGATACGATACCCCAACACCGTCTTCTCGATCCCGTGGCTGCCCGTCCCCGCGCCGCTGTGGTGCAAGTGGCAGTACCCGATAAAAATCTGCTATACGGACATCGGCGGGCCCGAGAGCGTCCCGCCCATCGTGGACCCAGTTAGCACCATTTTCTGCCCAAGGTATACGCCGCGCAAGCCGAACCTACCGGGCGGCGGCATCTACCAGCGCACCTGGCGCACAGACGCGTACACGCTCTTTCGCCAGTATTACTACAGTTCGGGGCTGCGGTGGTTGACAAAGGAGTTCCGTGATAGTTTCGGCCAAAATAGAGTTACGGATTTTCTGTTGGGCTTGTAGATTAGAACAATTATAATTTGAGCAACGCAGTAAAACCATCGAGGTATGACGGGTTAATTGACTCGGCTGCTAATATTCGGATCCGTGAGAAGTGAAGATCGTCGCATTGTGGGAAGGCTTTTCTGCTGCAGGACCTGAACTATGAGACCAGCAGATCGATATTGAATACGAGTCTGCGACAGCTAGATGTCCCTCTCGATTTCGAGTCGAATCTCAGAGTTCACGCACTCGTGAAAGTCGCCGGTGAGTGAACACATTCCACGGCATCTAGATTACTGCATGAGAAACAGCTTGGGCAGAGTCCGCTCGCAGCATGCGGATGAGTAGTTAGATAGCTATATGCGGAAGGCTAGGGGAAGAGCAGGGTGAACTTGGAATGCGTGCCGCGCAGCCGTTAACGCGAGGAATAGCGACGAAGATGAGGAGAAGCCAGGGCCCAGGACGATTGCGTTTCCAACGCGCCGCCGGAAGGATCGTCGCGTCGGCCGATGAGATCTGTATGAACAATAACTGATGTCGCCCTGCGGCAGAGCCTGATATGTACTACCATCAAGATCTCTGCTCCGTGCGAGCTCTTCAATTTCGGCTGCAACTTAGACATCAGTCAACATTGGAGTAAAATTGTCAATTACATATAAATGTAGATTTTCCTGTTAAAGTTGAACCCGGTAACTTTCGAGGATTATCTTGAAATCGTTCAGAAGCATGCCTTATCGTTTTGAGTAATTTGAATACACAGGCAGATCACTTTCGGCCCAAAACTAGCTCGGGCGTCGCGAAGGGTATCTCGGTTGCATAGCGCGCTCGGTGTAGATGTCGGCTGAGGAGATGATGGGATGATTCCAGCGAGAATATACGTGTATTCGGGGACGTTCGTTTCCAGAGACTTATCGTACACACTTTCACAATCCCCCCCACACTACGCGTATCCGCGATCAGGCTTGGGGGCGTATCTGCGTGTACAGTCAGTAACTGTCAATTTGTCGCTCCTCATAGAAGACTCACGGCTCCTCCAAGTATTTGACTTCTTCGGGGGTAAGCTGGATGGTCGCTTGAACAACACTTTCCTGCACCCGCGCGACGGACGACATCCCGACGATTGGGGAGTCGACTTTGAGCTGAACCCACTGCGATGATGGTTAGCCATGACGGGCACATTATGAGTGTGAAGACTGAACGCACCGCTAACGCAATCTGTGACATCGTACACCCCTTCTTCTCCGCCAACTCTTCCACCCGTCGGATGATCGTCTTGTCCGCCTCAGTCAACTTAGACTCGAACACGGTGCCCTTCGCCTCCTTGGATCGTGGTGTTTCCTCGCCCAGAGGGTGGGCCAGTGCACCGCCGGCAAGGGGCGCCCAGGGAATAAGCCCGATCCCGTGTGCCTTGCAATACGGGATCATCTCCCGTTCCTGTTAAACAATGTAGACCATAGGTTTACTTGAATTGTAGAGTGAATTTGAGCAAATCGTGTACCTCCTCGCGCTGCAACAGCGAATATTCGCCCTGCATGCTCACGAACTGCGTCCACCCGTTCTTCTCCGCGACATGATTCATCTCTGCAAAGCGCCACGTGCGCATTGAACTGGCGCCGATGTAACGCACCTTCCCGCTCAAAACGAGGTCGTGCAAAGCGCGCATCGTTTCGGCGACGGGCACACGCGGATCGAAGCGGTGGATTTGAAGCAAGTCGATGTACGGGGTATCGAGGCGCTTGAGGGACGCCTCGACGGCGTTGAAGATCCCCGCCCGGGAGAGCCCATCCTGGTTTACGTAGTCGCGAGTGTTGCGCAGCTCAGGGTGCTGGAACCCGAATACAGTGATATCGTCGACGACGAGGTGGTGCACCTTTGTCGCGATGATCACTTTCTCGCGGGGGATGTTGTACTGCAGACGAAAATCTAAGGCTCCGATGGATTGTATATCCATTTGCTCACCTTCTTGAGGAACTTCCCGACAATTTTTTCAGACTCGCCGTTGGAGTAGATATTCGCAGTGTCCAATGTAGTGAGACCGTTGTCCCATGCCGCTTTTAGGACCTCCAGAGATGGTTCTTCGTCTAATACCCAGCGCTACGGACAGAATCAGTTGGATTCCAACTCAAAAACCACTGGAAAGACATGCTGACTCTCTGCTTGGAGGACCCGAAGCTCATACATCCGACCTTTATCACTTTGAGCTCGGGGGCGAAAAATCGGAAGATCTCAGACTGGAATCTCACAATAGGTACAGACACACGTATTCCCGCAGCACCGAGACGTGTATAAGTCGCCGATGGAGAGGACATCTTGAGATCGACGGGAATCGTTGTGGAAGGAACAATGGGAAGGAACGAGGAGACTGGCCCGTGCCGTCCAAGCCGCTCGGCAGTCGGCCGAGCGTGGCCGAATATAAAACATATCGGCTGACTGAGCTTTGGACGGCCCGCCGGCACGAGAGGGCCGTTTTTTTGACAGAAATACATAGAATTGGTGATCTTGGCGGTACGAATGCGAAGCTCAGATGACGCTTGGGACACAGAATCCTAATTATACAAGAAACCCAGAATTATATGCATACAACCAGAAAGAACCTCCCAGTTATATGTGCTTTGCCTCGACATGACCCTCCGCCAAATTATTCAACTCGTCCTCCTTCGCATCGAGTTTGCGGACGGAGAGCCACACGAGGACGGCGGCAACCGCAGACAGAACGGCCATGACACCGTAGTTCCACACGAGAAGTGGGTCGGCAGATAGTGCTGGGGTCGTTAGTTAGAACATCATGTATTATCCGGAGGTGGATGAACTCACAGACGAACGCCTCCGAGAGGGCGGAGGAAATTGCGGTCATGAAGAGGAAGACAGACATGACGAGAGAGCGCATGTTCTGAAATGTAACGGGTGAATTTAGCTCGTGAACCCCCAGAAGTGTGGCATACCTTCGGCGCCTTCGTGAACGCGTACTCGAGGCCCGTGATGGACGCGAGGATCTCGGAGAATGCGATCAGCACATATCTGCATTAAAGAGAGTCCCTAGTTAATGACAGGGGTTAAAATGGAGGGAATTGACCGACGAGCCCGTTTGAATCCACACATTCAGCGGCGAGGGAATCTGGTTTCCATTAGCGTCGAAGCAGGTCGAAGCATGCTCTCCGCATGGATTCGTCTACGGATCATAAGTATTCTGTGACTCGAGAGACATGCTCGCTCACCTTGTAGATGTAGTGCTGCACAACGGCGGCCCTGCGATGCATGCTGAGTTAGAAGAGAACGCGGACATTTTCAATATAATTAGGAAAGTCAGAGCATTGGGTATCATCGGGTATGAGGATGTACAAGCCCACGTTCCATGGAAGACTTTGATAACTAAACAAAACGCACCAAATCATAGCGGCGGAACCTTCGAGAAATATAAAACCGCCGCAATGGAACAAACAAAAAGTCTTACCGGTGACGAAACCCGCGGTAATTTTCTTGAGTTGGGTGAAGTTAATGCCGTATCGACGCAAAGCGGGGTAGAACTAAGTAGACCACGAAGATAAGCAGTCATTTACTGGATCAGACTCAAGCCAACTTACGAAGATATCAAAGATAGGGATGAAGATAATGAGAGCGAACGGATCCAAATTCGAGAGGACATCATTCTGCGGGTACGCAGTGAGTCAACGAAAATCAAGAGGCGATGAACGAACGGGAATTTTTCCCGTGACCATCGTAGCAGCTTGCGACGTGAGATTGTTGTTCAACTGCCCGTAGGTGAGCCCTATAATCTCCGTCCAATTCATATCGACCCCGTCTCGATAACAAGCTCGAAGACGCACAGTAGATCGGGTACCTGGTGAGAAAGTTCAATTAATTGGCACAGGAGAACAAGAACAAAACGAAGCCCGAATTGAATGAAAACGAGAGTCTCACCAGCAAAAAACGGCGCACGCACTGAGCCCACGGCGCACCTCGTCGACCCATTGGTCGTCGAAAGTCATCCACGTGGGTTTGCCTTCCTCGCCCACGCGCCGTACGACGGCGCTCGGCTTGGCATCGTCCCAGAACCCCGGCGCGCGTAGTCGCTTTACGCACTTGACCGGATTTACGCTCCAACGCCCGCGCGCGGCGTAGCGCCACAGCCGCACCGCCGTCGCCAGCACGGAACCCGTGGGCGGCGTGCGCACGTAGCGGTTCCGCCCGATAAAGAGCACGATCGGGCATAGGAGGAAGACGCCTGTTGGGAGAGTGTAGGCAAGCCAAAAGCCGACATACTTAGTTAATTATCGATCATCAGCGCGACGCCGAATACATATAGAGCGGGCTCACCCGTTCGGAATATGTCATCCCGATCTGCCCGACGAGAGCACCGATATTGATGAAGAGGTAGAAGTACTATTGACCGAGCGTGATTATCCAGACGATTAGAAGTAATGACTTGAGGGACGTGCCATATAAACCCGCGAGATCGTCAGCGTGGGGTCGACGATGACGCGCTCGCCGTTGCTTGTCGTGCGGACGAAGAGCTTCGTGCGGCGGTATTGTTCGGCGACCAGAGGCGAAATGTTCGCCTTGAATAGTCCGGTCCCTGCGAAGCTCTGTCAAATCCGTGAGGACTAACTGTGGAACGGTAAATCACCTAGTCCCATGACAAGGAGCGCGATGATGAATGCGCCAACGGCACTCTTATGTTCGATGACGCTGCGAAATTCACAGTCTGTGTGGTTGATCCGGGATAAAGCAGTCGAATCTTACCCAGGGACACCTGTTTCAAGCAGTCAACCATGCGCGACTAGTTTTCGGACAATGCGACGTACCGGAAACGATGAGGATGATATGGCCGATTAAAGCGACTACAACGGCGACGCAAGTGGTGTTGTACCGCCCCCAGTATGTGTCCGCAATGTATGCACCGAGCAGCGGAGTAACATAGCACCTGTAACTTTGTAAGCGGATGACGAACGACTCGAATACTGGAATTTCAATGCATACCAAAATTGATAAAAGGTCGTGAGGCCAGTCGACGCACGCTGCCCCATCCCCAAGGCTCCCGAAACTCCCAATATTCCATGTTGAAATCCTGCGCCGGTGTGTGAACCGGGGGGCAATGGTTGCTGAATGAAATTCGTCTGCAGTAATATTACGTTGCTGGGTCCTTGTCGCAAGAAACGACACCTACGAAAACCACACTGGATCCGTAAAACTGCGCTTGCACTCAGTGACTCAAAAATAAGATTATAAGACGAAGACTACGCACCGAGAACCGCTCCGCCAACTCTACGAAGGCGATAACTATAATTTTTGAAGCAGATGAGGGCGACGAAGATTAAGCGCTAAGCTCCTCCTCGAGACGTACGATAAGCATTCCACGGAACATGGTCAGCGACACGCCGAAGGGTCACCCGCTCATGGTCCGTCGGAAACACCAGACCATCGTGGATGCCATCCAGCTCGTGATCATCCAGCGAGTCTTGCTTGAGATGTTTCTCGTCGACCGAGTCGGGTTCCTCGTGCGTGGGCTCCACGTCGCTCGTCTCAGAGAGCTCGAGCGGCGCGATCACTTCAGCTTGTATCCCTGACATTTATTGCGGTGGGAAGAGCAGCGAAGGGAGAAGAGGTGAAGTGAGAACCAATGACTTCATTTTATGCCAGAATTTGATCAGCAGGGCCTGGAGTACTTGGAGTACCGAAATATCCGCGGGGAATTGCGATTCGAGGGCGTTCCAAAGAAGAAAAAAAGACCGTTCTTTCCTTATCGTGCGGACTTTCCTTATCTGACACTTGTCAGACACAGACTGACGAGTATCAGCGAGTATCGCACGCAGAACGGTTCAAGAGCGCCCCAGAACATTCGAGCACAAGAAGGCTTGACACCGATTCGAGGTTCCATTCACACACTGGGCCTGGGCACGAAGATAAACTTTTGCGCATCGAGAGTGACGGTGGACGAGAAGAGCGAGTGGCCTACTTGGTCAGCTGACTCAGCTCATTCGGATCCATCCGGTGATGGCGCTGCCGGTGGTCTGATCCGAACGGAAAGCACACCAAGATGTACGTCCGATTCATCTCTCAGACCCAGATGAGTATTTTCACACCTCCGAAACAATATGTACTTCATGAGTTCTTCAAACTTCAGCCGCTCCGAGCCATATTGGAAGATTTACTTGAGGCCGAACGCCCGAAATGTTGATTTTCTCATTGAGAATAAAGTGGCTGTCAGAGCTACACCGGAGTTTCCAAACAGGAAAAACTTGCATGGTACTTATAGAAGGCAGAACAGACAGATCGATCCCATAGTCATCTCCTTCGTGAAGAGAAATCAATACTTCGGTAGGTAGGTAGGTACAACTTGAATTATACGGCCGGTTCCGCCAAGGAACGCCGGGACTTCTTGGTGGTACTTAGAGCAAGACTTGAAGGAGCAAAAAGTTGGTCCGTGCTGGCATAAGGTCATCGAAAAGGGATTGATTGAAATTAATTTCTTCACTGACGACCCAGGGATTTGGCGCGCGTCCGAAACTCCCACGTCACCGTCGTGCCGCAGGCGCCAATCTATCACCACAGCCTTTGGCTCCCGACGCCTCCAAAGCCTTGCCCATGAGTCGATCCCGCGGAATGAAAGAGCGCGAGGAAAAGCCAAAAGGTGCGTACAGCACACATTCCGATGTCTGTTTAGCTAACGCAGATCTCTTCCTAGATCGCGATAAATCGGGGGCCAAACTTTGGGCAGTAGACATTTCCGAGGCAGAGAAATACGATAAAGCCTTGGTCGAGAGCTGGAGAAGCGATATTGATGGGTTGCTCGTCTTTGTGCGTATGCTAGGCGTCCAATCTATATCGTCCATGATCTGAGCACCGCGCGCCAGGCGGGTCTTTTTTCGGCCAGCCTGACAGCTTTCCTGACTGAAAGCTACCAGACATTGACGCCCGACCACGGAGACCGCACAATCGCCATCCTCACCCAGATCTCTCTGCAGCTATCGGCGTCTGCTAATGGATCATTGGTTGAACTCCCGACCGCATCTGCCGTCTTTGCCCCTTCTGCCGCCTCCCTGGTGTGCAACGCATTTTGGTTCCTCAGTCTCGGTCTCAGTCTGTTCTGCGCACTCATAGCTACCCTAGTGGAGCAATGGGCCCGAGACTTCATCCAAAAAACTGACATGCGCCCGTCGCCCATTATTCGCGGGCGCATATACGCGTATCTCTACTATGGACTCCGCCGATTTAACATGCACGCTTTCGTGGAGATTATCCCCGTGCTCCTCCACGCCTCCCTCATACTGTTCTTTGCCGGGCTTGTCGCATTTCTCCAGCCTGTCAATGCAGTAATGGCTGCTTTAGCCGCTGCACTTCTTCTGGTGATCACCGCGTTGACAATCTTACCCATCTTCTATTCCGACTGCCCGTACCGCACCCCTCTCTCGGGCCTGGTGCGTTACACATATCTCAGGCTCTCGGTACTACAGTTCTCCTGCGTACGGCGGTCTCGAGAACTCGATAATGAATCAGGATCCTCGGTATATACGGCCACAGATACGCCCACCTTGGTTGAAGTTATGATGAATGAAGCCACCAGGTCTTCATCCGATCGCGATAGTCGTGATTGCCGTGCTCTTATTTGCACCATGAAATCGCTCACAGATGATGATGAACTGGAGCCATTTGTGGAGGCAATTCCTGATGCACTTGGAAGCGGAAAGGGGAGGGCACATTTATACCACGAACAGATCGGTGCCATCATCTGCCACGCCCACTCCGATGTGCGACTCATTCCCCGCATCCAAAATCTGTTACGTGGCTGCGAAAACGGTTTATTACCGGACGCGCTGCGTCAACGTCGCCAGATTGCATGTTTGAAGGCGATATGGCCCATTGCTTTTTCGGACATCAACTCGAGCGAGCCTCTCTGCGAACTGACTCTTGATAACTTCAGCTTGGGCTGCTCCGATCCCAATGTTCAGCCCTATTTTGTCTCTACTCGAGCTCTTTCACAAGCCAAACTGGTCTACTGGCAAAAGCTAGTATACGAGCAAAACCTTTCGGACCGCGGCCAGATTTTGTCGACCTCCACGCCACAAACCTCGATTCAAATCATAGTCCAATACTTGGTTGAAGCTTCCTACATGGAGGTTTCACCGTATCAACTACTTCCGACCTGCGAGGCAGTGACACGAAATTTCACGCCTATCTCGCAAAAAGTTCTATCAGACATACAATTCGGACTGGCGGAAATAATGGATGCTCGCATTGATCACTTGAAGTCGCACCCTACTGCCCACCACATCGACAGGGTAGTTCAAATCTTGCTGTCACTGTACCAGCGCTCCGAGAATGCTGAGTCCGCAGGCCCGTCATTTATCGGCAGCCTCCTAAAATACATACGAAGTCGCGACGAGGATTCATCCTTGCTGATCGGACTTGGCGGCTGCAACCACTGGTCTTTATCTTCGAGCATCACATCCTTTCTTAGGCGGAACTCCTTGTGCCCAGAACAAGATTTCAAGTCTCTATGGCGTATTTGTGCTTTCTACGCGGACCAGGGTCTAGATCCCTCGAACTCAGAATCAATTCGACCTTCCGGATTCAACGAATGGACCGTGATCGCTGTTCGAGAGCGAGCCCCCCCCTAGCATCAGCCCATCCGTTACTGCTATGGTGCAATTATCCATGTTGCACCCATTATCTCGAGAGCCGCTGCCTTCGAATTCACCATTGAGATTGACATCCGATGGGCCCATCATATTTCATACACCGTGGGTTAAAACATGCAGCGAGAACCATTGGCTCGTGCTGATAGGATTCCTGGAGGAATGTGGCTCGATGACGTTGCCTTACAAGGCAGTAGAGACACTTGGATATCTCCTTCGTCCCCCAGCATTCCAAATCCACAAGCCAAACAGGACAATCCAGCTGCGCTTTGCAAGAAGTCTCTCGGGTCTCACCAACGTCACCTCAGAGTCCAGCACCACTTCATCAATTTCATCTCCAGATCTACTACAACCCATCTTCTCCTCGGCCATCTTCGAGCTGAGCCGAGTCACCGAGTATTTTGCGGATCCTGAAGCGATCAGGACAATTTTATCAGTGTTGGAATTTTGCACGGACGGTCCTAATATCACAGAACTCGTCAGCACTCTCCGTGTGGCGATCAAGGTGGATGGGTAGCGGACTGCTTGACATACACTGTATAACATCCAGCCACACGAATGTCAAATCAATCATGACTGCCTCGCTGTCGGGAGGGCCAAGGAGACGCCTACGATTCAGATCTGGGTTAGATCACCTGCATTCAATGGAAACGGTATAAGTAAGCTCGTAGACGGGGTTAAACATTTCTCATGGCACCATCGGGCTGCCATCGGTTCATGATTGTTGAAACGATGTGCTGCTTTTCACTTACATCCGAGCGTTCGATTTCTCGGGAGCAATGAGGACGCGGAATTAGATAGCACACAAGCCAAGGAGTTAACTCGAGTAAAACGTTGAAATGTAGGTCACGAAGCAACCTGAGGACAATTGCAAGTGGCGCTTTCGATGCCATTTCAGCCAGTGAGGTGGCCTGGAAGGCAGAAGTGAGACTACTCATATAAAGGTGATATGAAGAGTACCTCTGGCCTGCCTCCGCAGATACGCAACTCGCATTGGTGTTGCACGGCGTGGTTCGGAGGAGAGATACGAATTCGGATCAACGCCGAAGTCGCCGAATTGACCAAGTGCTCGGCTCTCTGCTTGAAGTTCTGCCGCACCGACGATGGCATTTATCTGCTCTTCTGGATGATTTCCAACAGCCTCAAAGGAGGCCGTGGGGAGGTACCGCACTCGCATTTATTTGAGGCCCTTTTCGTTAAGAAGCAGAACTTTTCACCCGCATGTACATATGCACGGGTCAACCACGGATCCGAGTTTGATTTTCTGGGAATTTGACCATACTGGGAATTTGACCATACTTATAAAGCTTAAAGTGGCTTTCAGTGAAAAGATGTGAACAGCCGGCGTGCCACAGATACGACAAGCGGTGGTTAAAACAGAGCATTAAGTCTGTACTTTGTATCGGGTACAGGGTAGTAAAATTTAAAAGTGTTCCAATTAGATCATATCCTCACTTAACCTTCATAAATTTAATTTACACCAAAGTTCCAAACCTGGGTGTAGTTTTGGTAGCAATTAGTCATCTGGACCTATAAACGGGGTCAAAAAGTGACGCTTCGATTGGAGTGTCAAACTGGCAAACCTGGTTCCCGTTTTCGAGGCTCCCATTCGTGAGATCGACACATTCATCGTGTTCTGCCCACATGATGCTTCCGTTGTCAATGTCGTACAAGAGCTGCTGGTTCGCGTCGCCGGGAGTGCAGGCCCATATCTGCAACTTGGTGCCGTTCGCCGTGTTCCCGTTCGTGACATCTGAAAGAATAGGTTACACTTCAGCGTGCATATTGAGAATGACGGAGCCCGCACCAAGACACATGTTCAATTGTCGTAAACGACGATCATGGAGCCAATCGGCGTCCATAACTGGCTGGTGGATCCGTCGCACGGCTCGACGACGATCTCCCCACCGTTCGCGTTGGTAGGCGCAGTGAGGCACGTCGTCTCGCTGATGATGGGCCTGATGGTTTGCGATGGGCCAGTGGTCATCGTCCATTGTTGGTTTGGCCCGTCGGTACAGGCCCAGATCTGCATCTACGATTGGCGAAAGATATATTGAATCATGGGAAGAAGAGGGGGAAGCAAGATGGAACGGGATACGTACAACAGTATTGTTGGTTGCGTTGCCGTTGGTGAGATCCAAGCAACTAGACTCCTCGCTCCACTGGATCGAGTGCTCCGGTCCGGACAGCGTCCACTGCTGGTTCGCGTCGCCCGCGGTGCACTCCCAGATCTGCACCGGCGTCCCGTTCGCGGTCGCGCCCCCTGTGACATCCAGGCACATGTTGTCGAGGACCTGCAAGGTCGACTTTGAGATTGTCCAGCTCTGCCTGGCGTTGCCCTCGGCCGCGCAATATTCGATCACAACGGCCGCACCGTTTCCGTCAAACGACGGCGCGGCGGCGAGGCACATCCCAAAGTTGTCGATGAGATGGATATACTGATTGGAAATGGGGGCTTAACGAGAAATAAGGTGTTCCTATGAACAAAAGTTATATGGTGGAGAACAGGCAGACATGAAGATACGCACGGGAGTTGGGTGGCCCCATACACCTGAAGCAATCAAGAAAGCAGATACGAGATAGATCGACATCATTCGAGGAGCAAGAGGAAGGATGTATGAATACAGACCAGGAAATGGCAGGTATATAAGGGGGGAGGATCTACATAGCCCAACAGGTCTAGAAATTGGGCTAGAGCCAGGCGTTCAAGTGCTGGGTACCGGGAGTGGCAGTAGACCAGATGATGACGATGATCTATTTCGGACCACTGCGTTTTGGTCCAGTGCTAGATGAGTCTCAGACTTCTCGGCAGAAGACGCTCAATGTTCCGGTATGTGGATCCAGAAGCAGCGCGGACGATATTGTTTATTCCGAGAAATCCTGATGATACACCAACCGTATGAGAGTGTTGGTGTGCTGCACAGCGTTGGTTAGTATGGCCGTCTTCGACGAATCATTTAAATTGATGGCTGGCAGATTCTATTCATTTCACGGCTGCCGACTGAGCCGCAGAGCAAGGTCTTCGACGCGATTTCAAAGGGTACAGCCCGTGAATCCCGGACCGGGGGCCGGTTGGTTGATTCCGCCGGTGAGCCTGGTACCAAAATAAGGACCAATTAGGAGCTGGTAACGAGCTGGGTGACATCTCCGACCTCATGTTTTCTCCCCACACTGTTGGATACACCCCAGTCGCCCCGGTCGCACATGCAAGGAGCGGGAGGATCTGGGTGACTGGTCAGTCACCAGTGGCTCTTAGGGATTGTATTTGCCGGGTTTCTGCAGCTCCAGAGGACAATTCAAAATATATCAATGTGGCACGGTGCAAAAATGAAGGCTGCGAGATGAAGTGGGTGAGATCGCGCAACAAATTTCATTTTATTTTTACTCATTTGTCTAGTACCGTCTTGAGTGCCTAAAGCTAGGAATGTCTCTGAAAATTGGGTCTGTGATACGTGCATCATTGCTGGCAGTTCTCACCCCACCCACCGACGTCGCCGGGGCTCAATGTATATAAGGAATTTTCTTTGAACCCCGACTCACTCCGACATGAGATGTCATTCACCAATGGTTGAAAATTGACAATCATACCAGAGTGATGTAAGTGTACTTCTTCCAGCAACATCTGCTTGCATAAGTAGACTCTGATCCTTGTGATTCCACTAGCCTAGTCTAGTACTGGTATAAACCGAGATCGATGTAATTTACATCGGGCAATTTTAGCCAGACTTTGGATAGTGATGTTGAGGGCTCGGCCGAGTCCCGCAGGCTGAGCCGAGCCGGGCCCGGGCCTGGTCGAGCCGAGCCGAGCCCGACAGAAGGCTTTGGCGAGGCCTGCCGGGCCCGGCGTGCCCGGGCCTAGATGTATATTTATCTTCCCGGCGTGCTTACCGTCTCCTTCCAGCCTGAGCCATCACTCGTATACTCATACATGTTCCTCTTATCCCCCATACTTTACCTCTCCCCCCATTCCTACCTTAGTAGGAGTACTGTCGCATAACTATCCTTTATCCAGGTACGATAACAATAGAAATTCAGTCAGTCAGTCAATCAGTCAGCCACGGGATTGAATAGATACAGCACACCGGGAGCTACCGGGAGTGCGGCACACGGCATTGATCTGCGGCACTTCAACCGAAGAAAAGAAATTATCACATGACTCGTGTTGATAAGCGGGCCGCCGCTTGTCTTCGCCATCTTGCGCAATTATCCGCGATATCGACAGCCCGTGAGATTATGGACATATCCTTCTCCATTGAACCACCACAATGCGCGGCCTCCGCCTCGACACAGATGCGCCCACGAAATCAGGATTCAACCTGGCAATCGCCCGCATTCTAGGCTTCTTCGTTCTCCTCTCCACGACCGCCTTTCTCCTCGCCACCCACGAGCCCTTCTTTTCGTTCTGCTTTAAGCACACGCCGAGCCGTAGTGGCGCGCGCGACTTTGCCCGCCTTCCCGTCTCGTGTCCTGCCCAGCTCCCCGGCCTCGCCCCGCCCATTGCGTTCGCGATCCCCTCGCCGGAGGACCCAGAGCGGGATGTCTACACGGAGCGCTTGCGCGGAGCCGTGCGCTTCCCCACGGAGACATTCGACGGCGCCCCCACCGATGGGGCCGACGCGTGGTACGACAAATTCTATAAGTTCGAAGGATATTTGAAGGAGACATTTCCGGATGTGTGCGTCGGCCCTCAGTCTCCCTGTACTTCACTGAGGAATAAAACAAAAACCTCAGATTCGCGGCCCTGACGCTCGAGCACTTTGCGACACACGGCCTATTGCTGACATGGAAAGGGAGTGATGCGTCTCTGCAGCCAATCGGTGCGTCCACTATATTATCCTCAGAAGTGCAACAAATGAGCTAACGTCGAATTTCATTGCGTTTCCAGTGCTCATGGCGCACCAGGATACCGTACCCGTCCCCGAATCCACACTCGCGCGTTGGACCCATCCGCCCTTTGCCGGCGACCTCGACGACGAGGGGTGGATCTGGGGAAGGGGCACATCAGATTGTAAAAACCTGGTGTGCGTCTCCTACTCCTTCTTCTACTCCTCATACTCCTCCTCTTCTGTTCATCGACTGCTTGAATATTGACTTAAAATCCCTCCCAGGATTGCCCACCTTTCCGCCGTCTCCGCTCTCCTCGCCGCGGACTTCACCCCCACGCGCACGGTGCATGTGACTTTTGGGTTTGACGAAGAGGGCGGCGGCGTGCACAGCGCCCGCGCAATCGCCGCGCATTTGGAAGATGTGTACGGCCTCGGGAGTCTGTTCTTGATGTGCGTGTTCAAAATTTAATTCACCCGATTTCAAGTAACGAAATTATGAACGCGCAGCGTGGATGAGGGCGGCGGATTGTTGGATCGCTTCGGGCGGACGTGGGTCGCGCCGTCTACGGTGCGTCTGTTTATTTGTCCCTTACGGAAGCCCGGCCTGATGATTAATCCTTCGTACAGGGCGAGAAGGGCAGCGTGAACGTCAAGGTATCGGTCAATGTTCCTGGTGGGCACTCGAGTATCCCGTGCGTTCCGCTTCCTCCCCCCTCCTGTCCTGTTCTCGATCTTCTTTTGCTCTCGAGCGACGCACTCTCTTTCTCTATATTTCTTACTTCATCGGAGCACCCGCAACATATCCCAGTTCCCGGCTCTCTCGTTCTGAGCCTCCATCCATCCATCCTGTCGTTTCATTTCTTTCGAGCCTGTCTGCAGTGTGGCGATTCCTAAATAAAACACCGGATGCTTCCCTCACCCCGCTCCCGCTCCGAACTTATTCAAATCTTATCGGAAAGCTGACAAGCCCAAATGTATAGGCCCGCCCACACCGCGATCGGCATTCTCTCCGCGCTTGTCACTACGATCGAGGCGCATCCTCCGCCCGTCGTGCTCTCGGCGGGGAACCCGTTCTCGACGTTTGCCATTTGTGCGGGGGAGCATGGTGCGTGCCGCGCGGCCCCTTTTTGAGAAATCACTACCACTAACTAATGGGCACCCCACGGCAGGCACGACGATCGACGCGGGTCTCAAAACGCTGCTCGCACATGAACGCACATGGCCCGCTGCCGCGGCGCTACTGGCCGAGCGGGATGCGGGAGATGCAGCGTGCGTGGCCGTTTCTTCCTTTATTTTCCTTTCCTGTCTCCTGAATTCCGGAGGTCACTTCACCCCTCTTTGTGACGCTGGGACTTCTCTATCTTTCTTCTACTATCGGCTGAGAATATCAAATAATGATTTCATGCATAGCCGCTTGTCGACGACGCAAGCAGTAGACATCGTTGGCGGTGGCCTCAAGGTGAACGCGCTCCCGGAGGAGGCCCACGCAATCGTCAACCACCGCGTGTCTGTCGATGATTCGATTCCCGAGTAAGTCTACAAATTCAACTCTTTTCCGTTGGATTCAGCACGGTTCCCACTTCAATACGGTCGTATATCTCACCGCCTCCCCGATAGGATTTTCGAACGCTACGTCGCGCTCCTGTCGCCCGAGGCGAGGAAGTTCAACCTCAGCGTCGTTGGTGCGTGTATTCATTCCTTTTCACCCCTCCTTCCATCCTTCCTCGATTTCTATCAGGCTTTGGGGAAGATCCGCCTGTGGACGAGACACGCTACCTACAACTCTCGAGTCCGTACGGTGCCGAAGCGTCGCCCGTCACGCCCGCGGTGGGCAGCGCATGGGAGTGAGTCACTTCTACTACATATCTACCTCCTCCCCCGCTATGTTCAAGGCTAATCGGTCGTGCTTTGCGACGTAGGGTCTTTGCAGGGACATCTCGGTGCGTCCTAATTTCCCGCCATCTAACTGCGTTAATTTACCTTCGCCGGCGCATTCAGGCACTTCTACCCCGACGCGCTCGTCGCGCCTTACCTATCCACGGGCGGCACGGACACACGCTCTTACGTGAACCTCACTCAGGCGATATTCCGTTTCCAAGCCGTACACGAGACGCAGCGGTTCGGCACGCATACGGTCGATGAGCGCGTGCATGTGGTCAGTGTGTTTCCGTTGCTGTGGTGTGGTTTCGCGTTTGCGGCTGCATTTTCCTTCGTTGTGTTCGGGTATCCAGATTTGGGTTCTTATCTCTTCGTTTCATTTCCCCTTCCTGCCCGGAAAATGCCTAGCCATTGACTCACCCGGCCCGTTTTAGGACGGACACCTGAACGCGATCGCGTGGGTTCACGCACTCATCCAGAATGCCGATGCGTTCCGCGAGTAATTTCGGTGCACGCAAGGGTGAATGGAGAAGAAGAGGGATGAGCATGGATTTGACAGCATGAAGTTCGAGGAGTCTGTTCGTTCGAGGAATATGATATGCAGGAAGGAGAAACGTTTATTTCCATCTTATCGCTTCCTTTCGAGGAGCCTGAGAAGATAACAATGAAAGAGTAGATAAAAGGTGAGAGATCAAGGGCAAGGGATCGTGGACTGAACAATTTTGTTTCATCCGATCCACACTGAAAAATACTTCCTCAAGCATTCATCGACGCATTGCGATCCGAGATATGGGCGGATGACAGGCTCTGTTGGGCATGCCCCAGAATGGCCGTCTAGCCAAGATGCAAGTCGTTTAGCAAGCTAAAAACGTCACTCGTACTTTATACAACACTGAAGTGAAGCTTAAGCATGTATAGGCCACGCGGCGGTGCAAACCAAGTCCTAGCTATATGTGTAGTTCAACCCAAATTATTGGTCAGAAATATGGTTGAAATGTCAAGGGGTATAGAGCTGCACTTCAAGCTAAGAGAGATACACCTGCCAATACTTTGGGTGACCAAATAAATCGCACATAAGGCTAGGAAAATGCAAGCACGGTGAAATTCATGGCGTGTGCCGCTAGGGACATTCTGGTCATTCCCGGAGTAAGCATTTCCGTCGAGTAGCTTTTTTCGAGCTTGAACCACACTCTATCCGATGCTCGCTCATCCATGACTGCGGAGACAGCTTCCGTGGAAATTGGTACGAAGGAGTGGTTATGGTCGGGACTTGCTGAGGGCGTAAACTACACGGATTTCATCAAAATTAACTCCAAGTAGAATATATTCAAAATATATTTGTATTCAACCGACTGGATATGAATATGATACACTGAAAATACGATACGAGCCCTCAGAGCAGAATATGATACAGATCTGAATACAATATGTATTCATATCATATTATGGCCAGCACTAGCACTGGAGGAAAGTCACGGAAGCGGGATATGTGGCGACTCATAACTGTTCACAGGAACGACAGCGCATCAGTACTGCGCGTACCAGATGTGTTCAAAAACTGTTCAATTACAGATGACTATCTTGTCTCGTGCACCGACTGGTCGATATATAACTCCTGCAAAAAGGTTGATTACCAGCCTTTACCAGCTTCAATTTCATCAAGTTCAGAGACATCGTTAGAAACGACGCACACAATTGTCAACGAACTGACAGATCGCCCTGGATTTTTGTCTCGCGTACTTGAGAGTTACTACGGAGTCGGATCTTCATCCAAAATTGGTGATCCTTAGCCTTGCATCAAAAGTTGGACATCGCACAAGAATCTCGCGCACTGTCAAGCTTTTCCGGAACAGCTGTAAAATAGAAAATAAGAAACAAGAAATAGATTTTGCTGATAACCGTCAAAGCAGAAAACAAGCGACGTTGATGCGGCCTCGGCTGAGACCAATGTTCTTGTACTGAAAATAAACATGGCAAAGCCACCTAGACGTGTTTCTTCCTCCATTTCGTGTTTTTCATGAAGGCAATTCACAGAGATGTGTGTAAGCTTAGAATACAATGCAACGGTAATGATGGTTGGAATATAAGAAAAACCTTATTAGGTAGGCGCGTCTGTACGTGTCGCTGTCAAGCAGGACATGACAGCTGCCATATGGATTGTTGACTGGTGACAGACAAGTCGAGTAGCGGGACCTGGGTCGTTTCCTATAAGACGCTGGTCAACTCGCAGAAAAGAGTCAGTGTACGATGCGCACTCTCTCCGTGGCCCTTCTAACCACCGCTTTGCTCCTGGCTCAGGCGGTCTTCGCTGTCGTAAGTTTCACCTATGCCTCATGTCGGAAATTGAACTGTGTGGTACCCTAGGTCTGCGAGAGGGAAAAACGCCAGGACACCGCGACTTCTGAAATGATACAAGCGCAAGCCGCAGCGCAACTTGCTTACCAAGCGGCTGTCGGCGCCGCCGCCGCCGCCGCGGTGGGGAACTGGGGTTTGGTCGACGTGGATGCGGCCGCCGCTAATACCGCTGCCAGTCAGGCGCATGCCGCTGTCGTTGCTGCCCAAGCTGCCGCCGCTGCGAGCGGGACGGCCGCCGACGCGGCTGCCGCGAAAGCTGCCCAGGCACAAGCCGAATCGGCTGACCAGTCGGCCAATGCAGCCAGTGCTTCCGCATCGGGCGAGCCTACTGACCCAAGTCCACCCCCCGCGCTTGGAGATGATGGAGGGGATGATGGAGGCGACGGAGGCGACGGAGGCGATGGAGGCGATGGAGGCGATGGAGGAGATGGAGGAGGAGATGGAGGCGATGGAGGCGGTGGAGGCGGTGGAGGAGATTGCTAGAAGCCATGGCTCTAATTTACGCCTCAAGGATATCTTCGTGGTTGTCGATCTAAATTTTATCTTGTTCCAGTCGCTTTTTCGGCGAAATCCTCCGCACTCGCCTACGTCCCGTCGAACCGCACCAACCTGCTTGGATATATAATAGACGCTGTCAGCGGAAAAAATATCAGGCCCCGGTCTTGGAAATGGGAGAAACATAACTGGCAGGAAACTAGCGACGCCGTAACACTCCTGCAGAACTGCTTGAGGTCTGGGATCAAACGGCCTGGTTCGAGCCGTTGAATATATACCCCTAAACTCAGTTACATAACCGGAGCTCCAGTAGTCGGTCGTCGGCATATGGCCCCACTCCTCGAGGGCCAGTTCGACGCCTGCGCCCGAATTCGTTTGAGATGCGCGCCTCATATGACTGTCATATTATGAGTAGAGTTTTTGGGTCATGTGGCGACGCGCCTTCAGACGCGTTATGGCCTGGAGCCTCCGCTTTTGACTGAGAGCTAGTATTTATTAGAATCATGGAAATAATATGAACCCGCCGTTCAAGAAATATGATTTTTGGTAGGTGCCTGTCTCCGCGCCGGCAAGCCGGCGATTCTCGGAGTAGGGAAGACGATGATCTGCAGACCATCTGCAGATGATCCGCAGATGGGTTTAATGGCATCTGAAACCTTAAGTTTGTTATTCAGTTTTGGGCACCTTTGAACGGGAATCTATACTTCTCATGTTATCTTCCTCTAAACTTAATTCCAAATCTAAGGTTTTAACAGGGATATCGGCGGGCAAGATACTTTGAATTTTGAAATCCGAAGAACATTTACTCCTCAATTTTTATATCACATTTTATCGCTGGCGAAAGTCGCGACGATACTTATAGTTTGGTGGACTTGTATTTGGACTTGGATAGATTAGATTAGTGATTAGATTGTGCTAAGTCCGAAACTAGAAATATTAAAATCAATTTCCGGGCTGTTTTTATTTTTTACAATACTTAAAGAACCTGAGCTAACTAAAATGAGCCTTTAATTGACGAACCGCCCCTGTGAGTAGCACTCAATAGTGCACAATATTTAGCAATAACCAGATAGTTGTCCCTTATAGTAACCAGATAGTTGCCCCATACAGCACAAAAGTAATGCAAAAACAGATAAATTCACAGGTACTAAGACATGATCGCACTATGATACCAACGAGGGAAGGGAATTTGGACTGACACCGGAAAGTTGACCGTTACATGCAACGTCCACCCCACAGGTTGGTAACATTTGATTCCACCCTCATGGATGGCTTAACTAAGTGGTTTGATACGTACTCTCTTGATTTTCTTTTGTGAGGTCGTTGGTTCGATTACGGCTGCGTCGTTTTTTTTTGGCACCACGCAGTGGGCCTCGCGGCGAGCGTAAGCACCACGCAGTGGGCCCCGCGGCGAGCGGTAGCCCCGCGCAGCGGTCGGGGTCTGGGGTGGAAAACCCCAGCCGTCCGGGCCGGCGCCCGAAACACCCAACAAAGGCGAGAAAATATAACAGAAGACTACAAAAGACATGCAACTACACGAAAAAAAAGGCCCCGCGCCTGCGGAAAAGGCCAGCGCCAGCGAAACCACGGGGGTCTGGGGGATGCTTAGGGCACACCGGAAGTGTGACGTCACGCGTCACGACTTTCCGGTGTCGGTTGCGTCTCCGAGGGAAGAGGGACAAACACTGGACGTGCACATAACAAACGCAGGCGACGACGGCAGGATGGGCATGTGACATGGACGCACAGTGCCACTCTGTTCAAGTTCTCCCTCCTTCAACTGATACTCGCTCAGCCGCCCCAACCCCCGCGATTCAACTCCCCATCAACCACTGTTAATCCCACTACGTCATCGATCACACACGCCATACCGTATCCTCGTCTCGTCTTATCTTATCTTCACAACCCCATTTTCCGGCATTGCATTACTTCTCTTCTCTCGGGGCTGTCCTGTCCACCACTCATTCATTTATTCATTCATTCTGCTGCAGCTTACCGTGCAATTCGACTCCGTGTCGATCAAGTACAGTCGGCGCTCCTTTGACGCTCACCGACCAATTCTGTGTGTTCCCTGACTACATAGTCTCAAGATCCGCGGAAGCCAATGCTTGCGGGTTGCTACGATGCAAGTACATATCCTCAAAACTTCCGAACCATTCCCACTTCTCCGCGAAAAAACAACTTACGCCGACTCGGAGTCCCTTCTGCTTCTTTCACTAGCGCTGGCCTTCACAGAATGATCTGAACCCCCATGGCCACGCTGTGTGCCGTCGCTAAACGTTCCGACCGCGTGCGTGGCTCGACTCTTCCGCGTTCCGCGAACATTGACAACGATGCACACTATAATTTCTCTCGTTTATATTCCTTCTGGATCTTCTCCAACCACGGTTATCCTATGGATATACCCGACGACAACTTTACTGGGAAAGTCCGCATCGTTCGTTCGATGGCGTATTCCGCCGTCCATACACGGGAATCCGCGCGCTGTTCGCCTCCGCACGGGGTCATGTGTTGTAATTTGTAATTTTCTTTTCCATCCATTTTCCGCGGCAACGTCTATTTCTCTATCCCTTAGACTCCAACTCTCTACGCCAACCAGTCGGGCTCGGTTCGGGCATCCTACCGGCTCAATATCGGAGATCCCACCACTGTAAGTAAATTGGTGAGCGCCTCGTTCTTCTACGTCTACAAACTGACTAGATCTTCTCAGCTCGTGCTGTGCTGGGCCAACGAAACTAGTGTAAGCCACAGCTCTGTACACCCGCGTGGTGCGGATATTTCACCCGCCATAGGGACTGCCTCTAAACGTGAGTCGTCTTGGGATGTACGCAAAGCGTACCTTTCATTCAGTATTTCCTTTCCAGAAGAACGCGATCCATTTCGATATTGGACTTCTTAAAAAGATCGCGCTCAAATATTGTTCAATCCTGAGTGGTTTCAATTTAATATATCGGAAAACGTTTCAGTGGCGGGGTCCAAGAACTAAACCAGGAACGGGGACGACCAGCACCTGAATTTAATGCTCTTCCCTCGGTGTTTCGGCTGGTCTATCAGGCACCCATCGTCCGTCCTCAGATCCTCGCAGTAGTTCAGGGTCAACTTACGAAAGAATACAGACACTCATGGGGCGCAACGTACATCACACACACGATTCAACTAGCTACTGAATGGCGCCCACGATTGCAGCAGCCAATGTGAAAAGTACAGCGAGCGGTAGACGAGGGTGTTTACACGGTGGGGCGGAGCACTGGTATAGAGGTGAAAGAATATATATGGCAATCCCCCAGACCCCAGTTGCCAACTGAACTCACGTCTCCATACAAGCCGCCACGTTAGCCTCTTTTGCGGACCAGTGGCAGCTGAAACTTCCGGCAGAAATGGATCCAAGCTTCACCCCGTATGAATACTACGCGGAACAGCGCAATTGTAACCAAACCTCTCCCTCACGATGTATTTCTCTGCGCTCGTCACCTTATCCTGCGTTTTCGGCCTCGGCGGCTCCCAAACCATAAACGTACAAAATGAATGTCTCCTGGCAGTTCAGAGGGTTCACTCTATGCCAGAATCTTTTGGGGCGCCTGTACGTCGTACTTGATTTTCTCGCTGTTCAAATATCCTGATGCTTTCCAGCTGCCGGCGTGAGTTCGCAAAATTCAACCCTCATGAGTTCATCAAGCCACACCGTCTCCTGGGCCACCAACTATACCTGGGCCAATGGACCCAACGATGTTAAGAGCTGCATGTGTGCATCCTCACGAATTCAAGTGTTGACATCTAACGGGTAATGAAAGACAGACGTCAATAAATCCATTGACGTCAAAGGTGTCCAGGTTGAAAATTATGTTCCTCTTGTTTGCTGTTCCTCATCATCCGGGTGTTGTCAGTTGTCGAATAATCGCATCAGCGCCGACGTCCTGGAGCTGGAACTTTGGAACCCAATCTTCCAAAACCCGGGGTGATGTCGCATAAATATATTCACCTTCCGGCATAGCGAGTTCACTCATCATATATGTACCAGGTATTATATCTGGTTTGGACGAGACTTCAGGAAGGCCATCGACGACCGCAACGTAGTAGCATGTTGTTCAGTGCGGTGCGCGGTAACGGGAAAGGGATACGCGGGGAACGCGGGGATCAGTGACCACGCGAAACCAACGTGGTGCGTTGTGGGTCGTCCCAAACTCACTTCCCCGGAACACCGTAAGTAAAACAGATCTTTTGCTTCCCGCCTTTGCTTCCCGCCTTTCAATTAGCAAGGGCATGATGGAAGTAAAGTACACAGCTTGAGATGTGCGATTGAACTTGACAGTGATCACTGATCAATGCATCAAGCACCGCCGCAAAAGATCTCTTTGCCGACGACTTGCTTCGCATCCTCACAACGTCCGCCCCTCACAGCGCCGACGGGGTTCTCAATGTCGACCAATGTAGCCATAATTGACGACCACGACCCGCTTATTCTCTACTCAGGTCCATGGATCACGGAGGGCGCCGATGAAGAATTCAAGGACACCACGAGCGTTTCCGTGACGGTGGGGGCCACTGCATCCTTTACCTTCGACGGTGAGTGCACTGGTTACCCTCCACAAGGCGTGCTGAGAAGTGTGACATCAGGAACCTCGATCACGGTGTATGGCACGATTGCAGCGGTAAACCCGCCCAACGCCAGCATGAGCTTTGTGCTCGATGGCTCCATAACAGGCTCATACATCCCAGTAAACGGCATGTCAGCTGATATACACCACACGGCGCTCTGGGAATCGCCGGCTCTCAGTGACGGGTCGCACACCCTCGTTATTACGCAGACGGCGGCGCAGGTGGCTCCGGTGATTTTCTTGGACTATTTCGAGTACAACACGACATCCACGGCGGTCAGCGCGTATTTCATCGACGATCGCGACTCGCGTATAACTTACACCCCACCATGGGCGTTTTTCGGCTCGGATGGCGACTTCCAGCACACGTCGCAAGGGAGCAACGCGATGGGCGATTCGTTTTCTCTTGCGTTTGAGGGTACGCCCTACCGCGTTATTTTCCTTGTCGATACATCTGACGGAGTTCTCCAGGGAAAGCTGTTTCCTTCTACGGCGGCACAACGGACCTCACGATGAAAGCGCTGATGTCGGTGGATGGAGGGCCGCCCGTGGTCTTCGCTCCGACCAGCGCGCCCCCATCCGTTACGAACAATCTCATATTCAGCTCAGGCGAATTGGCGGATGGGAACCACACACTCGTCGTCACCTCTGCAAGTAATGCTACCATGTGGGTAGACTACTTTCTCATCGTCCCGAGCACTCTCCCTCCTACGACCTCCGCTCCATCTCCCAGCCAAACAGTGTCCTCCGCTTCCGTAGTGTCACCTTCTTCGATTTCGGACTCTTCGCCTCCACCGGCGCCCAAGAAGTCAACGCCTGTCGGCGCAATAGTCGGCGCCGTCGTTGGCGCGGTGGTACTCTTAGCGTTGGCAGCTGCTATCATTTTCTGCTTCCGCAGAAGGGTACGCAGGCGCGAGGCAGCTGGTCGTAAGCCGCCGTTTCCGAGCATATGTGGACTGCATGACTGAAAATTGGTTTTTCAGCTATGATGGCACAAAACACCCCGATGCACACGCCCATTGCGGACCTGCATAGCGTCGGTCACGGACGCGCCTCACTGCCAGGTCCTACCGCCGTCACTGGCGCTGGGCCTTCCCCCTTCTCCAATGTCGGGTTCTTTCCCGCTACTGCTGCCGCTTCACTATCAGGGCCGGCACACGGACATCCGTACCCCGTTCCCTCAGAAAACATGTCTACCTCTACTTCTCGCCTCGCCGCTCCGCCGCCACCCATCGCTAGCGCCGAGCCTTCTCCCTTCCCCAGCGTTAGCTTCCCCCTAGCTACACTATCCGGGCCGTATTCCGCTCCCTCAGGTAGCGAGGGCAGCACGTCAGATTCGAGCTCTGCGCGACCACTCCGAATGCCAGCGGTAAATCCAATGCCACGGAAGCTGGTAGCGGAGATGCAGCGGCAAAATGAGTCCGCTCGTTCCAGGGCTGGTGCGGGGCACGGGCCATTGAGCACAGACGGGTTGTCTTTGCCCGGCGGGGGCGGGGGGGAGGCGCCGCCTGTGTATTCGGCGTAGCGGTTGTGGGTACGTATCATTGGATCATTTATTGAACGTTCAGAGCATACATACTTATTAATAGCCATTTTGCAACCATCAACGGTGCCGTGGTGACTCTGGTTTGAGTCGTTCAACTGCGTCGATAAAGATCGTGTTTATGATATATTCCAAACGCCACATTAGTGAGCACCATTATTCAGTTTCTCGGAGTGTGTAATTCGTTTTTTCGAAGCATTGAGTTTTACAATTTCCTTTCTCGAACTGGTAAACATTTTGATCATGACTCCGAAGACCGGACTTGAGCCAATAAACATGATACATATATCCTGCTGTATTATTTTTTTCTGAACCAGAAACATATTTCACAAACAGAATAGTTTGTGCTATGGAGACCGAGAATGTCGCGAAAGAGCTTATGTAATCTGCACAGTAGTCTCGTACGGTAGACGTTTGGTAAACGCACAGTCCGATTAGGCCCCATCGGGGCATTACATTATCAATCTTCGGAGACTGAAGGCCGATGGCTCATTGAGACTTCCTTTTGCCCGGGCACTTGTATAGAATCTCAGGAATGAGTTGAAACTCAACTTGAAACTTAGAGTACTATGAGGTCGTAGGATTGGAGTCTGCCAATTTTTTCAATAATTTTAACGGAGTTGCCGCTCAGGCCGTGTCCCATCAAACTATGTTAAAAAAATCTGATCGCCGTCGGCAAAGGTGATCTGTTTCCGGAGGAGGCACAAACTAAGGTCGCACACCCTTGATGATACGGGGGGGGCACCAAAATTTCTTCAACCTTGAAAATCAAAGGTAATCCTGAAAGGACGAGAACCTGCTTATAAACTAGTACTTAGAAGTTAGTACTTAGGATTGGGCGTTCTGAGTCTGCTATGAAAATGAAGATCTGCTCCTAATAAAATATCAGAGCCCTTAAAAATAATTCTGTTTGTGACCCGCCGCTCGCCGGCCTACCACCTTCATTCTGGATGTTGATGAGAATCATGTTACAGCTGATTTGTAAACAATATACGGGTTTCGAAAATCTTTGATGCTCGATTTGTGCTTACATTTGTTTGACGCTGAATCTTTGTCAGCTCCACCACAATGTCCGAATTCATTTCTCTTGCCGTGTAATCCGACCTACCTACCTACCTCCCTCTCTAATTACACTCCCATCGATGGTGCGAGGCAAAAAAGAAGGGCATTTCCGACGAAACTAAACGACATGCCATCTACATGGTTACATAATCATAAGGCGGATATTGCGCGCGACGTCCGAATCTGCCTCAGTTCAGTCGAGACGATTTTGGCCCGTTACCGAAGGGATTCCGGAGGGTTCCATGTAGCCACACTTCACGTTCGGAGCCGCCCACGGGCTTTAGGGTCGATGTGTGCCAATGCATTGACAAACAAGCGTAAGCACAAATCGAGCATCAAAGATTTTCGAAACCCGTATATTGTTTACAAATCAGCTGTAGTTCCCCTGAATATTCCTGGGTCGATTCAGCAGGGAGTACCAGAGTGGGAGTCCCCAAGGTCCTGTTTGTTGAATTTTTGTTTGTTCTGATACTGATCTGCAAAACTGGGGTGCATTTGTACCAAAAAGAAAATTGAACCAGGAACACATTTCTGGACATTATTGCAGTTTGCATATTAGTTGGCACAGCCCCGATCAACACTATTTTGACTTGCCAAAGTAAATCAATTGTTTCTCGCTCATTTATGGACCAATTCTCAGAAGACCATAGGCTAAATTCAGCGTTTTCTGGTGCGGAATTTACGGTACTAGCTTTGCAGGCTCATACTAAGGCTTGAGAATCTTGGTTTCCACGAGCTGTTGCCTCATGCGCGAAAGTATGCGATGGAGAAAAAACTTTTCTGGCCATAATAAAGGATTGAAAGAGTGTAGATACCGTCCAGCTAGCTCCTCCGCAGTTTTTTGGGGAATCGGGGCAGAAACGTGTCTACACAGTGTGAAGAAGTGCTCCGGTTTTGAACCTGTGAAAATGGTACGATCGGCGTTCAATTTTTCCTGCAATGAAAATGGCGGCAGTGATGGATCTTAAGTCCTGAATACTTACACATACTATCAACTAGTGTGCTCCTCAAATTTCAGGCAAATCCGTGGTGGATTAGTGGCGAACTGCGGCAGCAAAAGCCGGATCACTGATCTGATCAATGGCTAAGTTCTAAACACCCCCGGCGAGCTCAGTACTTGTCCAAAACCTCCCAAAATTCAACTGGATGTTCCAGGATATATTTCAGCCATTTGAGAGCATTTAAATTCCATGGAGATCCATTGGTTCTCTCGTATAAATTTGGATCATGATTTCACGTATGGTACTAATACACAATCTGAAATCTGGGTACCTACACATAAATCTGGTACGAGAAAATGCGGCTTAAGAAACGATAAATTTAGCATCCAATATCTAAGGAATGCGTGCAGTATTGAGCGAGAAACAATGCAAATGCTTTGGCGCATCAAATGTGCCGAAAATTTGCTGATCGGGGCTGTGCCAACTAATATGCAAACTGCAATAAGAAGCATCCTATAAGCTCCCCTGAATATTCCTGGGTCGATTCAATGGGGGGGGTACCAAAGTGGGAGTCCCCGAGATTCTGTTTTTCTGATGTTTGGTTGTCTGATAGATCTGTGAGACTGGCGTGCATTTGTACTGAAAAAATATATTTGAACAAGGAACACATTTCTGGACGTTAATGAGAGTTCTTATAGCTCCTCTGAATATTTCTGAGTCGATTCAACGGGGGGTACCAGAGTGGGAGTCCCCGAGATTCTGCTTGTAGAACTGGTGTCCATTTGCATACAGGGAAAAAAAATTCAATCAGATCCAAGTTAGTGGGCTCTGCCGAGAAGCGCGCTACACTTGTTATTTTCACTATTCATGACAGTCGATCAATGCACGTTCAAATAACGACTGGACCCAAATCACCGCTGACTGATAGACACGGGGTTTGCCGAGAATGATTAAATGTCTTAGTGAACATTTCGATAGCGTCCTGCAAAAGTATTCTGTATAGGAAATCTGAGTAGACAGTTTTGTAGCCCTACGACGTCCGATTTTCAATGGCAAAAGATCTCACCTTTATATAGACTGATCTTGTGTGCAAGTCAAAATAGGGGCTAAATTGCGCGTCTCACTTATCGTGCGGCCATTACTCCCATGGGCTCCAGACACATTCCAAAATCAATTTTTCGTGTATTATACATTGTTCAATGTAGCTATTTTTACAGGAAGGCTTACTGGAATGCTTTGAAAGTGTACAAGAGTTGCTCCAAGCACACAGGAGCATTCACAGTGAAACCACCACATACAACATGTATTCCAGCCATAAAGCTCAGAGAGCACCGGTGCATACCTCTTGTATTCATTTCTATCCAAAATCCCCCTCATTTGCGTTGATGAAGCCTTTCCAAATCGTCGTGGCCTCTAGATCACGTGATGTTCTGCTCGCAAAGAAATTGCTGTAGTTACTTACGTCAATCGTACAGTTGAAAAAAATTCAAGCACGTCCGAAGTCTTGGAATGTAAATCTAAACAAAACTGTCTCTTCAGATTTTCGATACAAAATACTTGTACATCGACGAAGCGGAAATTTTGGCTCAGACATTTACAGCTGTTCTCGAAACTAATGAGACGGATCGGATTTTTTTTTGGCCATTCCCAAAAAGGAAAATACTCCGAAACACACCAATTACCTGGGTGAAGGGACTTGAAAAGATCTGGGATAGACTCTAGGCAATTTATATGTCTATTTTATCCCGAAGGAGCCGGAGGGAGGGCCCAAATAATTGCAAGAATGCGGCACGGCTAAATCACGTGAGCTCGTCAACGATCGGACAACGTCGGCCGCCGATGGTTCCTGCCGTGCTCTTTTGGCCTCCCCGAGGTTCTCCAGTGCTCCACGCAACCCGGAGGCCCTCTAGACCCCACAAAAACGGCTGAATCTGAGCCAGCCAAAACTATTTTCCTTTTTGGGAATGCGCGAAAAAAAACGCGTGATCTCATTAGATTCGAGAACAGCTGTAATCAGTCTCGGCAATCTCCGTGTCTACGAGTCACCGGTGATTATATACCAGTCCCTCCGGTGCCCTTGATCAAACGACTGTCTTTGATCTTTCGCGCCTCTGGGACTGGTTCGAGTCTAGCTCCTCATGAGCATCTATATACATCCCATCTGGCGCTCGACAGTGTCCGGTAGCAAATTCTTCCCACCTCACGACGGCGCACGGTCGGCGTAAAATGTCGCGTCGCCGGCTCCACGTCCATCCGATCTCCGTTGTGGAAGGGTTGGATGACCCGCTCGCGGCTTTCCCCTTTCCGTCCAGCCTGCGCTTACTATACATTTATCCGGTGATCATTCTGTATATTTGTTTAGTACGTACATATGGCCAAATATATTCCCCTTACCCGAGAACCACCACAATCCCTGCGACCAGTGACTTGAGTACCCCAACGCGGGTACGTCGCCAGTGAACACAGAGCACCCGAGCTACAGATTATCGCCCTTCCCGAGTCCTTACGAGCCACACCCATACTCCACGCCCGCACGGCAAAACCCCTATTCGACACTCGATTTCTACTTCACGCCTATACGCCTTTCTTGGGACCATTTACCTTATTTCTAGTCCACCCGTGCTCCCTATATCCGGACGACCGACCCACTATTTCTGTCCCCCGGCAGCTTACTCGCTACTTCGACACCGTACGACCGGAGAATCGATCATTACTTTTTTTTTTTTTTTTGGAGCGTTCGGGATAATGAAAATCAGTCTGCAGAAGCATTCCAAAAATCATCCGCTGGGTCTACCAGATAAATCTAGTTAATGCCGGGGAAGTTGTCCAGAGAGGAAATGCCATTACGCACAAGTACCATAGTGTGGGACTCCAGCCGTAATAAATTTATCCTATCCCATTTCTTGGATCATTCAATCTCAAGGGCTGTATACCCACTAAAACCCCCACTGTGTAAGTCCAGTCGTCTGGCAGAGTGTCTTCATTCATTAGTACTCCATGTTCTTAGGACAAGATCTTTATTTAGTGCAAGATTACCAAATATTATTTTATTGGTGAGGATTCGATCTCGTCCTACTAGTAGTGTGGAATTCACAGATTTTAGCCATCTGTTGTGAATCTCAACATCTGTAATGTTACGGTGTGGGTTTTTCAAAACCTTATCATTCCGGATATTCTGGCAGATTGTGTGCCAGGCCGTGGATACCAGAATGGTAAATAACCGCCCCATAGCAGGGATAATTTTCCCATTTGAGTGTTTAAATCTAACAAGGTTACAACCTAAGATCAGTCCCCAGCGGAGGGGGGGCCAATTGGGATATTTCATGCCCCAGAGTTCCTCGGTCCGTCGCCAAATTAATTTTGCCCCTGAAGCATCACATTCTAGCGCAATGTGTTCAAGGTTCTCCGGGACACCACATGTTGGGCAGATTGCAATGGCATCAAGATTGTCAATATGTGTCCAGAAGTTGCCGACTCTGAATATGTTGTGAATTGACTTCCAGAATAGTTCGCGGTGAAGTCGTCTCAGATTTGTGGAACGAGAATCGATCATTACCATTGATCCCCTCACATATGCCGCTATGCGATTCAGGTCTCTGCCCACATTTCGCTACTGAAGATCCGCGTTCTCTCCACTTACCACGGCCCGTAATATATTCCATCTCCATCCTCTTCAAAGCACGGGGCGGTTATCTTTGATTTCACGTCGGCCCTGCGCTTTCTCTCCTCCCCTCGCACCGCGGCAGTCAACGATGACGCTCGGGTCTTCATTTGAAGGCCCAACGTCTCATTGACTCCGAACGCTAAAATGTTTTCGATTTATCGCCGCCGTTGGAACTCCTCAGCACCCGCCTGCCTTCACATACCGTTCCAGCTTTTCGCAATTGATAACTTACACCGCCTGCAGATCGCGTCACCAAATCAGACTGCTCTCCATTTCATCCAGGAAGTACACAGAGATCGTCTGCCTGGTACTCGACGCATCTTTCCATCCGGCGGCGAAGCCTTTGTTTTGCACACTACATACTGATATCCAAAAGCGTTTTCTGGGACCCGAATCCAAATTGTCTCGTGAGACGACAAGGACATTGACTCCTCCGCAGCGGAATAGTGGCAATTCGCCCTGGATCGGCTGAGCTCCTCCCATTGCCCGGCAAAGGCCCGATTGTTGAGATGGAGACTGTACATTCTGAACTTGAGATCTAGATCTCACCCTTCGGGGCACCAGATTTGGATCAATCGGCCATCAAAATCGACCCTGTCCGTCCGAAGTCGTTACCCCCATCAAGTTATATCACGAGTTCAAGCCTCACCGCCAACTTCCCTTGTCGCCAACAACCATGGACACCAAGGCCTCCTTCACCGTTGCGGCCACTGTATTTGTCCTCTTGTCCCTGCGCGCAATCATCCGCCGCCGACGGAGCACGACTGTCCGCGACATCGCTGGTCCGGAGTCCAAGTCGTGGGCATTTGGTGCGTATTACACTTTCGCGCCAATCCTGCCTCGGATTCACCTGGCGCCGATCTGGACAGGCAATCTAACAGAGTTTCTACTACCGTCATCCTACGGCCAGCATGAGTTTGCGTGGACCAAGTTGTTTGGGCCGGTGTACCGCATCAAAGGATGCTTTGGCGTAAGCCTGTGTTTTTCCCGTATATGAAAAGCACGCCTTGAAAAAATTCCAGCAAGACCGCTTGGTCATTTCCGACCCGGTTGCTTTACAACATATCACGAACAGCCCGAACTTCCAGTTCGGCCCGGTGCTGGCGGTTATGCGTAGCTGGCTGTACGAGCGCAACAGTGTCATCACTGTCCGAGGTACGTCTAGCGCCGTCGTCTGAGTGAAGTTCACATGCAATGTCGCGAAGGCGAGGAACACCGACGTCTTCGTATGGCCCTCAACGGTGGATTTACTGCCTCCGCCGTCCGCAAGTACCGACCTGCCTTTGAAAAGATCGCGCAATGGGCGAGTGCTGGATTAAATCAGGAATATCCAAACTCACGCCCGTCTAGATCTCGGAACAGCTCGACGCCACAGTCGAAGAATCTGGAGAGATGGACATATCTCCCATACTCTCTGCTGGCGCACTCAGAGCGATTACCGATGGTTCATTTTTTCACCATGGCTGTTCTCAACTAATCTTCATCTAGTTGCGCTGGGTTGCCCCATCGACGACCTGGGGCCAGAATTTCTCCCGATCAACACCCGGCTGTTGTGCGTGGGCCAAGGTCGCGATTCACTCCACGCATTTATCAGTGTCATTTCCGCAGGGACATCGCCTCAACCCGCTCCGCCGGGCAGATCATCTTCGACGCCATAGCCGTGCACATCCCCAAGCCGCTCCTGCGCGCACTGATCCATCTTCCGACGTCTGCGTTCCGCGCGCTGCGTACGTCCAAGTTCCTCTCCCGGCGTGAGGGGTGGCGCATCGTGCGCGAGAAGCTGCAGGCCCCGGAAGGGAGCTATGATGCAGATATCTATAGCCTGTTGCGTGCGTCCGAAATTTATTCTACTTGAAATCGCATCTCTGGTGCTGAGCCCCTGGCCACTGACAGTGCACCAGGACGAGAAAGATGGCACGAAGAAGACCCTGCGTGCAGAGGACCTGGTCGCGCAGACTAGTTTGATTCTTCTCGCTGGGCAGGACACCACGGTAGGCTGGTCTCTCGGCAAAGAATACTTTTCGTTGGGTCTGACCGGACTTCCTCCAGGCAAACACACTTGCCTTCGGCCTACTCGAGCTTGCGCGGCGCCCAGACCTCCAAAAAAAGCTCCGCGATGAAATCCACGCTACCATCTCTGCTTCCAGTGGCGCTGTGGCGTATGACAACATGCCTCTGCTCAACGCGTTCATCAAGGTCGCGTACAGTGCTCTGCCTTTTCCACGCAGAACTAAATTGCTTTCAGGAAACCCTGCGGATATATCCCGCCGCAGCGCTCTCCGAGCGTGTTGCGCTTCAAGACTCTGTCGTCCCGCTTGCAGAGGGAATCACCACCAGTTCTGGGAAAAAAATAGACGCGATCCCGGTAGGTAAAGGGCAGGTCATCATGCTGGGCGTTGCTGCGTATCAAAGGTGCGTTGTAGATGCATTTGCATGTAAATAACTAGCTAAAAATAGTGTACGCGTAGACTTGACTCTCGCTGGGGCGCGAACAGCGAGGACTTTGATCCAGACCGGTGGTTGGATGGAAGGGTGCGCCAGGGCGAGGCTATTGGGCCGTATGCAAACCTGTACGTGGATTTGAAATTTCGGCGAGGTTCTTTGAAGTTTCTTTCTTTCTTTCTTTCTCGATCGCAGGCTTAGCTTCTTCGCTGGCCCACACACGTGTCTGGGGTAAGCTGTCTGGACGCGTCGCGGAGTGAATTCTAACTGACTTACTGATCGCTCTGGTCCGCTTGTAGGTGGCGATTCGCGTGAGTTCATCTTCTTTTCAAGGCCTACATGCTCAATCACTGGCCGCGACAAATTTAGGATCCTGGAAATGCAGACCGTCTTGTCCGAGCTCGTCGGCAAGTTTGTGTTCTCCGTGCCCGAGAAGGAAAAGGGTCCGTTCCGCCTGCGGCTCGCGACGACGCTCCTGCCGCTCGATGCGAAGGGGGAGAAAGGCGCGAAATTATGTGTCACGCGCGTATAGTAACAGTGTCTCTTGGCGAAACTCATGTATTTTCTTACCGGGTCATCCTTGCCACCCTGCCTCGGTTCTCAGCTCAATTGATCCTTTGTCTCTATGGTCGGTGGCCGCGCCGTCCGTGCGAACAAATGGAGAAATTTATTCCGCTCGCTCGCAATATCGTCCCCGCACCAGCGATGCTCCAAGTCTCGAAATATGTCGCTGGCCTAGCCTCTCTCACCTATGCAATCTAAAGTATTATACGCACGGTCATAAAAGCCATCTTCACATTGCCCCTGACGGTTTGCGTCCTCGAGCTCCTATACTGGACTCGGATTTGTGGATTCGACTCAAGTCATTTGTTCCGTCGTCTCCTAGCAACGAGTCTAGCCCGCTCGGCAAAAAAAGGCAATATCGCGATGTGCTACGAGCGCCAGCTGCTACGAGGACCCATGACAATACGTGGGAAGGCCTGATTTTTTTTGGGCCAAAATGTCAGGACTGTTTTCAAAAAATTTGTCAGGATTTCAACAGGCCTACGACCCCAAAATCGGCCAAAAATGTCAGGATTTTTGCATCAGGCCTAATTTTTCCCCCCAAATAGGTCATTTTTCGAAAAATTTCCGGCCGCGGGTGCTTCATGTCAGGATTTTGACCAGGCCTTCTGGGCTCGGAGATGTGTTTTGTCAGGATTTTGAACAGGCCTAGCAGCCAAAATTTGCCCAAAATGTCAGGATTCACATCAGGCCTTCCCACCTATTATCAGGGGTCCTCTGCTACGGCAATCCCACCCCAATATGCCGTGGTGCTTCAACGTTAAATGGTGATCGCCGCTGTTATTTTGGAATTTCGCTCGGCAAAAAAGCAATACCGCAGCGATTACCATTTAGCGCCGCCATAGCTGGCTTCTACGGCAACCCCACCCCGTCGGGATTTTCCTCCGATCACCGTTTTCGAACTGAATTATCCCACTACAGAAATTTACCGGGAAGGAGCCTTGCACCCCTGGATACACCAACTCCACTACCTCTCACGGCTATCTCAGACAGTGGCTGGAATCACGCGCCATGTCGACTATGAACCCCAGAAAACCCGTTGCTGAGCCTTGGGATGCCTCCTCAAGGCTCAAAAGCAGTCCGAGACAATTGTGCCAACGGGTCGTACAACACATCTATCTCTCATCCATGTCCGCGGGTTTGGCAGTGGACAAATTTGCTGCGAGATCCCCAAGGCCGAAGAGCGGAGAAGATGGAAAACCATCTCCGGGATGCCCTCATAAAGTACTGACAGGGTCGCGTCGGCAAATCTGAATTTTCAGTCCGCGGCGATAATATCGGAGAAGGAGATGGGAGGTGCGTGTTGGGTCTCCACCTCGTGCTCAGAGGTCAAATTGAAAAAGCATCCCGTTTTGGGTGCCCTCAGCGATGCACGATCTGACTATCGACAGAGCCTCTGTGCGTTTTTCGTCTTCTTCACAATGTCGTGTACTAGCCTAAAAGCTCTTCGCTATAGCTTATTGCTCTCGTCATCGAGACGCTCAATATCGGTACATTTCTTTTTATTCTTAGCTGCCGTTCAGTTCCTTCAACGATTCAATAGGGATATCGACGACGCTCTCTGCCGCCACTGCTCAGCTCATTCTCAAGAAGAAGCGAAATAACTTGAATCGCCACTTGCTAGCGACCTTGGGTCTCATTTGGGTGCTCTGCGTTGCGGTGTGTGCAGGGCCCATCTCGACTAGGAGAAACTGACCTTGGGAATAAATGTTCAGCACTGGATCATCGACATAGTCCGCGCTTCCCAAGCGTTCATAGATGCACCTGAGGGGGCCATCGCGTACTACGAGCTCGTCTCAAACCCGCTCGAAGCGGCGAAGGATGGGGTTTATATCACCGTCACCCTGGTGGCTGACCACTTCATGGTGAGTCCAACCTCAGGCGTATCGGTCTCACTTGATTTATATATTATCACCTCTAGATCTACCGAGTCTTCGTCGTCTGGAACCGAAATCGGTTAATTGTGATTCTTCCGATCCTCCTCTGGATAGGAGGCGCAAGTGCGAACATGGTTGCCCAGTCAAGCTAATGTCGACTGAACTTTCGCAGTCAGTGGGTACACCGTCACGCATTTGTTACTCCTCGCCGGGGACGGAAATTTGTTCATTTCAACGCTCGCACCATGGGCCCTGACATTCTTCACCATGTCACTAAGCTTGAACGTTATCTGCACGTGTAAATGCCTCTCTCTCCTCTCTTGTAACTTCTGATAATAATTTCTATCTACAGTCCTGATTGCGGGTCGTATCATGTGGTCACACATGAGAGTACGCAACATGCGCTTAGGCAAAAGTTATGTGGCTACTGCTTTGGTATAACCTCTTCCGACCAGAATCGGTTCTACAAGGCTGACTGGCGCGCTTCAGACCGTGCTTCTCGAGTCAGCGGCAATGTACTCGCTCTCTTTGACTGTGCTTCTGGTGTTGTACGATCTAGGCCTGAATTCTCAATACATTGTGCTTGACTGGGTGCGTTGTCTCCTTTAATTTTGTACCAAAAACTGATCCAGCCCTGCGTGCCTATACAGACGACATCGCTCATCGTGCGTTACGTGGACATGGTTCTCGTCCAGCTCGCTTAATATTTCCCTACAGGGAATTGCATTCAGCCTGATTATATACCGATTGGCTATGGTATCTGAAAACTCCACTGTCTCGGTCTCAACCGTTCGCTCTCGACGAGAAGGTATAAATGCCACATACCCACTCACAACTGTCAATGTCAGCCGTTTTGTCGAAGTCAACCACGACGTAGACAAGGCTTACGACCCAGAGCGGTCGACGGACAACAAGAGAACACAGGAAGGATTTTAGGCGGTGTGGGATGAGAGAAAATGTCCGTTTAGAGCGCTCCAAATGCACTGTTATCATCCTCACCTCTTTTTTCATGTTTTTATCTGTTTTCTCTCCAATTCATGGAATTGGCGTGATTCTCTCCGTTCGACCCCACAGCACAAGTGAGAGAAAAGTATCCAAAGGTTTTCACTTTTTGTGAAATCACAGATCTCTTGGCAGGATACCCAGAATAATGGAGGCGGCCGGCGCGAACAGCGGAGGCTGCGATGTGACAGACGAAGGCGGTAATGGGTAAAACGATGGCTTCTACAGTAATATGTCCTATACGACACCCCCCTGTCATAGATATCTTCTTCCTAGGACTTTGTCTGCCGATCCGTCCTTAGAACTCATTGGGTGCTTTGTTGCATCGTTGTTCTTTGCCATTTCAATCATTCTTTCTCCTCTTCCTACAGTTCCTTTGTTCCACAGCGTGTACCGTTCGCAGACTGAAATGAAGTCGGCTTTGTGGATCAGGGACATCGCTCTCGTGTCCTCAGACATGATTTTTTTTCGAAGTCTCATTGTCATCCGGCGTTGATCCGCCGATGTCCAAAAGTCTGCCGAATGTTCGGCATAGCCGCGCAAACCGTCACAAATAAGACCTGTCCTCTGCCACGGTTAATGTTCCGATCAGCTGGGTAGTTATTTGGCAGTTATTTGGCAAAAGAAATGTTATTTGGCAATATCGAGAATTCGGATTCTCTTAAATCATGAAAATAATAATGAGACAACTAGAGATAGACCAGAGAAGATTGATGTCTTCAGATGTACGAAAGACCTGCGACATGGAGCAATTTAGAGCAATGCCAAGTAACTGTGTGACTGACAAATAACAAGTCACCGTCACTCAGTGACACTCACACAGCGCCGCCACTTGATTCCTGGGCTCCTCACAATTCAAGACCCTCTACCAAGCTCTGTGACATGTATGGCAGAAGAATACTCTCTTGTTCAGTCAGTACCCACCCTGAGCTATCTGCGCAGTTCACCTCTGGCTCAATGCCCGGGAAAGTAACAGCGGGCTGCGTGGTCGACTGAGCTCTGCAGAAGCACACGGACGGCAGCACGCACGAGCGGGGGTGCCCAGATTCTCATCCACTGATCGCATTTATTGTCCTTTCGCTGTCTTTTCCTTGGGCGCGCTGTCCTTTTGATGTGTTGCTTCGTATTTCCTCGCTTAACGCACGCGTTTTTCCTCCGATGCGGCGGCACCTTGGATTTTGAAGCGACAGGCTGTGCTGTACTTCTTGTACAGCTTGTGTGCTCTCCCCTCTTTGGCGCGAAATACTGTGGTTTTGTGTTTCTTAGTCTGTTGTGCACACACCTTCGGGACCCCATTTTTTTTTACCTCTGTTGCGGCGCCCTCTGTTGTTCCTCTCAGGTGTGTGTACTTTGTTTGTTCTCTGTGCTGTGCACCTTGTTTTATGATGCGGACGCGCCACATGTGTTTCTAGTTCTTCGGCTCAGCAACACACAGCGGTACCTTCGCATGCGGACGTGTGTATTGTTTTCGTACATCTATGTGGACATGCACATTGATCTCCGGTACACTTTTCTTCCCATATCCAGAGTATCTCATATGATGATCTT